>VZSZ01007313.1:807879-954167 GCA_013398815.1 Ibidorhyncha struthersii | reverse complement strand
GTCCATCACTGAGTCCAGCCTGGGACTGCCCCAGTGCCAGCCGGTGTCGTGATTGTCATCCTGGGAGCTTGATACGGTTTTGTATATTTTTCATTATTTCCTTTTTATTTTATTATTAATGTTTCATTAAAGTAGTTTCTATCTCCTTCTAAACCCCTAAGTCTCTTTTTCCCTCCTCTGCCTCTCTTTTTGAAGAGGGGTAGAGGGGATCATCTGTCAGTCCCATCTGGGGTCCCCCACGTCCCCAGGGGCCGATTTGGCCTAAACCATGACAGGGATATGTACGGGAACTGTTGGATGGTTTCTGTTTCAGTATCTATTCCTCAACTAACGTTCTTGAAATTCTGTCTGCTTCTGAGCTGATGGTTTCACAGAGCTGTCAAACATACTGCCTTTTCATCTTGGATAGGAATAGATAATTTAGAGCTCACTACTGTTTATAAACTTAAAACTACTTTTCCACAAGAATATTGCTTTGCATTTATCAATTTTGAATTTCATCTGCCATTTTATTGCCCTATCACTCAGTAATGGGACTCTTCACAATAAAACAACATCTTGTGTTTAGAATCTTAAGTACAATCTGCAGAGCCTCATCCGTAGCTGTGCTGGTAATTCCTTCTCCACATATGCTGTACAGCTCAGCTCTCAGACCATGTTATTATGTGCGTCCAGTAGTAGCCCCCCTCTGTCAGGATAACTCATCATCTCCTACCACCTTTTTTTCTTACAACATGCAGTTGCAAGTAATCATCAAAGTAACCACTTTTATCCTTAGTTCTTTGAAAGTTTAGGGGATTTTTTTAAAGACCATTTGAGTACGAACATTGCCACACAGGTTTTGAAAGTAGAAATGGATTGTAACAACCATAGCATGCTTACCTACCCAGGCAGGACCACAGCACAGCCTTCTCCCGGGTTTCCAAGAACTTGTAGAACCCTACCCTTTTCTTATGTATTCTTAGTCATAATATATGACTAAACTTAACTGTGCTTCTAAGCTTGAAATGAATCTCTAATCATAGACCTGTAGAATCGTCTAGGTTGGAAGGGACCTTTAAGATCATTGAGTCCAACCATCAACCTAACACTGCCAAAAACACCATTAAACCGTGTCCCTACGCACCACATCCAGAGGCTGGACTCTAGTTTAGATCATCTTCCCAACAATATTCTCTTCTTTTCCCCACTAATCTCAGAATACTTAATAACTTCCACTCTACCAGTAAATTATCAATTACAAGACTTTTTTCCACTAAGAAACCCCAAATTAAACAAAACATTACTTCACACTGAAATTTTTGCAGTACTGAAGTACTAGGTAAGAATGTCATGTTATTATTAACAGGGTTGTTACAGGCATGATAGTGCCTCAAAAAGACAACATGTTTTATTAGACAAGCTCATAGAGCCAGTCTTTCAGCAATACATATTCTTCTCCCAGTCTGAAAAAAAAGAACAACTTTCAAAGGTAATGCAAGCAGAGAGCACTAGTTCTGAGATTAAATAGACATGTTGATTGGGAAATACCTAAGAGAAAAGGTGGTTAGGACTACTGGAACAGAGGAAATACAATAACGGGAAAAGGTGATAAGACAGTTTTCTCCTACAGTAAAGGACGAAAGAAGATTTATTGCTGCTAGCGCACGACGCAATAGTTTGGGAGGGAAAGGGGAAATTATCACATCATAAATGGGTATCTCTATCAGGTCCATAATTTTTACTACCCAGTAAAGTTATATTGTAAACTTTTATGAGTAAACCCCAATCCATATGTAAATTTTGTTTGACTGGTTTATTATTTTCTGTTTAAAGAATAAGGTATCAAGGTTTTCCACAACTTGGCACAAAAACCAAAAGAAAATCAATCTTGTTCAGCTCAGCATTTTGTTTTACAATAGTTCAAACATAAAGCCTCAGTAAATACTAAGATTTTGCACTCACAGGATCTGAAAGCAAGCCTACCACTTAAAAATACCAGATTTGACATACTTTCAGATAAATTCCTGCAAAATAATTTTTTCAGACAATGAAAACTAAGACTAACGTTGCTTGAATAATCAGTAAGGATAATATGCATGTAGCAAAAGTTGTAGGTTTTTTTCTTTTAATCTTAAAAAAGTAATTTGAGCTTCTTTTCAAAACAGCCCTGCAGTAACAAGCTAATCAGATAATTACAACTGTCACTATTGACAGTGAAGTAGTACATCACCAGAGACACAAGATAAACTGCAAGGAAAAAGATTAAAAAAATATTTTCACCATTTTTAGAATTCAAGTTGTTTAAAATCACAATAACAACCAAAACAAGGAAACTGATGTGTATTACCATGATGACCTGAAAAACCAAGTTCCAAAGCCATTGCTAGCAGCTATACCTCTACTATGAAAAACACAGCACCGCACATATGATTTCTTATTGCATGTATAGTTAAATAATATGACAGACACAAAGATTTTGATTATGGTTAATGGACATGCTACACCAGGAAATAATAAAAAAATAATATATATAATGAATTATGCCTTATTACTCATTGACTGATTTATATATTGAAGGTACTGTAAAAGGTGCATTTAAAACAGTTTTCTAGCTACAACGTTAATATTATTTGCAGTAGATCTGGCTTCCTACCTCAGCAAGTGCTCCATCACAGAAACCTTCCTGCCTTCTATCATGTTGTAAAAAAAATTGATTCACTTCTAATTGAAGAATAAAGTTGTTTGAGGTGTCTGCCTAGTGATACAGATTTAATGAATAGGCAGCCATTCTAGATGGAATAGAAGCTCTGCTTTCAATATAAATTAATATGTTTCTAACAAATGCTATGAAATGAAGCTTGATTGCTTTTTCTTCTACATTGTGATAAATGTGCATTATAGAAGTGGGGAGTTAAAAAAAAATCACTTTAAATGTAAATATAATAGATTGTGCACAGTAAGTTTAAAGAGTTACCATCCTGTCCTCAGTGATTTACAGCTCTACACACTTGCTTTATCAGTCTATCAAGGTTTTCCGTTTGCTTTGTTTCTGCTCTGCTTTGTTTAATTCACAAAAGTCAAGTGGAATGGAAATCTGTAATCATGTCCTAAGGCACAGTCTTCAGTACAAACAAACCCGTCAGAGAAACCAGTAACAACAGTCTTCCTTGCTTTCATAACAACATAGTTAAAATTTGTATTATGGGTATCACTTGTTCATTCATTTCGTCAGAGGCAAAAGACAGAACAGTCGTAAGCGTGTTTTAATTTGTGATATGGATGCAGTACCTCCATTCTGCACCTGTGGGAGAGCGGCACACAGGAGGGTTACAGATGAAGATGGCATCCCCTTTTTACTCTTTATAGTCAGTGAAAAAAGAATAAGGGCCTTTTTCCTAATAGTGATTTCAAATGCTTGAGGTTAAGCTTAGCTCTGAATAGTTGTGGTGTCGTGCTGTAAGAGACAACTTGTAAATTCCCTGAAACAAGCGGTGAGAGACGAAAGACGGGGCGGGGGGGGGGCCCNGAACTGACAAGATTAACACCTGCTTATCGCTTGTGAGGCCCAGGAGAGAAAACTCCTCTGGACAGCAGAGGATATGTCTGTGGGGGGAAGTCTTGTGAAGACAGGGCTTTCTGCTCAACTTGTAAAGCTTGTTAGTTTCTCTGTTTTCGGCGCCATCGTGTCTGATGAATGACCTTTGCCTTATTATCCACGAAATGCATATTAAACCTCACACCCTGCATATGCTAATGAAGATTATCGAGATCATGCTAAACATACATGACTATAGGACTCATTTCTCCAACCAAATCATGCTACAAGTCACCTTGGGGGGAGAGAAGCCTGGGCACCGTAACAACGGGGCAGGTCGTACTGATACTGCGAACATAAAAGGGGAAAGTGCCCCTAAAAGGAAGAAGAAGAGAAGACTTTTTTCCCTGGAGATGCAAAGAGGAGCGCTTCTACAAACCAGAGACCCCCGTTGGATGGACCAACGCTGGAACCAGGACCAATGATCTCTTTATCTCTCTCTCTCTCTTTCTCTATCCCTATGTTTCTTTTTCTTTTCTCTTTTTCTTTCAAAGTTAAGTACGTAACGCAAGGCATACCTTACCACTCACCGTAATTCATGGTATAATTTGTTGTATATCTGCTGCTAAGTAACGCAAGACGTACCTTACCACTTGCCATACTTTGTTTTACTGTTTGCCATAGTTTGTTGTATACCTAAACAATTATCGTGAACCTAGTTAAGACACATATTAATCACTGTGGGAATCTAATAAATGTTTTTGTATGGACCTTGAGAGTTGTCTCACCTTAGTCCACACTGTCACTTCCCCCCCTCTCTCGTGAGTGGGGCGTGACACGTGCCTGTCCCCCCCCAGCTGATTATAAAAACGCTCTAGGGTGTTCAGGCTATTGTAAGTAAAGTTAGGCATTGTAAATGTCTTAATCACTGAGAATACCACTCACTATAAACCCTCTACATCTACCTGAGCTTTTGTATGTGTAAATGTGTGCATAGTTAGTCCTGTGAAAAGACAACCTAATAGAAGCTTCGCTCATTGTAACATTTTCTGTTTTCCAGAAGTATGTTTTTACCACATATAAAGCCACAGGCTTCCGCAAAATGGGGATGCTTTCAATCTAAACCCTGGCAATAAAGGCTGAGGCTGTTAGCTTCTAAAGGGCACGAAACAAAGGTGGCAGACTGCCTAAACTACAGGTTGAGACATTCTGCTGCTTATTTAATCCCCAAATTATTAAACACAAAAGATGGAAGCATGCAAAGGAAGCAAAGACTACCAAGTAAACACACAAGATTTGCCCAGTTTCACAAACAAAAACTTTGGGAACTATAGGAGTCGTATTAGAGGAACCTTGTTCTCATTCCACAAAATCAACAGCGTAACCCTTTTCTCAACTGTTTGCTTTTTAATTTTAAAATGGGAGTGAACAATTAGCAACACCGTGATATAAATATTAGTTAAAACTTAATTGCATTAGCTGAGCTGATTGCCACTTGCAAACTACCTGTCTCATACTGCCATCACAAAAAATGTAACGGTATCTAGCTTTCTTTTGGGTGATACTGAGCTACCTGCAACACTACAAGCAGATGTTCAGTCACTATTTGCCTGCCTTCCCTCCTCCCACATGTACCACAGCATGGTAGCTGTGCTTTCTTTGGTGGATGCTTGATTTACAAAGGTACACGTGGAAGGAGAATCAGAATCACATCCTCTCTTGGCATCTGTCAGTATAAATAAACAGGTGTTATAGACTACAAGAGAACTAAGTTATAAATGATTATTTTACTTGTATTGCAACACAATAATAATTCTAATACTAGTACATTAGCATCAGCTACCAGGCATATATGAATAATAACAAACTTTGCAGTATTTACTCTAAAACAATTTCTCATTTTAAAATTTATTGTTGTCTGTGTAATACCAACCGTGCTGTAACCCCTACTCGGTGCATTTGGATTCTCAGTAAATAATCATGGCGACAGCATTATAAATCATTTACAGTATATAGTCTCACTTAAAGAGCCCCCAAAACAAACACTCACGGTCTGTGAGAACTGTAAATCTTCCACTTCAGCGGAAAGGCACATGTGGCAGTCAGGCCAACACCAGTCAGCCCCATTAATTATGAATTTATTTATTTATTTATTAGCATGTGAGAGAATTTAGCCAGCTCACACAGACTGTCGCCAGGGAAACAGTTACAAAATAAATACAGGACCAGCTCCATCTCTTGTAGAACTATATTAAAATAACTAGGATAAGGCCAGCTTTTTAGACCTTATCCTAATCAGCAGCACCTGCCTAGCCGTGAAATAGGCAGCTTGCCCTCTGCCTCTGTCCATCTACACTTTTGAAAATAGCATTGAAAACAGCATTAGGCAGTTGGGAACAATGGCATGTCATGCCTTGCCATCTTTGACTAATTATTGGCTGGCTATAGAAACATCACCTCCCAAAAGAAAAAAGGGAAAGAGGTGGATGTCCATAAAGAAAGATTAGCACAGGGTAAAGCTTTATCCACATAGTGCTCAAGTTCCACACAGATGTTGCTAATAACTCACAGGAAAGAAAAAATGAAGCTTCATCTGGAAATCCAGCTAACTCTAAAGTGTGCTTCTAGATGCAACAATTAGAGACGTAACTCAAAGGCACGGATCAACAATGCAGACTTTCTCTCCTCTGATTTTCACTTTTAAAATAAATATTGATACACAAGTTACTCTGTTATTGTGTATATACACTGATGATAGAGGTATACAGCTATACTAAACACAAACACTCAAACCACTGATTGGAAAAAAAATAGTTTATTGTACAGTGCTACAAAATACTTATTCCCACAGCCACTCAGCCGCTCAGCCAGTTAGGACAACAAACTCCCAACAAGTGCCATTTGGGTACTCGGTAGATCAAAATGTCTATGGCAACGTGTCAAACCTAAAACTGAACACCTTCCCTCAAAAAATGTCTTTCCCCTATAAACAGAATGATATCTACAAAATCTACAAAAATGATTCCATCAGGACTTGAAACACCTGTAACTCCCCACCCCAAGAAAATACATACACAGATTTGCCTTTCTGCGGACAAACGCTGTACATTTTTTTCAGCTGATTCTTACATTAAAATCACAGCTTTGGAATCACTTCCGGCACCGCTGGGAAGAACCATCTCTAGACTTTTAAAGATTTTAACTTGTCAGCCAACAAAGAGTCTGCCACACTTACTACAGAGTTTGGGCCAACACTTAATTCCTGTCACTGGGAGAAAATCTCAACTTTATTTACAGGCTGAATTTATCCAAACTGGAATTTGTAGTTTGCAGCTATTAGAACTTAAACATCTTTTTCTTATACGCATCTTTTGCTAAATTCATTGCTCAACACACGCTTTAAAACTGCATTTGTACAGATGTCATGTTAGTCCTTGTTTGTCAGGTGTTTTTATTTAAACTTGTTCTATTTTTTTTTATTTATTTTGAAAAGAGAGAGAAAAAATAATCATCATCACCTCCATCTGCTGAGAAAATTACACCTGCAGCAACAAAGGGTAAATCTAAAGCAATGTCACTCAACTAAGGGTGTTACTCCAGAATTACAGATGCAGAATGTGGGTCTACATCATTAAATCTGTTTGGTCCAAATGGTGGTTGAGTTACCACTGGAAGTCAAATTACCAGTCAAAATTCCAGGCATTTCTGTGTACCTGTGAAAGCTTGTCAGACTGAAGTTAAGCAGTGCTGACACCTCTGCCTCTGTTTATACATACAGTCAATGACTACACCATCCAGTCTGGTACAACACATTTAAACTTTGTTTTTCTCCCTTCATTTGGGCATTCTCTGCTTGAGGCCCTCTGGGTGAGCACAGGGGCTCCTGCTGCATCTGCGCTCATGGTGGCTGCTGAAGAAACAAGATAAGCCACGACACATTTCTTGAACGACTGGTGTAGCTTTTAAGGTGGTTTACTTCCCTTTTGTGTATTCTCCGACACCCAGCAATCTGGAAATACATAGTGCAAAAAGCACCTTTGCTGATTTCTGACAAAGCTTGCAGGATTAATGTAACTGAGGTAGCTATACCAGAATAAGGTAATTTGAAGAGGCTGGAGTAGAACTGAAAGACACACTAGCACACGTAATTTTGCGTTTCCAAGTTCAAAGTATATATTACCTTTAATTATATTGCATTTTTATGCTTTTTTAAATTTATATTTAGGTGGTCTGTCTCATTCGGAGCCCGATACCTTTCCTTCCGTGGCACTTGCATCACAATTTTGTGTTTTGATTTCACTACACGTAGCACACCAGTATTTACAGAGGAACTTCAGGTCAGAATCTCTATGTTAGATAATAAATGCTTTAGAAATATTTATCGTGAGGTGGGTCTTAAGGTCCCCTTGAGGGATATTGTCCTGGTTTGAGGTAAAACAGGACCAATTTTGTTCAGTAACTTTGCTTCTTAGCTGGGCCTCTTCTAACTACTGAAATTAACAGCATATTGTGCAATGTTCGCTCTCTCAGAGTGGTAAGACCAATGTTTATAGTTGATGCCCAGGCATGGTATGCGGAGAGGCTCTTGCTTATACTTATCGCTGTAACAGCCAAGGCCAACCAACTTTGTTACTTGCCCCACTGGAGGGTCGGAAGCGGAAAAGTATAGTGGGGTCCCACCTGCGGGGAGGAGTGGACAGAAAAGGTGACCCAAAACTGACCAACAGGGGATTCCATCCCATCTGCCTCATGCTCAGTATAAAAGCTGAGGCATCAAAGGCTTGAGCTCTCTTTCTTCAGTGGCCGACGTCTGAGGAGGACTCTGTCTGTTCGTCTGCCTTTGGTCCCCATCCTGAATGCAGATCCGGAACCCGGTTCCCGTCCGTCACTGAGTCCAGCCTGGGACTGCCCCAGTGCCAGCCGGTGTCGTGATTGTCATCCTGGGAGCTTGATACGGTTTTGTATATTTTTCATTATTTCCTTTTTATTTTATTATTAATGTTTCATTAAAGTAGTTTCTATCTCCTTCTAAACCCCTAAGTCTCTTTTTCCCTCCTCTGCCTCTCTTTTTGAAGAGGGGTAGAGGGGATCATCTGTCAGTCCCATCTGGGGTCTCCCACATCCCCAGTGGCCAATTTGGCCTAAAGCAGGACAGACATCTTTTAATTTTGTAGCAGTACAGTGTACACTGCAATAAAGGTGGGACTTTCGTGGTTGGAGTTTCAAAGAATAACTACGTTTAATGGGAGTTTACTTGCTATAGTGTCTTTCCTCCTCTTTTAAATACAGGTGTGTGATCTTTTCAAAGGTCACAGTCAACATCTTTTTAATTTTAAATTTTTAATTCAGCAGTCTGTTGAACTACCTCTATTGATTCTACGAACCTGAGAACAAATATAATCACCAAAAAGTTGCAGAATAGAAGAAAAGAGGGAGGAACCACAGGCACACTCAAAGGAAGGTGGATGTTACTGAACTGCCTACAAAAAATAAACGTAGTAATTTATAGGACTGTTGACCACCTCTGTGATTCTTTACTAGAAGATAACTTCCCATTCCTCACCTGCAGAGCTGCCTCCCAATGTCAAGCCACAGGGCACTAGTCCAGCCTGGAGCTGAGGTCACTAAAGACGACAGCCATAAACATCATTTATATGAAGCCATGGTTACACAGAAATGATGTTTACGACTGTCTTCCATCAACGTGCTATTTATGCCCTGTCTCCCAGTCTCCAACCTGATGCGTTCACAGCAACAATTGTATTAAATTATGGTTCACTCTCGTATTTTGGTCTGCACCTGGCTGTAGAACCACAACGGTAAGGAAAAGCCCTGATCCAATTTCTGAGTAGCAACCTTCTACAAACGTAGGCACCTCCTAGGCAGCTCCTTCTCCTGTTATTACACGGCCCATCCTTTCTGTCACCTGACCCTGGATGTGTTATGAGAGTTTGGCGGATTGAGCCCATGCTGTTACCTGTCATGTAACCTGATGTAACAGCATCTCAGATGTCCATATTCAGCTTAGTCAAGATGTCTGCGTCACCTGGGACACAGGCGATCACATCCTTTGTCTCTTAATGGGTGAAAGAACACTTCCATCCACTTGCATGATCGTTGTTTAAATCAAATAGGAATGAAACAGATCTGTATTTACTGTTACATTAATTGACAAAAAAAAAAAAACAACCGTGAATGAAATTGCTTAAGAAACAATAGACCATGTCCAAACACTGATTTAATGTTGTGATCCCTGAAGTAGTTTCAGAGTGGAAGAGAAGGCCATTAACATACGACAATTCATTTGTGTACTGAGTCCCACGAAGTTCAGTTGTAATTCTGACATGGAAAGACATGGATGGTCCACACAGCTGGGAATGCAGAATACTCTGCAAAAGATGTCCAGTCAGAAGTGTAAAAAAAAAATAAAATAATTCAGCCTCAAATTCTCACAGCAGAAATCTGCCTAGGAAGTAACTGCCCCCGGCGTCAGCTGTCCTGAGCACAGATAATTGCAGTTGACCTCAACCTCCTCACAAACTACTTCGCTAGGCTGACATTTGCACCTCCTGAGAATTGACACACACCAGTGAACTGGTGCTGGATATTCGTTCAGCTGTGTCAGTCCTGACTGTATATACGCACCTACAACTTCTCAGAGAGCACATCTTAGAAAACCTTATCAGTTGCTTCACGACTTTTTTTGAAGAAAGAAATCCCTGTGCTTTTCTGCCTTAATGTCCCGGTGACACAAGTCACCAGCACACTTTCAGCGGTCTGTGCTGAGAAATCAAATACACCCTACTTCGCATACTCTTTTTTACGATTTAAGCTTACAAATTATTAATGTTATGGTTCTTGAAAAGTCATTCTGGGGTGTACATCCATTAAGATGGTATTAAAATGTACCGAAACACACTAACACAGCATGAAGAAATTCTCAGAGCTCTGTCTGAATGTAGATAAGACTGTTCTGAAATAAAATTATACCATGTCCCACTTTAGTAAGATAAAAAAAAATATCTTTTTTGAGACATGTTATCTTTGGATAGGAAATAACTGTTGGCCAGCTAAAGCACGGCAGTATCATGCACTAAAAATCAGCACTCCACATTAGTTTAGATGATTTAACTCAAGGTCTGCCACATTCACCCTGAATTTGGAAATAGGTGTGGGTGCCTGTAGATCTTCACACATTTTAACAGATACTCATGCATTAATAACCTTACAGCAGATTCACACAATTCCCTTTTCCCTGTGAGCCTCTAGATTGCAGGATTACAGTACTAACACTAAACATATATTAAGCTCAGACTTCCTTTCCCTCCCTTCCGGAAACAATGACATCAGTGATTAGAAAAGAAACAGCTTTCTTGAAATAAGCATCAGTATCAAAAGGAAAACAGTTTAAAATACTAAAGCAAAACCAGTATGCTAATTTATATACTTGCTTTTTCTGTAGCTTTTCTTGAAGCCTTGCTTTCTTTTAGATTTGAAAAGTCCCAAATCTTTACAGAGACTGTCAACCCTCTTCCCCATCAGAATTCTCTAATAATTGACATTTCTGCTTCTTCTGAGAATATATATACACACATGTATGTATGTATGTATGTATGTATGTATATATTCCTAGATGCAAACTGTCCTCAGCAGTGAGCTCAGGATGGACAGTAAGACTGAACCCAGAAACAGGTTACACTACTGAACTCTTTGGTGCTTGATGCATGTCTGCGATGTAGCATAACGTGTAATTGCTGTGACTGCACCATATCCTAAATTGACAATTTCCAATTGTTTCTACTTTCCCACTTCCAATCATAATTCTGGACTTGCAGCTCCAGGAAGGGTAGTGATCCAGAGTTTGGGAATTGGTCCCCTAACTGTTTGCTCATATATTGCTTGTCTAAAAGTAATTGTTCCGTATTCATTCTTCCTGAACAGCTTAATCAACAGAGATGTATGATAATCTTGTACCTCAGTAAATTCTCTTTGCTGAGAAATCCTACAGTACTCATAAAATTGCCACAGATTTTTACTGTATTACAACCTTCCATACTATTTATAGAAAGTATCAGCTCTATTTTCACTCCAACATATTTACTGATATTAAATATCAAATATCAAATATGTCTACAAGTGAATTTACAAGTTTTTAAAATGCATTAATACATGTACATGAGAGGTTACAAGCATGTTACAGACATATGAATGACGCAAGCTCCTGATAACACCTCTTGGGTTATTAATTATTTCCTTACTAAAATACTGACCGATTATTGGCTAATCTTTGTAATTGTATACCTTTAATACAAAGCATGACCAAAATATGACTGTGTGCAACATGTTCCTATATGCTGCTATTATTCCGTGACTAACTAGTTCCTCTGCGTCATGCTGTTTCTCTGTTCAATTTTAGGCCATGACTATTGGCATTGGAATAACTGTGGACCTGGATGCTGAGCTCTAATAGTAGCCACCCCCGATTTTTGTCTTAGAAAATGAAACATGAGGTTGTGAGGCATTTTACAGAGCAGGTCCAACGTCTGAAAGATATAAATGCGTTTGCTGTGCTGCCTTGTGTGTGATACCACTGGAATCTTCTAAAAAGAGATAAGGGTACAGACGACTGTATGGGTTCACAGCGACATCATATAACAAACACAATTTTGACGACTTTTTAAGAAAACAGCTCTTTGTTTTCTATCTTGCAGCCTTACTAAAATGCCAAGAAAAAACAGATTTCTGCTGACAAACACTTCAAACGAGCACCAAGCAAAAATAACGTTGTCAACAGTACAACAACAAACACTAAATCCTAGAATATCTCAAGTTGGAAGGGACCCATAAGGATCATCGAGTCCCACTCTCTGCTCCTTGCAGGACTGCCTAAAACTAAACCATATGATTAAGATTGTTGTCCAGATGTTCCTTGAACTGTGACAGGCAATGAACAATGAAAAACCAAAGGAGAAGCAAACCCATTCCTTTGCCCCAAAGTAGGCAAACTTTGTTCAAATGTTCTCTTGCTGAAGGTTACTAAGCAACATCAATCTCTGCCAGCCCAATCTCTGCTTCTTGCTCACAAGGTGTTCCCAGTTTTCATTTCTCTTCTTCTGAAATAACATCCTTTTTCCAGCAGCTTCTACTTGCAAACCAGAAAATAAAAGCATAGCAAAACAAATACAAAGACACAAGTTTAAACACTTCAAATGTCAGCTTTCTGAAAAAGAAAGCAGGAATTTTGGGAAGTCCTTCCCCAAAAGTATGTGAACTTCATCCCATAATTTACAGTCTATTTCTTTTCTAGACAACTTTAGGAGTGAAAAGTCCCAACTGCCTTTGCATGTTCAGCCAGTTCTTTTTGTTCCTACCCAAGAGCCTCTCAAACAACCTTCAGAGTGTTGTCTGAGATGATCGTCAACAATATTGTTGACTCAGCCAACAGAAAAAGAAGAGATGCAGGCAAACTCAAACACCATAGTGCCTGACAAGCTGAAATAATCTGGCTGGTGTAACTTCAACACCACTGTGCTACTAGAAAATCGTAATGCTGTAGAGACGACAGACACCCCAGGTTCAGTCATGGCTTTGGATTTCAAGTATATCTGTATTTGATTATGTCAGTCTGATATGAAGTTATCAGTAGTTGGACTGACCAGGTTCAGGGTGAGAGCTCAACGGTTCTGTAGGTGGGGCTCTTTTCTCCTTGAAGTCACATTCTGGGTCTATATCTCCTTAAGTTCAGTCAGTCCCTTGTCAGGACACTCAGAACCTATGGCACCTTTGGCAAGAAGAGCAGAAGAAACCCTCGGGTGGGCAAACAGGCAGGACCCTCCAGAAGATACTGTCCCACAGCAGCAGCTAGCTAAGGAGCTTGCTGCCGGTGAAGTACCAATCTGCAAAGCACTTTTTCCAGACGGATTTAAGCGATACAAAACAAGCACTTGTAATGAAAAAAAAAAAAAAAAGAGGAGAAGAGAGTGACTTGTGCTTTTGGCACCTGTTTGCTTCCTGTGGTCTCCAAATGGAACCCCGTATTGTTTTTGCTAATCCATCTCTGAGCTGACAGAGGTGCAAGTTGTGAGCCACAGCTTGCATGCTGCGCTAGAGAATGGCAGAGCTCAATAAAAACAATTATTTCAAAGCCTATATCTCATCTATTATTAAACCCGTGAAAAGAGTTTTAATTTCCTGTGCAATTATATGGTGCAATGTCATATTTTAGGGAGGGGGAGTGGGGAAAAAGAGGGCTTGCTTTTGATCAAAAACCCGGTTTTCATATTTTATGGTTTGGATAGCTATGCACCTTGGGACCTAATTTGAAGCTCATATACTTCTCTTCAGTCAGAATTTGAGTAAGTCCACTTAGCTATTTAATTATTCCATTTTTTCCTCATAAAGAAAGATAAATTATTAACATCTTGCAGTTTGGAATACCACAAGCAAATGTTGCCTTTTTGTCCATGTGTAGATATCTTGCTAATGTGTAGTAGCGAGGGATGATTAATGCATTTTGCAATGAATTCATACAATTACTTTGACTAATGCTTCCGTGTCATGTGTGACACAAATCAGATTCTCTATTACTATTATTTGTTTTCTGCTTAGCAGTGATTATTAAACAATCCATAACAATGACCACTTTCCTTTAAAAATACAGTATCAATTTATATTCTTACTGGGGATAAGCTCACAGCAAATGGATCTTTGGAAAAGGCAAAACAAACCAAAAGGACTCCCTGTTTAAACAGTTGCAGGGCTTCTTTGCACAGTGACAGAAGCAGAAAGCCCCAGTGGGGCTGGAGTCTCATCTGCGAGACTGTGGAAAAGAAGAAGCTTCTGACATTTAGATCTCTTGTAACCAGTCTCAGCTATGTGTTGTATCATGATGGAATTAAAATTCTTTTATTCTGCTCTTCTGTTTCAGAAAACACTTGGAATAGACATTTCAGAGAAAATTAGGATTTCCACCATTTACACAGGGACTGCATCTTTACGTGCCTCAGCATTCAGCATCCAAATGTACTGTCACTTAGATTATATACAAGATAATGAAATGGTGAATAAATATTCATAGGAATTCAGGAAGGGATTACGATACGAGGAAATGAAACCACTATGTACAAGGCAAAGTGAGGAATGATTCCCTGTCTCAGATCAGGGAAGGTATAGCTGCAGGTCAAGTAAAGGAAGGGGAAGCTTGCATTGTGCCTGTATCAGGTAGAAGACAAATCGCTGAGGCCTTTAAGGAAATGAAACTGATCTAGTTTTAGAAAGGCCTTACTAGAAGGATAGAAAAGAACCCAAGGGCAGTTGTGTTATTTACAGACAGGGACATATGTAAACACATATGAATATATACCTCCATATATACATGTATACATATATATATATGTATTTATGTGTGGGAGAGACAGATGGAGAGAAAGAATAGATCTGGAAATCAATCTCTTGTTTCTTTTTTAAATTTAGAGAGAGAGAGAAAGAGAGATTGATTTCCAAATGCATTTTCTAAAGCAGGACTCAGTCTGGAGAAAATCTGAGGTTCTGTGTAACAAAATTGAATGTGCAAGCTAGCAAACTGCCGAATTGGTTCATGTGAACCAAAATATATGTACTTGGAAAACACCACTGTATTTTATGAATGGTAACAAAGAGAGCATTTCCATGGACAGAATCAACATTTCCTTCTAGTCTGTTAACCAGTCATGCAGGGAACAGAAAAGAACACCAAAAGAAGAAAGAATGATCTGAATTTTTTTTTTAACTAACAATTTGACAAATACTTCAAAATAGAGTAAAGTAGCAGAGCTGAATATTCATGGAGTAAGAGTTTTCCTCAGTTATCACATCTGTGAGTAATCTAATGTATTATTCATCTCCTCTTACTAGACGAAAAACATCCAGCAGATTATATGGTCAAACTGTCCTCTTAGAAACACCTGTGCAATCTGTGCCGTCTTTGAAGTTCACCTACATTATACATCACCGTCTTCGATAGTCTTTAGAAGTGTACCTGGTATCAGAGTTTCTCCACGAAGGTGGAATTTACTTAGATATTCTGTCTCAAATTTGCCGGTACAGCTCTGCTGTTTTCCACTGTTCCAGGCAGTTAACTTGTCTTGGGGTTTTTGTAACTGCAGTTTATTCTGAAAGTTCCATAGAACTCTTCACCTGCCCTCTACTCCACAAGTATATAAGGAATAGGACCAATTTTTCACGTGTTCCCTAGACTAGAAGAAAGAGAAAAAAAAAAGGCAGAAAAACTGATTTCATCTACTAAGACAACATGATTCTCATTGACACTCATTCAGGCAGGGCTCTAACAAGGTATAGAAATCAGCACAATACTAGAGAACATTGTGCAAGAGTCGAATGAAGAAGAAACAATTAGGGAAGGATTTAAGTCTTTCCCTTCAAATAATAAAGATATGTTGCTTTTTGTGTTGTCGTATTCTGCAAGTTTTTGTCATCATTCTACGTTTACACTTCTACAACTCAGTCCTGAAAACCTGTTTAACATTATTCTTGATTAAACTAATATGAGAGAACATAGTTAAACTTCTGCTGTTCGGTGCTTTGGCTATATTCTTTTCTGCAGTGCCCACAACAAACAGGATGTTATGCAGTTATGAATTACTTTATTGATTGAATTAAATAGTACAGGAATTTCACGTACAATGCACATGGTTTATCCTCACTGTCATAAATTATTTCCCATTCTACTGAAAGGTGCTATTTAAAATTAGTAAGAACCTTACTTAATCACAGGGCTTTTTCTGGAAAATCACTATTACAGAGTAGCTGCTAGCAAAGCTCACTCTTCCTTAAACAAACACCTAACAAATTACGATGGTGAAGGTCTCCATTCATCAGGAAACAACATATATATTTGTACTTCCTTCCTTTAAAGAAAAACAGCAGTACCATGTGGCAACATTAATGGTGCAAGAAGCCATTTGTTTTTCATTGTAACTACGTGACATTATATTGTATTGTCTTAAAGTTTAGTGGCGTACTCTGCAAACCAGTAGACCTCCTGAATATTTAGGATCCGCGCAGTACTAACTGATAGCACAACTAGATGATAGTGCAAGACATGAAAGACAACAATGTTCTTGCCCTTCTCACTCAGCCAGTCACCTGAAAGGTGGCTACAAGGATGAATTACTGAAATGCTAATGATCTGATTACTCTACAAAAATACTGTCTTATTTGCACTCACATAATCTCCTGTTCTGGTTTGTCACCCAGACCGTTTTTTGCTTTGGCTACATTTGGACGGCTAACTCACATTTCAACGGGGGCTGTATGGTTGAGAAAATGTTAAAAGAAATTTCATATTCTTGCCTCTCTTCCTGGTTACTGGAGTCACCTGTACTGCAAACCTTCAAGATCTCACTGTGAGTCGCTAGCAGACATGGCTGTCAGTAAACCATACAATTTTTCAAGCATTTAAGTCTTTTAGAATAAAAGTATTATTTTCTGAATTGACTTAAGCTTTTAGGGCAGCACTGTAAAGGTAGCTCAAGAGCCTAAAGGCAGGAATGACACTAGGCAATTTTAAATGTTTAAGTAAATTTACAAATCTGGCCCAAAGGAATCCAAATTTCATTTAAATTAAATTAAGCCAATCATTTTGCTCCATTGCTTGAAGACAGGAGTATAAATTACAAAAAAATCCTACTGATACACCACAGGGACTGAAACTGAAATGACTTCTTACTGGAAATGACCTCCATGATTGTCTACAAATAAAAAAAACCCTTATTTAAAAACTTTTCACAAACTTCATAGCTAAAAAATCTAGCCTGATACCGAACCTAATCAGAGAAATATTGGAGCTGTTTCCATTACACTGCTCCTGTTATGTTCACATCTGTTAACATTCAGAGAATATTTTCATAAATGCAGAAAGCTTTTCTCCAGAGATATACATACATACATATATAAACTCCTCCCCCCATATATCTACAAATTGCATTATTAAGACAGGGGAAACAAATTTAGCTCAGCCTTCAGTCTGAATGTGTCTTGAACCAGTGTATGGATTTAATCCGCCATAGAAAGTGATAAATCATGAAGTTCAGATAAACCTTCAGATACTAGGATTCCTCAAACTTCAAAATATTCAGGAATTTTATGAGATCCTTTTGTAGTCATCACATATTGTGAATTTATTCAAATTCTACAAATAGTACTTGATGTTGACTGATGTTTCCTTCCCATTGTGTCAAGCCACGTCTCTGCACACCACTACTTCTTCAGCTGGCTGACACTAGCCTTGGCCCATTTGGTAAAAAGGGGAAAATTAATATATTCAGCGTTTTAGCTTCATGATTGGACTTCTCATCATAAACAGCACAATTTGTGACTCCTGAATGACAGTTTGAAAGATGTGACATGAAATGCCATGAAGAAAAGCGCTGGGTAACTGTGCCTATTCAATGATTGAGGGTCAGTGCATGATGGTGGTTCTGGCAGCAAGTTTTGTCTTGAATTTGCTGGACAGAATGAAAGCCAGTCACCTCTACTACGGAAATACGCATTGAAATGAGATGACGACTCACAGGGCTCTAATCATTACTGAGATTTCAAGACTTTTTTAATTTAATTGCTCCTTTTTAGCAATCAAAACTCATAATATAAATTAGTTGCTAGGCGATCTTCCCTGCAGGCAAAGGAGCCTGGGAAATAGAAAACTTTTTCTTTATTTTTTTAAAGTTATTTTTATTTTCTTCTGCAGTGACTTGGGCACTTCATTCTGTGATGGTCATTGATGGTAGAATAGCCCTGATAGCAGATGGTCCGAGCTTCCCTCTGTGAAGCTGGAAAAGCTTTCCTTTATCTAAATCAAAAACGATAGTTCTGAAGAGTCCAAAAATATGTGTGATCCCATGGCGCAACAGCAAACACCACTAAAACCAAAAAAGCTATTAACAAATAAACAGATACCAGCAGATAACTGGCAACTAATAGTTATTAATAGATAACAGATTTGTTCTGCATTTTGAGAAAGAAATGAGTTTTAAGAGATGATGAAGTACTTTTCATTCTATAGAATGGATCAGTTAAACAGTTAAGTCATTTTAAGTCAGTAAATACAGAAAACTTGCATCCGAGACTTCTCTGAGAACCACTTTCAACCACTAATGTTCTTTTCCATTAAGTCTTCTAACTCTGAGGAAGAACTAGGCAACTGATAGAAAACTAATGTGTTGATAATGTGCATATAAAAAGATAAACAGGATGAGGTATGTAATTACAGGCTTATTAGTTTCAAAAAAAAAAAAAAAAGCATGCTACAGAACCCAAATAATAAAGAACTGAAGAATTAGAAGTGGTAATATATTTAATTCCTGTCTATGTGAGCAGATTTAAATAAATCCTACCAAACCAGTCTGTTTTCCAACATATGAAAAGGAGAAATTTAATAGTCCCATTTATGTAACTGACAATGCGTACATGAAGTTTTGATGGAGTTCCTAGAAAAACACAAAATCAATACAGCATCTAATATTTGCATTAAAAAATGACTGCCTGGCTCTCCAATTTTTTTTTTTTTTGTGATGATTTTTTGCTAAGTAGAAGTGCTTTTAGTGATCCACAAGAAGGGATTCCTGCTCCCCCTCTCTCAGAATTTTAGCACTGAAGTAAAAGAATTCACAAAATCACGTCAGAGAAATGATATATGAAAGGAATAACAAATAATTAAGACTGATGACTGATACAAAATATACAATAGTTTGGTAAAGCAGACATATGCGAATTTTATTTACCTCATGAATGTTCTAATGAAAGTGAAGAAGCTAAAAAAAACCCAGCCCAAGCCCAAACCTACAAAGTCATTGGCTCTCCCCTAAGACTTGGTAGGGTATGAAGCTTTCAGCAGAATATTGCGATCCAAGGCCAATGGTTCTGTTGGATATACAGGTGGGAGAGACTGAGGTTGGGGCAGAAAAATGAAAGCACCTCTCTGATAGTGCTAAAGAATGAACTGTTTTTCTTTATACATATTTTCTTCTGCTTTGTTGAAGGTGGATGACAAATTACCCTTATTAAAAAACAAAGTAGCAGAATTTTTTAATATATAGGAAAGAAAATAGATATATGATGGTAACATCCTAACATCAAACTATATAACACTCATGGAATGAATATGCATTGCAATATTGTATCATTCAGGAACTACATCATATGACAATATATTAACATACTTTGTTTATGCTCCAACTTACTAACTTCTGGTAGAACAGAAATAAAGTAAACAAGAATAAGACTATTTAGTACTTACACTTCTGTAATCAGTTTGAAAAGTTTACAAGTGTAAGTATGGCTACATTTTATTTCTGAGTAAACAAACATAGAGTTAAGGCCAATACAGTTTTTTGGTACTTTGACAAAGCTGAGTACCAAAAACTGTATCAAGGAATCTAAATTTAGAGCTATTTGTTTTAAAGAAACTGAGATACAGAGATATCTCTATTTGTTTCAGAGATATTTGATAACCACCATTTCAATGAAAAATGTAACAACAACTACCTGCAGTGGATCTGGCAAAATTGTTCTGTATTTCAAGACAGAGATGGATTTAGGTACTCCATCTTTTTAACAAAAAAGTGAGATCTTTGCCAAGTCTTATCCAGTATTTCCTTTCAATCATTTGTGTAGCTCCTCAAGCACACTGATGAAATAACTGTTTTAATACAGTTCCAACTTTACAGTTACTGCCTGTAATTACATGACTTTCAGAGTTAACTCTAAAACTACGCCTACTTATTCAGGTAATATCTGTTCACTTTTAGTAAGGTTTATCCAAGCCTTCATGTCAATCTAAGCTGTGGAAAGCTCAGTTTCTCAGCCCCACTATTTTATGAGCAAAGGCAGTTTTCTCCCTTTTGTTTACCTAAAGCTAGAAGGATATCACTCTAGCATCCACCCTCAGAGCATGAGATGAATTTGAGGGCTTGTTCTTAGGTAAAATTATTATTACATATGGCAATTCAGTGTGGCATTTTTCACTCCACAGCAGGAATCAAGTAACTAAACAAAAAGTCAGAACTAGACATACTGTCATCTCAGGGATCTACACGGTTAGAGTCAGGTTAATATGCACTAAATTTTTGCATAAAATATCTTAGTATATATTTTGGTGGGCATCATTACACATATCCTGATATGTCTATTTTTTTCTAACTTGACTTCTAAATAAAACTGTTCAACACTTTTTCTGAGTAGATAAAGCTGAAAATGCGTACTGGCAGCAAGGAACTGATTGATAGGAAAATATATTTTAAATAAATTTTCTTAATTAATACTGGCATTCTGAATTTACCATTACAGTATGTGCCATTCTAATTTACTACCAGTTTGCAGCCTCCTAGCCTGGATTTCTGTACTGCTGCTCCTGAAAATTCTGCTGCCTTGTAGTAAGCAGGCAGTAAGTGGCAGCTGGCTCAGTATTATCAATTTTAATTAAAATTTTCATTTTCTGATACATCACAAAATTTTTCTGTGGGAAAAAGCAAAAATAGGCATGAAAAAATGATTTCAGTGTTCTTACATCACACTGTGTAAATATATATGATATTGGCTTTTTCGCTCTATAGATGTCATACTTTTCAGATGTTAGCTGACAGAATCTAGATGACTTTTTTATTTTATTTCAGTTTTTACAGTTCATTGTATCTGGCTGCCACTTGATGTGCAAGACCAATAAAAATTAAAGGTGGAACTTTACACTGAAACTTTATTTTGGTGTTAAAAATAACTGATTTCTCTCACATTTTATATATGCGTGTGGATTCTGCACAGATTAGATCAATACCTGAGGCACATAAATCTTGTGCCACTGCTGTCAGCTCTGCACAGTACAATACCCCTCAGTATGTCTTTTCTGCGTATTAGCTTGAGGGCTGAGTAGGTAACTGAGTAGGTAACTTTGATAAACAAACAAACAAAAAAAGGCGTACCTTAGTATTAACAGAATGGCTGTATCTATACTTGTGGATTATAAACTGCCCAGGATCATTGCCAAGAAGGACTCCAGTCCCTGAAACCCACTGGTCCTTGAGAAGCTGGCATCCCTCAGTATCTTTCAGAGCAGCTTGCCCAACCCCAACATTTTGGGTTGCGACTGAAAGGAAGGGGAATCATAGAATCATTTAGGTTGGAAAAGACCTTTAAGATCATCAAGCCCAACCATAAACCTAACACTGCCGAGTCCACCACTAAGCCATGTTCCTAAGCACTACATCTACACGTCTTTTATATACCTCCAGGGATGGCGACTCCGCCACTTCCTTCGGAGCCTGTTCCAATGTTTGACAATGCTTCAGCGAAAAAATTTTTCCCAATATCCATCCTAAACCTCCTGTGGCATCACTTGAGGCCGTTTCCTCTTGTCCTATTGCTTGTTACTTGGGAGAACAGACCGACCCCCACCTCACTACAAGTGTGTTTCGGGTAGTTGTAAAGAGCGATAAGGTCTCCCCTCAGCCTCCCTTTCTCCAGGCTAAGCAACTCCCCTCAGCCGCTCCTCACAGGACTTGTGCTCTAGACCCCTCACCAGCTTCGCTGACCTTCTCTGGACACGCTCCAGCACCTCAATGTCTTTCTTGTAGTGAGGGGCCCAAAACTGAACACAGTACTCAAGGTGGGGTATCACCAGGGCTGAGCACAGCGGGACGATCACTTCCCTAGTCCTGCTCACCACACTATTCCTCATACAGGCCAGGATGCTGTTGGCCTTCTTGGCCACCTGGGCACACTGCTGGCTCACATTCAGCTGGCTGTCCACCAACACCCCCAGGTCCCTTTCCACCGGGCAGCTTTCCAGCCACTCTTCCCCAGGCCTGTAGTGCCGCATGGGGTTGTGACCCACATGCAGGAAGAGGAGATCTTATAGTAGGGAGTTACAGACCTTGGAAAGGAGGCTGGCTGGGGCCACTGTTGGATCCTGGGGAACATACAGGGAACTAGAGGTTTGCTGATACACTAGGACTAAGTTACCAGGCTTAAAAGCAACAAGAACTTCTTATAGCTTTTTCCCCCAATTGCCAAGCAAGGGAAGCTGAAAACCCTTAAGGGAGCTGGATCTGAAGTGAATAGCACTGATGGCAAGGTAATTTATTTCTTCATAAAATTCTTCTAAAAGTTGCAAGAGGAGCTACAGGGTGAACTAAGGGGAGAAAAATATTCTGCACTTTTTTAGCAACAGTGGGAGGTGGGGGAACTACCTCCCTTGCTGTAACCTTTGCATTGTCCATAAGGATAAGGAGAGAGCCGACAGCTGGGCAGTGACACGGGTCTGCTGATTAAGTCATAAAGTTTCCCGCTCATCAGTAATGACCTCACCCAAGTCTTCAGAGTGTGTTTGCTGTCTTTCCCTAAACAGTGTGGTTGCCGTAGCCAGAACAAACCTGCTTGCTGGAGATGCGAGGAACAGTCAGGACTAGGGAGGCAGCACAGAGCTCCAAAGGGAAGCATATATGCCCTCTCAAATTCTGAATCGTGCTTTGGACAATGAAGACGACCTTGGAGACCAGACAATTTGTATGACCACTGACCCTGAGGACAAGCATCCCTGCAATATATGAGGATGGCATGCAAGAAAAACCAATAAAAGCACAAGAAAATTAAAATATCCTCTGCTTCTGCTTTTTTTCTAATTCAAAACATCTGCCTGCTGAAGGACAGAGTTTGGCCGCTCCAGGCCAAGAACATAGACACTCCTCATAGCTGCTGTAAGGGCTGGTTTCACCGTGGCTAAGCTGTCCCATGAGCACACTTGGTTTGCCTCAGATAGGTCTGCCAGATCGGGTCTCTCTCTGTAATGGCCCTGCCTCCAGCTGCTGGGCGAAACGACGCACATCAGCCCATGCCAGACTGGCTCAGTTTTATTATTTTCTGTGAGTGATTTGTGCCTCCATGCAGGTAGCTCTTGTTTCTGCTCATCCTCCTCCTATTTTCCTAAAACTTTTAACTAAGCCCCTTCAGCAGTTTTGTAGTTCTGCTGCTTCCCTACCCCATAGGAAATGCCGGACTTTCCCACTGCATTTGGCTCTTACTATCTGAGCAGCACAAGATGCCTCTCAAAGAAGTGTTGTCAGCTGTTTTGCCCCAGAATAGATGTTTGACTATTAGCTGCCTGGGATTGAGGTGAATCGCTTCTACATAAGATGTCAACGGTATGTTGCTATTACCAACCTCCTTAGCCTTGCAGCCTGACTCATGGCGATTGCCACACTTCTCATCAGCGCAACCGCTCCTAACCATGATGGGGTGAAGGCAAGAAAAGGGGATGTCTACTGTACCCATGGGCAATGTGCTTGGTTTTTGGTTTGCTTTTTTTTTTTTCTGCGTATTGGCTTAGACTATCAAATTAATTTCATAGAGGACATTTAATAGTTATCTTATGTTATCTCAATTTTAAATCACTTACCACTGCGAGCTTTTCCAAAGGCTCATCATTTCAGTTAGAAGCATGTTTGTGCAGTCTGGCAGGAAATGTTGGATTTTTCGTGTTCTTTTTTTTTATATTCACTTTTTAACTGTAGTTACTTGTGCCAATATATTATACACGCTTCACACTGTACACAGTTAAACATTACCTGATTCAATCCTTCATATGTTTTTAATATACTACTTTCATACAAAGCATACATGCATGAAAATATATTTGAAAGGCATCTATGATCTCGGCAATAAAACTGTTTAGGCAAATACGGGAGCAAAATGCCATTGCCTTCTGGGTAAAACAATGAGCCATGCCGGGTATTTCATCTTCAGTCTATGCATATTTGCTCTTCTGCGCAGTACTTTAATTTAGATATTTGTATATAAGCAAAAGGTAAATCTACCTCCGAGAAAAAGATGAAGGCTTCCAAAATACGCAGCCTGAATTGTTTTACCCAATGAATAAAACGCTAAATTCTTATTAGATGTGAATACAGTGCAGACAGTTGTTTTCCACCCACCCTGTGGCTTTTGTGTTCTTTGAAGCTAAATTGCAATTCCAAAAATCATTCAGATACACTCACTTTTTCTGAGACTAAAAATTGACTAGACTTGAAGTGCCTGCTCAGGCAGCCGTCCATTGGAAAAATATTACAACATAGCAGTAAAACTAAAACATCCAAGTAAAGTTTAGCAGAGCAAATCACAAGAACAATCAGGCAACAAAATGAAGGTTCACTTCAGAAAACAAAGTTGGCGACAAAGAAAAAAAATGGTTTAAAATATATGGCAATATATCACAAACTTAAATCTGTTACCTTGAATCTTTCAGCTGCTGAAGTATGGGCATGAACGAGGGTGATGAAAAAAACTCTGAAAGCTCTTATAAGTTATGAAATCTCATTCTGCATCTGAACTAGTTCATTGCTAAGTCCTAAGACTTTAGCTGAACCAAGCCAAGCTGTGTGGAGACACTCCATCCTCCCAGTTACAGTTTAACACTCCACTACAGGAGCAATGCATGAGCCAAGATCAAGGTGCAGGTTGTCTCACTAATTGCACATACCTTGTCTAAATAGTTGTCACCACCTTTAAAAGAAAAAAACAACAGATCTATTTGAAACCTAATTCTTATGGATCTATCTGAAAGCTAATTCTTATGGATTAGTTGTTAGTGTGAGGATATCAAACTAAGGGTGGAATTCACATTGCAATGACTCCTTACTGAGGGTGTAATTACTTCAGTCTCCTACACATCTGCTTATTTTCACATAACTTGAGAGTTGCAATATGTCACAAATCAGCATTTGCGCTGACTCATCTGGATGCAATTGGGCACTGGATTAAAAATTCGACAAAGAACTGAACTGGTATGGAAGGTGCTGCCCTTTCTTTTTGTCTCTCGCACACAGAGGGAACCAGCTACTGTTTTACTGATGTGCAGCCAGTACACACAGAAGCACAGAGCTGTGGGTGGGGAGGGGGAGAATCCAGAGGTGTTGGGCCGGGTTAGAAAAAAAAAAAAGAAAGGAAAAGGCACTAAAAGGAAGGCAGGGTCAGAAGCAGAAAAAAAAGAAAGAACAGTTAGCAGGGAGAGCTGAAGGAGAGAAATTTGAGCAGCAAGGATTTGTCTCACAGAATAAAAGAAAATAAAATATTTGAGAAATATTTGAATAAGAATAAGGCACCACTAGCAATGATTGACAACAACTGTTCTTTAAAGCTAGGTCGAAATGTTAAAGTGGATAATGATACTTGTATGTGCCAAGTGATATAGGGTAACCTGATTAGTTATAGGTTGGGAAGAGGTGAAGGGGAGAGGGTGCTTCAAGAAATCTGACTCACGGAAGGGAGAAAACCTGATGTTTTTGTATAGGTGAAGAAAAATACCCCTGATGTAATTTTTAAGACTATTTTACTTTTAAAGGCTAGTGTTGCTACTCTTATTTGAAACATACACAAATTTAATAAATCTTCAAGGGCTGTTTCTTCTCTTGAGAATGCTACCACAGCATGATTTATAGTGGACATCATTGCTGTTCTTAAGTTTGTGTTCAAATCTCCAAAAAATTAGAATACAAAGTGATTGTTTTCTTTAAAAAATATTATTAAGCGAAGGGAATTCCATCTGGTTAAATATGCAAAAAGCCTTAAGAGACGCTCTTTCCCGGGACTTCCTGTTTGTTTCACCCATCAGTCCTACTTACCTAACTACTGCTTTATGAAATAAAGGAGCAGATGACATTAAAAAAAATAATGACAAATCAGAGGATTTTTTGGAGAATGGCTTAAACTTGAAGTAGATCTAGGGTGTCAAGATTACTTTGCAATTTTTCAAAACTACTCAGCGTATTTCTTTTGGTATCTCCTTCTCTACAACAATGTCTTCCTAGGTGCATAGGCCTTTCCTTCTAGCTTTTTGTGTTATTATATCATTCTTCTCCATTTTTCTTTCTCCCCCAAAAAATTTTAAAAATTTTTAAATTTTTTTTCCGTAGTTTTCATGTATATCATCTTGGCAGACCATTTTTCCATATGGGATCAAAGCAATATTTCTCAACATTTTCTTTCTAGTTTCTTCAGGAAACTGCCATCTTGTACCGCTGCACAAAACTTTCTACTCGATGTTATCTACCTGTTAATAATCAAGACAGAGAGGCAGACACAGTATACACACATGTGGAACTGGAAGAGCTTCTCAATCAGAAAAGCTTCTAAAAAAAGACAGCATCTATCAATACCTGCCTTCTTTGACTAATCAATAAACTGTAAGAAATATAGTAGGTGTGTCATTTTTGCACAAAATACACCAAATAAACACATACATGTGACCTATTAAGAAAAATGACAAGAAAAATATTCATTAGCTATAAACTTGGTAATTCTTTCTTCATTGAGTAAGCAATGGGCTATTTTTGTCATTTTGTAAATGACATTGAAATGGGCAGCCTGTCATTTTGCCACTAGATTTTTCTGCTTTGATTAGAAAACAGCAGCTCATTAGCTCCTCTTCCTGTGTATGTCCCCATCATCACTCTGAAGAATGCCAGCACTTGAAACAGGACAATTATTTTTATTTTTTTTTCTAACTCAAGTGCATTTCGCCTTTGGACTTTACACAAAATTAATTATAATTTTCCCTTCTAATCTCTAGTACATCATTAGGACTCCGAGACTGGGAATCTGTTTTCTCTAACAAATGGCTAAATGCCAAACACTAGTGGCATTTTAAAATGGAACTGAGTAAAGGCAGCAAAATGCATTCTCCTTCCCTGGCATTTTCCCTCTCTTTTTTCCTTGTGTTTCTGAGAATGTCCTTTAGAATGACTTTACTTGCATTAACTTTTTTTCTAACTAAGAAAGAAGGAAGTATTTTAATAAGAACATCGCTTACATGAGGGGGCATATGGAAAAACCCAACGAGAGTATACACAGACACAGAGAAACTCACCCATTTGTTTGGGCAGCCCAGGATCACTTAGGATTCCCATCCCCAGTCTACCTTAACTTGCACATCTATTTGTTCCACCTTTCACAAACAATCCAAAAAAACGAGCTCTGCAGCTTTCCCTCAGGGTAGCTAGATATTACAGAAGGTGGCAGAGAAGAATGACAAAGTTGAGGGCTCTTTACAGGGCTCTGCCTGTAGATATTTCTCCTTTCTGAAAAGAGCCACCACCTCAACACTTCGGCTCTGTGAAAAGCTGCTGCACTATAGCATGAAGCTGTGATCTCTGAACTATTCCTTAAATTTTTTTGCTCTCTCCATTTTGGGGCTGGGGACTTAAGCAAGGAGGAAAACAGAGATTGTTTAGAGAGGAATTTAGCTCACAGGCCACAGTCTTGTTCAGCTTTACAACTAAGAGCCTCCACACACTGAAAGAGAGTGACATGATGGAAGGCTCTAGCACTTCACAACATTTTTTTCTTACACTCACGAAGGAGCGTATTGACACTCTCTTTGCAGTTGCACCAAGCGAAAAGGAATGTAGCCACTCCACAGCATTCAAAAAAGTCCTCCTAAAGTGGTAAAACAGTAACGCATCATAGCCAAGAATAGAGACCTAAAAGCTGACACAGCTAGTAGATTTGGATGAACACCTAATACCTATTGATTAGACAAAAGGATAAGTGTGGATTGTGCATGACACTCAAAAAGCAATGGGGCTTAGAAGGGCCAAGGAGTCTTTTAAGCAAATAATTACTTATAAAAGGAATAAGCTTTTTTTCATCACCGTATTCTCCCTAAAAGAACACAAAATCTGGCCAGATATTGATCCATTATCAACACCAAGGGATAAAGTCTTGAACACTTTTAAGCAATTTCTGTGCACTATCTATTGACCCTCTGTGTTCTTTACTCTGGTTAATAGAATTAAACTGGGGGGAATTCAAATAAACTGGAGGAATAAGAAAAGGTTAAGTGGAGCCTGCTAGTAAGTACGAAGTTTTTCTTCATGCTTTTTTCAGTATTTTCACTAACTGTGAATTTATTTTACCCAATAGATCAAAATTGATATATTCAGGAGGATATATCAGGGATGTTAAATACAGGAAAGAAAGAAAGCATGAAGAAGGAAGAAACAAGGTCTGACAAAGCCACATACATAGCAACTTGTCAATGACAATTAAAACCTTATTATTCCTGATAGCTGTACTTTTCTTTCTCAAGGGTATAAAGATGACTTAGTTTGCATCCTAAACATGAGTTCAAATATAACTTCATATATTCTGTAGGAACGAAGAAGGTATAGATTGTTCAGAGCACTGATGAAGACTGTGAACAGAGGGCAAAAATAATACACAGAAGACAAAAAGTGTAAATTGAACAAATAGTAGTCCAAGCGCCACCTTAAATTACACACTGTGAAACCTTATTCAAGTTAGTATGAACATAAGCCAAGGAAAAATACATCATCATACTTGCATACACACATTCTTTATTCTAATTTTGAAAAGTGAGCGCATATTCAAAGTGTGCATAAACACTCAGCACACCATATATACACATTTTTCCCTTCAGAAATTTCTACTCGTCGTGTTAACTTGTAAAGAAAAGGGTTTATCAAAGTTACTGTAGTATACTAGAAAGCTGTTCTGAACAAAACATTCTCCTCTTAGATCACATTGACAAATGCTCTCATTAACCTTAGTCTCAACAAGGTTAATTTAAATAATACCCAACAGCACCAAGATCTGCCTTATTAAAAGCACAGCGATAAACTGAAATACTGCCGTATTCATTAGAAAACAAAGTTTGCTTTTTTTTTTTTAACGAGCAGAAATGGATTTATATTAATACTGTTTTAATGCCCAGACAATTGTATTAAAAGTGTTAGGCACTACTTGCCTTTTATTGTCACCTTTCTTGCTTTATTGTCTCTAACATATTGGAATTCCTGGTTGCTCTGTTGCTCCTGACAATTGTCAGAAATACAATATACTGCTTAACTTATATTTTTAAACAGTATGATTGAAATAAGGTATCTAAAAGATGCAAAGACCAGAAAGAAAAGATGCAATATTTAATTATCATTAGCTACTTTACACTATGACCTTATCCAGGTTAAAGGACTAAATTCAGTGCTAAATGAAATACACATCAATGTTTCTGTTGTCTTTAATTGGACAGCATCAGGAACTTGAAGGATAATTTTAGATTAGATTAGTAGATTCCACCAAGATTTCACTCCTTTCTTTATAATATGAAGTCAGTCCTCTTTTGCTTTTGTTTGCATGCTTTCATAGAAATAACTTCAGCCACAATAACATGTATGACTGGATTAATTCTATTTTCTTTGTTTTCATTCTTCATGGATATATCAATAAATGTATTTGCATACAAAATGCTTGCAAGTACATTGCTGAATCTGGAGGAGCAATGAAGTTTAGCTACTTAGGGCCTTTTGATTGAATTATAATGACTATTGCTTTCCAAACCATGAATTATGCTTTCCTTCCTTTCTATAGGTTCTGTCAAAGGCCAATTTAAGATTCACACTTCAAAAGACAATTCGAAATATCAAGATCTGTGCTATGTGATGTTTGTTACTCCTATCCCTGCATATCACCAGTAACTATGATAAACTGTTACGTCAACTACCAACAAGTATGTACAACATTGGGGCGCTGCTACTGTACAAAACCAGCCATCTTCAGGATATTCTAATCTGGAGAGCTATTTAGAAATCAGTTGGATGGCTGGTGCACAATGTCTTTTAAGAAACTTCCATGTGTTATTCTTTAACGATTACAACACACAAATTATATTTAAATCACTGATACAGAGGAGATTCAGTTAACATTTCAATGAACTGCTAGGATCCAGATCCATAGGTCTAGGGCACCTATATGTTTCAGATCCAAAATATAAAGTTCTTAAAATTGTTATTAATAAAAAAATTTAGATGAAAAACTAATCACAGCCTTTAAACCTCTCCAGAGTTTTCACCAGCAAACTGCAAGGCTCCTAGAAACTGCTTCTTGGCATACTTACAGGAATCCCATTTTCAGGCATTTATCTTGCAAACCAAGCCCTCCCAGGAAGCTCAGAGGGGCTGCTCTTCCATGTATGATGCTTCAGATGCATAATCCAACAGGAATACTCAGCAGATGAACATCTGCTCTGTTGTCAAAGGAGAAGGATGCTCCTCCACCTAGCAAAAGAAACAATCTTTACCTCTCGAAAAGGTTTCAACAGACAACTTCTTCCTCACTTGTGATTGTCATTTTTTAGCTATGTTGTCATTTTTCCTGATGATTTTCTGATCCCCTTCTAGGCCGTAATGCTTCCTGGCCTTAAATCTATGCAGCTGTAGACACAAGCTATTAGTATGGAAGTTCATTGTGTATTTCTCTCAAGTATACTAAGAATTATGCTGTCCTAAGGTTTTTCTAAATATGTGTAAAGCTACCAGGCAGATTCTGAGCCCTTCAGTTAAAGAGTTAGACCACCGCAAGTAAAACTGAGTGCTCATGTAACTTACACTATCACATTCCACAGTTTACAATTGTGGTAAATGCATCAGTCATAAGGAAATGGTGATTGTTTGCAGTGACTGTTCTGGAATCAGTTTTTCCTATTATTACTTTATGTGATAAACATTTGCAATTATCTATTTGCATTCTTGATTTATTTATAGTTTGTTTTGGTTGAAGAACCACATCTATGGCTTCTTCTTCATATGCATACATCTTCCACCAAGTAAAAGTATTTGGCAGCAGAATGGAACTGGCTGAGATGCATCATTCCTAATTTCCCTCATATTTTCATTCACATCCAAGAAAACTTTTATTAGGTTTCAGATACCAATACTGTTTTAGAAATGGAACTTACTGATTTAAGAGGCCAGAGTTTAAGTTGTATTGAGTCATACAATAGTAGGTCACAGCTTCAGCCAGGGATTTTGAAGCTATTCTATTGCTAAGTGCAATTTTACAGATAGCTAAAGGTTCAGAAGCCATCAGGAAATACCCTTCAGATGTCTCAAAATGCGGTATGATAGTAACTGGGCAGCAGGGTGAAGACTCTGTTTAATGCTGTCATTTATGGTACCTCCTCAGAGTGGACACTTCTGATTTAATGAAAGTTTTGATCGTCTCTGACTACTCCTCTGAATGAAAGAAAAGAAGAGACTACAGTATTCCCACCCAGACACATTTTTGTCCCTAGGTCGGTAACAACCATTTGCTTGAAATCAAATTTTTATCAGAACAGGATACAAGACTAAGAAATAAAACAAAATGAGCAAATGTCACGAAGATTCTTAGACTTGACAATATCACACTTTCCTTTAAGATTCCAGTTGCTGAAATGCCTGGAAAAAATGCTCCTTACTCCAGCCCGCTGCATGCATCAGGTGTTAATCATTCTGATGCTGTGCTATATACAGGCACTGCAGGCTTCTCCTTTGCTAAAGGTAAAACTCTTTTTTTTGTTCAAGAAGAAATCCGAAATCCTAGACTTCCTTACGTTGCCTGCTCCAGACAGTCTGGCAGCCTCCTAGTAGGAAAAATCCCAGCACTGCATAAAAAACATTCAAACCAACATTGCATTGCATAAAATCTATTCTATCCCTCACAAGCCAGTGCTGGCACCCTGGATAGAAAGTAACCTCTTCTTCTCTCCTCTGTCATTTTTTTTTGCTGCTTCCCTCCAAACCAGAGCAATTCCACTATTATAAAATGCAGCATCATGGATCCTTATATAGACTTCTATACTATTCTGTGTAGGATTATAGAAATAAGGGTTTCGAGCAGGAAAAGAAAAAGGTGAACAGAGTAAGGAATAATGTAATCATCAATACAGTAAGAGACTTCTTTAAAGGTTTCAGTTCATGAAATAATTCTCTGTGATTTTTTAAAAGAAGTTGGAACTTTATTTTATATTTGCCATTGAAAAAGAGACAAAATTGGCTTGTTTTCTATACTAAAGACTTTTGCTGACATTGTTGTCTAGACTATTATTAAAATCTGTACTTTGATAGAAGCTTGATTCCTATTTTGTTATGTATTCTACCAATATAATGTACACAAACATCTCTTCTTGCAAGTGCATGACTAATTAAGCAGAAATACATGGATTTCAATATATTACATAATTAGCTGTGCAAGTCTAGTTATGATCAATAAGCAATTTGAGTAATCAGTCATCTGTACATTGAAATACAGTAAATATAGAGATGATTTCAAGCCCTTTTTCTACACATATACTACTGAGAGCAGACAGATAGGTTCTGCCTTCAGATTTCCACTGCTTAATATGTTTATTAAAAAACACAATGACTGACAATATAATAATGACTAGAAAGAAGCCAAGGTCAAAAATCTATAAATCTTCTTTCCCCGTTCCCCTCCTCTTTCCTTCCTGTTGTGTAATGAGTTACTATTTATTTTCACTCTTGAAATACAGAAGTAAAAGCATCCACAAAACATGGGTCTGCATTCCTATTGTATAGGAGGCTTTGTCTCAGGAAAGAGAAAGAAAATGCAACATTGGTACAAATTTAATTGTTAACTGAATCTAAAAATACATTCATAAAATTAAGAAAAAGCTTTTAAAAATTCGAACTAAAATAAATGGAACCGCTCCAGATAGCAAAAATTAAACCTATGCACCTTCCTGTGTCCAACTGTGAGCCACCTGGTGAGTTCAAGTATCAGTTCAGCATCCTGTACAGGTAAACTTTTTATTTTTGTATTATTAATTCCAGAAAACAGCCTAAGTCCATTTGGTTAACTGTATAACTTACAAACTATTCTGTAATCTTTATTTGGTTCTTAGCTGCTCAGACACACTTACTTTCTTTTTTTTTCCCCTGATTATAATTGCAGGGGTCTGGCATCTTCATTACGTCTTTGGGTTCTTACTTGGACTATTGTTAACAAGAAATTCCTTTTGTTTTGTGAAAGTAAAGAATTTGGCTAATAGCGGTCAGTCCTAAAATCTCATTCTTCTGTGCTCGATAGCTGTGAAAAGATTAAATCCAGGTAATTCAACAGAAGGAGCACATGAGAGTTCCTTAGAAATCTTTGTGTCTTCTTTAGGATTATGAAGTTGACATAATCACATTTAGCAAAAATAATTTATTTAGACGAGAATTTGGGCCTCAGAAGAAATATATCATCAATGATGTATTAAAAACATCTGAAACAAGATAAGCACATCATTATCTGATCACTGATGTCAACATCATCTGAGCAAATTCAAATTATATGCAGTAAATGTTCTAGGTGAGTCTGTTCTTCAGATAATATCTTTGAAAGAATCAAGTTAATGAAGTCCTGAACAGTCTTAAAGGCAACAAACACAGCATCCCTTTCACAATGATACATTCTGAGACTTATTGATTAACTCTCTTACTGTGAACATTTGTGGCTCATTTTTCTACACGGCTAAATAAATTATGCATGTAGATCACTGCATACGTGCGAGTGCTGCACACAACAGAAGTGCTTAGGCTATCAAGAAGGAAAAGTATCTGTACGTTTTACATTTTAGAAGCTTAATACATTAGAGATTTATTAAGAGTAACAAATTAATGGCCTGACAGCGCAGAATTGTTCCCTTCAGTACTGCGTATTTCAGAATGTGTTATGCAACCCAATTACGAAAGCGCTAAGTGATAGGAGTATCATTATTTCCCCTTGGGAGATTATTCCTCATACTTAACTCACAGGAATTGCTTTTATCCCTCACATTAAACTTATCTTCCTTTCAAACTACCTTCATTTTTTAATATTTGAAACTTGAAAAGAAGCATTTTCCATCTGTGATTTTACAATCTGTCAATAATTGTAACCTCTTTCTGTATTTCTCCTTCTTTTGCTGTTTGGTCCTATTGTGCAAACTTAATCCCAGACCTCTTTGTGAGTGTCATGCCAGTGACTTCATTCTTGGTGGGACATCACTGTGATCTGGATGATCCAGGTACCAAAAGCTGTTCTACCTCTATATTTCTTCAGAGCTTAGAGAGTGTAGAAAAAAATATTTTTTTAATCTACCTTGGGTTATTAGTAGCTCTTCACTGCTTTTTTTGTTGTTCTTTCTCTAAGTGAATGAGAAAGGATGTTTGTTTTCAACTAAGTAAATCAAGTATTTTCCTGGAATGTTTTCATCATCTATAATTACTTCCATAACTGCAACAAAAGCAAAAGAGTTCTTGCTTTGGATATACTGATCAATGTTCTTTTTAATATTAACTAATTGCTCCTCAAGTTTTCACTTACTTTCTAATTTCCATTTTACATTTGAACTCCTACAGTTTCTATGCTTTTCTGTTGGCACTGCTGACTACAGCTTTTGAGGCAAAAGACTTGAACACCTTGCTCTGTATTTTTCTGTATAGTATTACTTAAGTACAGGCTTTTTTGCCTTTCTTGCACCTGCCTTGTCCATGTAGGGATTTTGTAGATGATATAAAAATATATTTAAAAAAAACCCAACCAACCAACCAAACTCTTTTTTTTGTGTCAGAAAATTTAATGTTCAGTAAAGTCGATTTGAATTCATAGCGCACTATTTCTCCCTGGTACTTTCTTCTCTAAAACAGAGCAGAACAGGGCACGACGGAGAAATTTTGAAGTTAGTAGAGACCTTGTTGTGTCAATTTGTTCCAAAACATAGGACTGTCTAGGCTTAGCAGCCACGTCTCTATGAATTTTATAATTTTTTTTCAATGTTACACATTTTAGCTCATGTCCAGCACTGTGAATCCAGACGGATGTTGTGTTTGTGTATTAGGCTTGCAGAGTTAGCACACCTGAAGCCTACAAAAGGTGGGTCTGCAACTGTCAGTGCAGATGGATTAACAGGTCTTCACAAGGAAACTTGCAGCAGTGTGGACTTGTACTATAATTTTAACTGCCCAGTGAAACAATTTTGCCCCATAGCGCATCACACATTAACTTCCTAGTGCAGACGATCAGCTTATAATATGAAAAACTGATTTATAGCTACCACAGGAACCAACTCCTTTATATAATACTATATGCATAGGGGAATATAACCTCTGTTTTGTACAGCAAGCAGTCATTTAAACTAGCAATGCACTGCCCCTCTAAATCATGTCCTGATGTGAAAGAAGGAATTTGATGGATACAGTCCCCCTGCAACCTATATATCGTCTTCTGCTCCTCTCCTAGGAACCAGCAGCACTGAAACACCCCTGGCTTCCATGGCCAGATAATCAGCACATCTCCGTGAAAAATGCAGGGCACGGCTTTCCATCTGTTTTAAAAGCAAAAGCAGAGAGCTACAAACCCAAGGGACATTATTGTTGTTTTAGGCGTTTCAGGGCACTTGTTATCTCTGGCTTAGGTTTGAATGAGGTTATATTTCTAAACTTAGCAGCAGGCATGGCAATTATTTTTCTTGCCACTTAATTGTCCAACAGCAAGCTTGATAGATACGGACTCCTTAAACAGACAAGAGTACATACGACTCTGATTAAGACACCTTATTTTATCATGTCGTGGTGTACTATCATTGTCCTTGACTGCACTAATGAAAACTGGACAATTCCTACCCACTTCTGTTAACACAAATTCCACAGTGTTCAGGTTCAATGTTGTCCAACTATTCTGGTCCCTCAATACAGAGGATTTAGTGTCAATTTTTCTCTCAAACTGCTTTTAAGTCTTGTCACTACAAGAGCAGTAAAACATTTTCAAGTAGCCACACAGTTTCCAGTAACTTTAAAGAAAAAAACTTAAGTAAAGATCTCACTAAAACCTTGCTACAAAAATATTCCTAATAAACTTTAACTTTTTCTATATAGTAATTTCATCTTAACAACTGTTAGACAAAGCACCCAGACATCCTAATGATGGACAAATCTCCTATCGTGCACAAAACTTCCCTCAACTCCACATCTTCTTTCACCTGGTGGTCTTTGCAATACCAGTCTGAATCTCTTCCTAATGTGTAAATAAGCCCCAACAACCAACTTTAATACGTGTGGAAATTTACAATTCTTGTTTTTAAGGAGCAAAATAAAGCTGTATGCAGGGAACATTAATATATTAAACTTGAAAAGAGTACTAATGCCACTACTAATTATACTATTACTAGCGTCCCACATTTGGATCTGCCTTGTAGAAAGAACATTAATAAGCCGTATGCTTTCCAAAGACTTTCAAGAACAATTGGTAGTCCTGAACGAAGTACAAAAATATTGGCAAAATTAATTACTTATAGAAATTTGATTTTCCACTGCTTGAAGCACTAAAAAAGTTAGGTTTAGTTTCTAAAGTTTTTTTTTAATCAGTCAGAAGTAACAGGGGTAATGTGGAAATAAATAAAATCATACTTTTATTATAGTGAACATCAAAATATCAATACCTTCTGTTCTTCAAAAAGAGAACTTTAAACAGAATGGCCACAGCATTGGCAGAATACTGTGCTTATATCATGAAAGACTTAAAATAACGTAGAATACATTTTTCCTCTTTCAAACACTACGCTTAGAATAGGCCTCTTGCTACACAGGTTTTCTTGCTACAGAAAGGTGGGGGAAGTGCTGCTGAAAAGGTAAAAGGTTTATTCTCAAACACATTTGACGTAATTCACAGATGCACAGAATGGCTGAGGTTGGAAGGGACCTCTGGAGGGTGTCTTGTCCAACCCCTCTGCTCAAGTAGGACCACCAAGAGCTGGTTGCCCAGCACTATGTCCAGACAGCTGCTGAATATCTCCAAGGAAGGAGACTCCACAGCCTCTCTGGGCAACCTGTGACAGTGCTTGGTCACCTGCGCAGTGGAAAAGCATTTCCTGATGTTCAGATGGAGCCTCCTCTGTTTCGGTTTCTGCCCACTGACTCCTGACCTGTCCACTGGCCACCACTGGGAAGAGCCTGGCTCCATTTTCTTAGTACCCTTCCTTCAAGTGTTTGTACACATCGATGAGATTCCCGCTGAGCCTTCTGTTCTCCAGGCTAAACAGTCATTTGTTCATTTTGTAATTGCTTATCTACACATTTCCATAGCTTACGTGTTATGCTATAAGTGGATGATTACACGACATTTTTCATAAGTACGTAGGGTGTGAATAGTACTACTACTAATATTAATAAAAACTTTTAGAATACAGCTAAAAGGGGATCTACAAAAGAGGTCACTATTTCCCACCTTAGTAGGACGAAAAGAGAGAAAGTGACTTATCCAGTCTGTCAATCTGTCACACATGCAATACCATGGCAGTGCTCCGGCCAGTATCCAATACTATGGAGTCCCTAAGACTTTACAAACATGCTCGCATATACAATTCTAGCCAAAAATTGCTTTACAGGTGACTCAAGTTTTTGTTCATTTTTTACTGGAGCACAAAAAGCTTACTTTGGGGTTACGGTTTTTTGATTCATCTCCTGCTTCTAAATGTAAGTTCTGCAATTCAATCTAAAACCATGAAGTCAAACACAGTCTTGCTAATTAGAAGCATACTGGCATATTAGTAGACTAAGTAACTGCTGGTAGGTTGCAATCATAATCTTACCGCAGCAGTGCATTGGGAACCAAAAGAAAATTAAGGTCTCATTGTGCCCAGAAACACATAAAAAGCAGGCTGAATCCAGTTGCTATCTAGGAACAGGATCACCACCTATGTCCTGTGTCACACCAAATGGTGCTCAAGAGTACACAGGCATGTACAGCAGCACTGTACTTCTGCCAGTGCCAACTACGGTCAGTACCTGCAGCTCCCTATGACTCAAACTGTCAAGGTGGTGCTGTGCCAGGGCAGTTCCCATTTCAATTCCTAGAAGACAACGCTCAGCAGCTTGCAGAAACTCTAAAGAGTCTCTCCAAGGATCTTCTGTCAATTCTGTGTCTTTCAGCAGATGTATTTCCAATCTCTAATACTCTATATAAGAGAGGAGGTAATTTCCATGCTTATGACATGGCCTTATTTACAAAGGTGTCACAAGCAGCCGATTATCTAGATAGATTATCTAGATAGAGTGGACAAATACACAAACACACCAGCACGGTATCATCTGAAAATATGCGCTGCAGCAGGGGACAGAGGTATCCTGCCCTCAGAAATTCCTTCTCCACTGCGTAAGGTTGCAAACCATATTTTTTCTCAAACTCCAGTTTGCCAATACCTTTATAAGGCCTCAGATTTGTACTCTACGCAGGCTTCAAACTAATCTGGGGTTCCACTGGGTAAGCCAAAAGAAAACATCAGAAATCTATAATTTCAAGTGGTTGAGAAGTAACTAATATTTTATCTTAAGAGGTTCTAATTTTATTTCAACTCCACACTAATAGCACTTACTAGTTACTATTTTAAACAGTTTTGAACTTAAAACTTTTACAATTTTTTGTGAAAGCCCTTCACTACTCATTACAATAAAACAGAAAGTTTGTAAAGGAGATATGAACTGCACAATAGCAAGGATTTCAAGCTACCCAGACATTAACAACGATTCATTTTTTCCTTTTCAATGACAGACAATTTTTAGTGGTTTATTTAGCTTTTTTTTAAGTAGCATAAATCAGAGCAATATAAATGTCATCAATTTTGAGCTGGTAAGAGCTCACTTCTCTTCAGCAATTATATATTCCCAAAAATTTACTTTAGGGCCCCAAGAGTGACTCCAAGTTTAGAAGCAAAACAGAACAATTACTGTATTTGCTCCATGTTTCCAGTCATAGCCAAGCATCAATACAGAGACTTGCACTTTCTTCATCAATAACCAGAAAAATCAGTAAATCACCCACTGACATAACAGAACAGAAAACCTTACCAGCAGGTGTTTTCACTGACAGGTTTGAGAACCTTGTCCAGTATGTTGATAACTCCGGTCCAAACTTTGAGTTTCAACATAAAATGTTTGTAGGTAAGTTGTCACTCCTATTGTCATTATAAAGCTTGGGTTTTCTTTATAGAAAATATATTTCTTTATGAGAAATGCTTAGCAGAATGCAATATCTATGATCACAGAACTTTTTTTTTTTAATTAAAAAAACCCCAAACCCAGAGCAGAGCACAAATAACTCCCATCAAAACTTATATGATAGTGGGATTTATTAGCATCCTATGGCAGGAAAGCAGGAACCTTAAATGTTTATAAGCCTATGCTTGCTGGAACTTCTCCACAAAGAGTGGGTGTCTGCTGTGTAGAAGGAGACAAATTAAGAAGGTTCTGTTCTGCCCTTGATGTGTGCGCAGACTTTAACTTCAATTAGTATCATTAATCAAGAGGAGAGTCGGCTCCCAAGCCTACTGTAATTTGATGTTGGTGTCTCATCAGGTACCCCGTGCACTGAGAAAAGACACACCCAAACGCTGACAAGGACGTATCACCTTGCTCTTAGCTCAGTCATATGCCATATGCTTAAACTGAGAGATAGCTGACAACGAAGACAGGGCATCAATTATCGTCATCCAGCCGTGTACCAAAACACACATGGGTTCATCCCAGCTTCCCTGTCATATCACTACATGAACCGATTAAATGTTCTGTATTTAAAGCCCTTGCTTTTCTCTAGAAACCGTAATTAATCTAATTGCAGTAGACACAGAGGTTTGGGTCAGGCAAAGATGGAGCCTGCAGGGGTTAGTACAGTTAAAGCTGACACCACCATAACCACCAGCCTGAAAGCCACTCCTCAGAAAGCTGCTTCTGCAGCTTGCACCTGAATTTAAACCGGATTTAAAAGACATACTTTGACTTTCTAACTCCTTACATAAATAAACGTGAGAAACAGATAATCTAAAAATTGTTTCACAGTCTTGCGTGAGGACGAGTTTTAATTCCGTCAGAAGTCTTTAGGTGTGGCTGGGGAGACATTCAGAACCCACTCCACGCAAAACACCACATCTCAAACTGACTGGGGCAGTAACGTGGGAAACTGAACCCAAAGCTCGTGTTTCGCTCCCCTGACTGATAGTGACAGGTTAAAAATGTGCAAACCCCACTCCCAAAGGCTCTTTCTCATGCATGAAGACGGGTGCTTTAAGACTTTTACTCTGAGTATTTGATTGTTACTTGCCTTTCTGGAATACATTTTTACCATTGTTCAAGGATCAGAACTAGAATTAGAAAGAATATTACACCAGATCTCTATTCCTTGGGCTCACTAATGTCACTTCTCAGACATTAAATCAGAGTGAGCGTGGAAACTGGAAGTGACATAGATGCAAAAAAATCATACTTAGGATGCAGAAAAAATACCATTAAAACATTTTCTTATGCAAAATAGCTATTATACACTCGAAACTGAACCTTAGAACATCACATGATAAAAGTTATTTACAAATTTCCTGTATTGGAACAGAACAATCTATGTCAATGATTTTGGTTTCCCCAAAGTTTTTGATGATCCTTGAGCTTCCCATTTCAGCATTAGCATTGTTTCCACAATCACACACATATATTGTAGCATTAATCTTTAAATCAATCATTATAAAACCTTCAATATTCACGGTTTTGCTTCTAAAAAAAAAAACCCTCTGCAGCTAAAAGGCTGCTGAAAGCCATATGGAAAAAAAAAAAAAGATTTTTTGTAATTTAAATGGAAAAAAGTACTTTTTTCCTGATGGAGTCTAAACTTTTTTTCTCTAGCTTATACAATGGGACCACTAAATTTAGCAAGTTTTTGGGAAGTTTTAAAGTTTTTAGATTCATCCTTGAAAACTTGTATCAACTGTTTTTAATAATACAGCTGTAAGCAACCTATGTTACATAGTATGAAAACATATCTTCTACATTAGATAAAAATGCAACTTTGTTTGCATGGTATTTGTGTTCTTGTGTACGGATTTCTTCGTTTTCCTGAGTACTGAGTAAAATATTTGTATTAAAAGGTAACATTAATGAAATTTTGTAATAAATAAATCTACTTTTAAATCCCACTTAAGGAGGGATTTATGAGTCTGGCTTTAACAAGTTCTATTGGGTAACTATTTGCGCTTTTGAAAAGGAAGTTCTTTAGAAATACACTTAGTATATACAAACAAGACACACAGAGAAGTTACTGGATACCACTCACATTGGCAACTGTTGCCTGCGTCGTGCGTGACGTCCCCTTGGTGTTCTAATTGTGGGCCGAATTATCTCAGAAGGCTGTGCATTTGCTATGGACTAAATCACAATTATTGCAAAGTGAAGGCAATTACCACATAGCAGCTGAGGCTTGGTAACATACGGCCCTGAAGCAACTTCTCTGTGTAACTTAGCCCTAAGTGATATTGAAAATCCATGTGGTTAAGGCTCCTTAAGGGCTTTGAAACTAGGATTATGTTGCCTAGTAAAAAGCAGGTGCTTTTGAAATTTGTAACTTTCAGTAATATAGATGTATGCTATTACTTTTTGGCTTGTTTTTTCCCCTTTTTCTTTCTTCAGCTCTCAGTGTTGATCTTACCTACTTGTAGAAGCATGATTTTAAAAATGTTCTCTGCCATCTCTATAGAATTCTTATTGTTATTTCAATCTTATGTGAGTTTGTCACAATATTGAGGGTTTTTTTGGTGAAATTAAACTGGAAAAATACTTGATAAAAATGATACAAAACCTACATTAAACCTTGATCATAATTTGAGAGTGGAGGGTGACTGGTAATCTAGTCAGCATGTTAAGAATTTGAAAGAAAAAAAAACCAAGAGACATGCTTTTGTTTGATATCTATTAAGGATTTTTTCATCTGTCAGCCCTGAAAACTAAGCAAGAGATCTGCATCTCACAATGGATTCTTTCTTTTTCATGCCTCATCAGTCCTGGTAATAAAAGAAGACTTGGATTTTACTTTTATTTACTTAGTGGTAGCTTCACTGTTTTTCATTGTGTTTCTTTTTTTTAGTGTCGCTCAAATACACTTGTACCACTCACTGAATGGTTATGGGGTTCACAAGTAGAGAAGCATAACAGTCACAGAACAATTTTGAATTACCGATAGAAATATTCTCTAAAAGAGAAGTCCACAGGAAAAACAGAGGTGTCATTTCTTCATTTCTTTTAAAGTACCTACTTATTCTCAAGGCTTAATTTTTTATTACGTTTTTTTTTGGTTAACTTGTACATTCATAAGGAAGCCTGAAGCAAGTTTGCTAGTTTGAAAAGATGCTTTTACAGAAGGGTTGTAACAGGTTATTGTTTATTTTCTTTTTATTTTACTAGCCTTTATTTCATTGCACACACTGAAATAGGGTAAGATTGGACTGAATAGGAAAAGCCTACAACTGTCCCTATTTTATGTGGAAGTTCGTTCTACCATTTCAGCCTCTTCCCAAGAAGTCACTTTCTCTTGAGCACAAGGTCTTCAGCCTTTTGATAGAAGGTACCTGACATGTATAATTCAGATTACTTCCTATCTCACAAATATTTGGTGATAACTGAAATTGCCACCTGAGAAAGCCACACTGTAATGACACTTACAGCTCTGATTTCATAAGGTCTTCATGTCTTAGTAAAGTGTATTATTACAGAATGAAGATAAGAAAGGCATGCAAAATTCATGATCAGACAGGGCACAGGGATTCTTAAAAGACTGAAATCTTAGAAAAGATAGCATGAAAACTTATGCATCAAATAGTCACATGTGAAATTCAAGAGGTATCCTGGATCCCTCCAAAATGCCTGTAATGTGATAGATTACCATCACTTCTGACCACAGATTCTGCCTGCTCTCCCGTTACGACCTTGCAGATCTCCCATCCCTTCCACATGGTTCCTCTGAGAATCACAGCTGGCTTTCACTAACTCCTAACAGGGAAAATTATGTTTGCTTGCTTTATCTCACCAAATAGAGGTAAGGTGCTGAGATTTAGTGAAGCAGACCACGCAAAGAACCACTTGAATTCAGTTACAGAAGGTCAGCAGTGATTTTGAAAGCCAAACACGGAGGAACAGACAGCTGACTACTTTCTGATCGGTATTTTTAAGTGTCATACAGCACAAAAAGTTGGTCTAGAACAAGCTTATTCTATTTACACGAAAGAATAAAAGCACTCAATAGCTTACAAAAAAGCAAATGGCTTCAGAGGCGATCCTGATGGATGGCTCTTGGTGGGGAAGGGGAGATGACCATCTTGCGTAGTGTTAGTGCCATGCTGCCTACACACTAATTTCACTAATTACTGACTAATTCCTGCTAGCTTCCACATGTGCTGTGTTGAAACACAGTGAAAGGCATACAAAATGTGCAAACACATAGAAAACCTTATCAGGATATGCTTATTTGGTAAGATATCCTACTTTCAGGTGACTTTGTCCTAGTTTTGTATTAAAATTTTCATATCAACAGCTGCTTTTTTACACGTTAATAATATCCCTAGAAATCCTATATATCGGCAAAAGTTTCACCACAGCAGCAGCTATGAGCAAAACAAGTGATTAACAGTTTACAGTGTACATGAGTGAGGGGTAAGAAAGTGTATTTGTTGGCCCATGCTCAGCCACAGGCCTGAGTAGGCCTATGCGATATTCAGCAGCATTAACAGCTGGCAAGTAACAGTCTACTAACTGCACGACTTTCAGACATAGTCTGTAGACATAATTCTGTGCTTTAAGATCTACGCTTTCAGCTGGCTACCGAGAAAAGCTGGATTCTACATTTGAAGAGGTACCTTTCAAATCTTGATGTTGTACTGGTAGATGGCCCAGCTGAGAGTTAGTACAATAGCAAGAGCTATTTGTAGAACAGACTTTTATTTTTTAACAGATTTTAAGTGTCAATTATTAAACAGGAAAATTTTATAAGTGTCCACATGTGGCATGATTAGAGCATATACCAGTAATTAGTCTAATGGCAGCCACTGTTAAAATATTTATAACCATTAAGAAGGCTAAATCATCAACAGCAATATGATTGAGATTCACTGTATTCAGAGCCTAGAGATGAAGAACATTTTCCATCAAAATTAGGTACTCTAGGGATGTGGACAGAAATAAAGTAGGAAAAGGGAGTGAAAATTGATGACTAGGAAGGCTCAAGGAAGAATTTCACTTTGTATTCTAATATTACCTATAAGAAGGTGAAGTCAGCAAGTCATTTTTTTAAGAGCAGTTAAAATTTTAGGCACCTTGTAAGAGAACAAAAAAATCAAGTCAAGAGTGAATAGTACTTTATCGTCATATATGTGCTAGTTTGAGAGATCGCCTTTGTTTGAAAGACCCTTAAACAATTATTTATCGTTAGCTGTGTATTTAGATTCCATTGTGATTTCAACGGTGATGAGGTAAAAAAGGGCATAGGTCAACTTTAAGTTCTGAAAATGAAAAATTGGAGTGGTGTCATCATATATCAATTTCATTTACTACCAAACACATTCAACTGGTGTAAGATAATTAACCAGATGCTGCTGAGATAAACACATTTTGGATATTAAATTCCATTTTCATTCACTGAATAGAAAATCACGTGTTCCCTGGTCAACAGTTTGCAAAGTCAACCCTCCTAAGAATATGAGTCTTTGCTGATGCCTTTTGATAGGCTAATGATAGTAAGAAAATTATACACAGTACATCACCTTCACATGTAAACAAATCCCAGTAGCACCCCCAGTGTCTGAGCGGGATCACACACACAGCCTCCTGTGTTTCAGCTTGTGCCCATTGCTTCTTGTTTTGTCACTGGGCACCACTAAAAAGAGCCTGGTTCTGTCTTTACACTCTCACCAGATCCATGAAAATTAGCCTTTTAACTGGTCTCAGTGGATTGCTATTCATACCGAAAGAGGAATTACCCAGGCAAAAAAAAAAAGACTGCTTAATGGTAACGCCTACTTCAGTATTTTAAAAATATGTATTTAAAAATGTAATTTATATTCATCACATCTTTTGCTTTTAGTGCCTAATTCCCCATTTGTATGTGGACATTCTATGCAAGTACTAGGAACGACCATTTTTCAATATCTGTGTATCAATTAACATTTTGATCTACTTAACCAATACTGACAAATTTTAAAAATCAGCCACATAACTTCTTTGTAAGAGTTATGGTCTTACAAAGCAAAGATCTTTTGCTTTATTTTTCCTGCAATATTTGTCAGAAAAAAACTTAAGTTTCCCTTCTAAAATTCTCCATGGTCAGTGGCATTGCAAATAAGCCCACTAATGTTTTGCCTTCTGAAGTATTACATTTGTTCAGCAGATTTAAAAATACGTAACTCCACATGCTCATTATCTTCTTCAGTTTGGTAAGGAGGCTGTCAACCTTGTCAATTATATTACTTCACAGACTTCCTTTTCATTTTTTCCTCCCATGTTTTCTAACCTTTCTGATCATGATCTACAGAAATTTTCCCTATACCCTCACTTTGTCTTCAAATAGCCTCTTTTGAAAGAATCTCCCCTTTACTTTTTCGTCAGACTTTGTAGTGCACAGGTAGTGTATCTTTATTATTCCAGTGTTGCTTTCCATCTTTTATGGATTCAATTTTCACTATGTATTATATTCTGCAGAGCTATTGTCCTCTTCACCTCCTCAGTTCATCCTTCTGTTCTGCCTTTTTTACCTGTAAGCCCCTTCTCCCTACCGTGACCCTTCCGAGTCCTTTGAAATCTCCTCAGTTTGTGCCTGTCCTTCAAGTCACACTGCTACCCTTCAAAATAATTTTGCTGACTGCAGCCTGGACCTCTGTTCGACGATTTTATTCTAAGCTACTTTTCAGACATATTCTAACTGGAGATAACCCAGGAAAAAAAAAAATCAACTATCTTTTAATCTGAGAACCTACCAAATCAGGGAAGCAATGCCATGCCGTTCAGGCCTCTGATTGCTCCCAAAGAAGTGCTGCTTTCTCTGAAGAGTTTCAATGGTCAGGAGGTAAAAGTGCTGAATTTTATTGGAAAGATGACTGGAGAGAGGAGAAATGAGGATATAAAGTAACTTACTTAAAACATACTTATTTAATCAATGTTCCACTTTGTATTTTCACACAATCCGAGGTGAAGGTTTTCCATCACTTCTGAAAAATCTGTATGTAACCTTACTGATGAAGAGAAGTAATAAATCATGGGTTTACAATTTTAGCCGCTACATGCAGATTAAGCAAGTTTGATCTTTAAGCTTTGATTCTATCAGACAATCTTAGATGCATTTAAGCAATAAGCTTAACCGTATTTTATGGGATGTCATGCCACTTTTCTAGGACACAAAATTCATGCTGAATCTGTGTTCACCAAATGTTCGTCAATGAGCAAACTTTCTTACAGTCTGTCAGCCATATTCTGTCACTTCTTCTAATTTTCATTTCATGCTTATCATTGCAGTCTGAGCTGCAAAAATTTACAGGTCAAATACTGAACAAGGAACACACTTTGTCTCCAGTAATAGCCCGGCAAATCCTATTTCCTCCTGGTGTTCTCCCACTTGCGTCAAAAATCGTATTTTCAATGTACAAAATCTTGTACACGCCTCGATACCTCAGGTTTTACTTTGAACAAATTTGCTCCTTCCTCATCTTCTACGGTACAAGACTGATCTGGCATCAAATGAATAAAGTATAAGAGCAGGAAATAGAAAAATCAATCTCAAATACACTGGAAGTTTTTGGAGAATACAAAACATTGGTCTAATACAAATTTAAACAGAAATCACATTTAATAATAACTGTTCCATTTCTTTAGTCATTGATTTTACAATAGAAGATGCCAACTCACAAATGTACATATGGCAAAGTTGTCTGAATGAGTAAAAAAATTCAACTTTATTTTCCTTCATTAGCCTTCAGCTTTTGGACTTGCCCTGTCACTAGTTGTTAGCGTGTTCTTTTCAACTCCTTTTCAGGAACGCTTATGAACTGTTTCTTTGTAATTAAGAGCTATGTGCATACCCCTGTGACTCTTACACATTTTCATCCACTCTTACTTGATATTCCTAGGAAGCTCCAGTCTGGCAGCACAGAAGCTGACAATAGTTGGAACTAGACTTTTAAAATTAATAAAAGCTATGCCGCTTCATGGGGAAATCATTATTCAGGACTAGGGACTTCTCTGATACAAGAAATATCTTAAAAGTAATACTAAACAAGCACTTTCTTATGTCCTTAAGGATTCATTTTTAGGGTATCACTAAAAGGAAAGACAAAATATTAATGAATAGCCATCATATTCTTAAGTTACAGTTATTTTCAATTATTTGTTTTAAGCAATAATTGGCAAAGCAGTGTCATGTCATAATTGGCTCTAGTGCTTTAATGCTAAGATATGAAGAGGCTTCATAATAATGGTGCTAACTTATAAAAAGCTCTGCCAGTCCCCTTTGTTAACAAAGATGAAACTTCAGTTCACAAGGAACATGATTTCAATACGCATGCAGTGATAATCCAGGTAAAAAGACACGTATTCAACTCTATCTATTGAAGCTGCAAAGTGCGTTGAAGAGTTCTAACACAGTTTATTCCTTTTCTGTGAAGGAGTAGCTAGGAAAACGAACGCTGCATTAAGAATTTTTTCAGGCATTATATGGATTTTTTTTTTGTTTTCTTTCAAGATTTGATATCCTGCATCATATATTACAATGCAGTTAACATTTTTCCAAATCAAAGGGAATTGCTTCCCCCTTTTGAAAGTTTTAGGCTGTACGATGTTGTTAGGCCTGAGCTAAAAAAAAATAATATCAAAATTAATATAAGTTAAGCTACACATCTATTTAAATCACCTATCATTAAAGGAAACTTTAATTAAAGTAAACTTTACATGGCATATTCAGGAACATCGGTCGATAGCTCTTTCACAGTGAAAATGTTTTGTGAACTTTTAAATCCTATTTACTTTTTTAACCTGCTTAAGATATACACAAAAAAGAAAAGTATGCTAGTGGGGTCCATGGTCAACAGGAGCGTCTCAACTCCTTTCTTTTGAGTGATCCCAGAGAGCGAGATGCAGTGTGTAGAACTCTGCCTCTTTTAAATGCTATAGAAAGGAACCAGAGTGCTCTATCCTCTTGCAAACCTTGTTTGGTGAATACCTAATGTATCCCCTCTGTTTAGGCTGCTCAGAGCAATGGGACAGTACAGCTTATAGGATACAGACTGTCACACAGGATAGCTTATAAAACCAGGTTATTACAATCAGTTTGATCTCAGCAGCTGACATCAGCAGGCACAACGATTCAGAAGGATCTGTATTTGAAAAGCCTTGCTGGTAAAAATGTTGAGGTTACCCTATCCTTGCTTTCCACTCGTGAATAGTCAAGGTAGCATGTAGAAATAGTCAAGGTAAAATGTAGCAAGTTGTTTGTAAGAATGTGTAAGAACACCCATTGTTTAATTATTCATCCTGAGAGGTATGGAAACACTCCCAAATAAGAGATACAGAAACCATAAGACTCATGAAAAGACTTGGATACTTAAATCAAGGCAGACGAAGTCCAAAGACCAAGAGCTGGTCCCTAATGTCCACATGCAACCATCCACCGACATTTTCCGTAGATCCAAGTGGATCTAGACATAATGGACTTGTTCAGGAAGCACATTGTACTATTTTCTAGCAAACAGTCTAGCAGATTTAAGAGAAACACCAATAGCCATAGAAAGAGTCTGCAAAATTAATGGCAAAATTCCTAATACTGCGATTTAAATTACTGCCTTTTGTAGGGGAAGATGAAAGCAGAAAAATAAAAGTGNAGAAGCATAAACCAGCTCTTTTTAAATAAGTGAAATATATAAATCGATGTAAACACTTTAACAAACAACATAAATAACTGCAGATCTTATCAATAAAGCCTGAAAGTACAATAGAACTCTAGCCTACCTCTTAATACAAATCTCAGTGTCTTGTAAACCAAGCTTGCTATTTCTAGTCCAGTGAACAAACTTCATCATTTTAAAATGTGACTGATAAAATTTTATACTATGCAAGTATGTAACACTTCCCTTGAAAGAATTCCAAAAAAAAATAGGAAGATAGGCACTAAACTTTCTTCCTAGATTCACCTAAAATCTTTTATACATACCAGTTACACCATCAGTTACTAACGTACTTATGAAAATTGTTAGCCATTAACCATTTATTGTAATTTTTAGTCATGAATAAATGAAATTTTAATTGAAATCTAACCCTTAAGTATCAGTGAATAACTTAATTTTCCTTCAATTAATAATGTAAAATAAGCTGTTTCTCTAGAATATTATTACTTTTGCTTCCTTTTGTCTTACAGTCTACTCTCATTTCTGGCACTTTCAATATGATTAGTAAAAATGCTGTCAGTTTGCTTAGTTTCCAGTCCAAATTTTGCTCTGATGCTCTAACGCATGTTGCATCATTGCCTACAAAAAGTCACTTAAATCTAATAGGATTCCTTGAAGGCAGCAAGACTTGTTTCATTCATGTACAACATGGTATTGACTCAGCATCTTGGAACACAATTGTAATATATTCCTGTTTGTGACTGGGAAGGTGAGTTGTGTGTTTATGCTGATACATATAAATGATAAAAACATAAATGTGTTTTCTTCTTCAGATGAAACATTCGTATACTTGCAGTAAACATTTAATTCAGCTAGTAAAATCCTGACACCACTTTCAACTACTTTATAAATTTATCTCTGTCAAATGACATTTTTCATACTCTATTTTACTTATTCTGAATTATTTATGTTAACTTACATCAAGAAGAGATTTAGAATGAATGACAATAAGGTTCCCATGGAATAATCACTCAGGCATTTTTCTAACCTCAGCTTTTTAAAAATCCTGGTCCGTCTTTCTACAATGAAGAAACAACACAGAAGTGATATTCTGGAGAAGATTTTTTGTACCCTACAAAAACATAGATTGAGATGTGAATATATTATTCTGAGATTGCAGTTCAATGAATTTGGAACATAACTAAAAGGATTTTCCTTCTTCCTCTGTGGATCGTGATTGAAAATGTGTGCTGGAAAAAGGCTGTCCGTAGCTGCTAAAGCAGAGGACAGTCAATTTAAGCATCGTTATTTTGTAATCTTTTCTTTCTTTCTTTTTTTTTTTTTTTGCTGTCATTGCAGTCCTTCAAGCTTGAGTTTATTTTCAGTGACTTCTCTTCCCCGTCACCTACAACTGAGTAAATCATCATCCAATCTCAGCAAAGTATAAAACATCTTGAGGTATACTGTATTTGCTTGGGTTTAGCTTCTTTTCCCAAGGAAAATGTAGACATCCTCTGGGTCACTTTCTCAGTACAGAAGGAATACATACTGCAGGCACTTGTATGCATAATTGATAAGGTGGGAGAGAAAGAGGAACAGATTCTTAAGAGAATGTAATCTAAGCACATTTTCTTGGGAAGTTTTTTAAAAAAAATATATATAATCTATCTCCAGCCCTCTTTCACTTCTCACTGACACACACTGGAAATACAATGTTTTTCAGACACTTTTTGGATGTGAAAATTATTTGTATTGTATCCAATACAATGGCTATTCCAATACAAAATCCAATACAAAACATATGCCAACATACCATAAAAATTTACCTAGGTTGCACAGTAGGATATATTTTTAATGTAATGCAGATTTTGCTTATTAACGATCATTTTCTTTCCCAGAAAGGTGCATGAGCTCAGCCCTAGACTGACCCCTAGTCCTCTCTGGGAACTGGATCTGCAGAATTGGCTAACCATGAAACCCATACCAAATAAAGCACAGATAACATTTTCAGAAAGGCAAGCAAATATCAACATTTCTTCTTAAACACTAGGACCTGTATTTCATACCTGAAAACCGGTATCAGAATTGATAAACTTTTTTTTTTTTTAAACCGAAATCCACATTTAGTAATCTCTGAGCTACAAATATTTGCCATCTAAGTATCAGTGGTAGAAAGAAAAAGCCTTTTTGATTTTTTTCATGGAGGTCATTATAGATCAGATGATGATGATATCCCGCAGCAGAAACCTTCCAAATGATGCTGCTACATTTCCTCTGTACCACAGCTGGCTTACACTTACACCACTTTCTTTTGCCTTTATAAAAGTCAGTGGATAGGTTGATGTTTTGATCACTTTTGAAATGCACTGGAACTCCCAGCACAGAAAAAAAAAAAACACAACATCGAAATGTGGTATCTGTGCCTTCTTGGGCTTATTATCCTCTTGGGGTTTGGTCACTAAATGTAAAAGAAGAGGAGCATTCACTTAGCTCAGGCCTCTGAGATGCACACGTGAACTATGGAGCTGGCCTTCAGAGTTGTATTGTACAAGAATGTAACCCTGGAGCTCTAATCCGAGGAGCCGCCTGCTGTTTAGAGAGCCGCAGAGGTGCACCTTCAATATCACAGGCTGGTACCTACTGAGTAACCGCTCCCTCCCTCCCTCCCTCTCTCCACAAACAATATGCAATTTCTCGCCAGCAGGAAGCTTAGACTTCTTTGAAAATTAAAACTGAGGGTAATTTTGCATCTAACCAGTTTCAGAACTTAGTTATGAAAGAAACATTCAAGAAAAAAAATCAGAAAACCTCAGAACTTGGCTGATACCAAAACATAAGACTTGTTAAAAGGAACTCTGGTTTCCAGAACTATGGGGATATAAAATTAACTGCTGTAGTATGAAGCACAGGAAAAAACTGTGTTCACAGACTGTGTAATTTAAAAGATTGTGCAATTAAAGATCTGTATAATTCTTCATAACATTCTAACTGCAGTTTCCAGAAAACTCATAAACTAGATGGTAGCATATAATTATTGGGCCAGCATTTATGGCCTTACTTATTATAGCACTGTTATTTTCACACCATTATTAATAGAACCAATGCTAAGTAAGCACAGCTCTAGGTAGCGGTAAGCATTTGCACGACATTCTGCAGGAGTAAAAAACGCAGTTCGGTTCCCATCAGTGCTACTCAACACAAGCTTTCGGAGAAGGGTAAGCGAGGCAAAGGTCTTTCTTGGGAAGCAAAACGTGTTTTGGTTTGGTTTCTTAAGAAAAAGAAAACCTGTTGAAGCAGTTAAGTGGTACATAGGAACCGGGTGGTGGAAAGCTTGCAATTTACCATCACTAGTTGCTAATGCTCAGAGCTTAAGTGGAGGAATGAAAACAAAAGCAAACAGGGAAAAAAAATAATAAAAACATCTGAAGGCATGCTTGCTTGCTCTCAGTGAAAATCACCGCTACTTTGTTTGGAATCTTTAAACATAACGGGAAAGACAGTTACATCACGACATCTTTTCATGTGCCCTTTCATGTTTTCCACTATTTATATCTAACATTATCTTAAAAAAACAGAAGTAGGAAGTAAGAAAATTCTCATTAACTGTGAAGATAAATCCTCCCAAGCAACATTTGCAAAATGTATTCTTATTTCTATTATTTTTTTAGAATACTTATGCTGCAGTTTCCCATGCTTCACAGGTAGGTGCTCATTTTTATCTGGATTAAAATTTTCAGATCTCCACAAGCTAATCTGAATCTGCTCGGCATGGCTGGACAAATGTCCCTCGTGTAGGTGCTATGCCAGCCACAGAGCCTACGTGTCCACGGGCTCCCTAGGGCTGCTCGCTTCTGCCACGCTCCAGTTGCCAGAGGTGCTGGTTGGATTGCCATGGGATTGCCCTTTGGGAATGACTGGTTTTGTGCCCATCAAGTCCTCGCTCATTTCCTTGCATGCCAGTTTGAAATAAAATGTGAAAGGGTAAATAACAACAGTTAATCATAAGCTCTGCCCTGTTCTCATCCACATTTAAGACATGACAGTCTCCACTACTAATTATATTTCATAAACTAGCATAAAACAGCCACGGGAGATGTTGCTCTCACCTGACTTCAGCCATCTTCCCTTACGAACGTGACACCAAGAAAGGACTATCACTGTGTGACTGCTTTTGAGTAAAGAATAAAGGTACTTTTAGCAAACGGACAAAGACGCAAGTCTACCCTGACTGGGGGTAACCCTTCTACAGGAATTGTTCACATTCATCAGAGAACAAAGAAGTAATGCCGGCCCAAATTTAGGAACCTTTGAGTGATTATATGTTGTGTATGCACGTCCCCAAACCCGTGCGTGCCATCAGCACATTAATACCAGAAAAATCATCTTGTCACTGAGAACTGAAACGGGCCTGCCAAACTGTCCTCACAACCATAACGTACAGTCAGAAAGAAGACAGAAGAAAACTTTTCTTCTCTCAGACTGCGGAGCATTTTTGCAGTGACTTTGCAGTGTTTGTTCCAGCCTAAGGCTTTATTGACTACATGGATTCTGCAGGTTTTCCTCCAGTAAATATCCCAGCGATACCAACTGACGCCAAGCCCTGCATGTGTTACCTGATCTCATAGGTCCCTCTGACAGGTCTGTAGCTTTTGGTTCTCGGTGTACACGAGAAATTCTTACCCTTTTAAAAGCCTATTTTCAGCTGAAAGACAAGTTGAAGTTCTTTTTGTTTGTTTTGGTTTACAGAATAAAAACTCCCCAAAGAGTTACTGCTTCTAACCTGAATTGTGACTGGGATATCTTGCATTTTCCATGTTTTATTTACCTCGTTGTATGTATTCATTTCCAGAAAGACTCCTACAGAGGAGTCACACGACACTGCTGCCTAGAAAAAATAACATTGGGAATAGTAGCCTCCTCTTCCCCCTCTCTTTTTTTTAGCCACGTGAAATGTGGACTTCAGTAAAACATAAGACCAAACTAAGTCTAACCCATCTTTATTGTTTTGGTAGCTTCTACATACTTTTTTTTTTTTCGTGTGTGTCTGAAAACTTAGCTCGTCTACACTGTCTGAAAAGCACAGTTGTTATATTTGGACAGAAGAGTATGTCAGATGTAATGATTATCAATAAACACTGCTTCACTTTTTCCAGATGGACTGACAAAAGCTTTTCATGCAAACTGTACTTACCTATTTACAAGGTATTTTTTAGTATTTTTGAAAACGGCTATTTTTATTTTTCTGTTAATTTTAGAGGTGGCCAAAGAATTAAAAGACCGATCTTACAATTTTTCATCTTCTCAAGGTTTATGCAGGGGTAACAATGTGATTTTGAAGATGGCTTAGCTCACAAAAGATGTATTTAATGGCCTTTCTCTTCTGCAGTCTTTTTAGCAGTGGATGAGGCAGTCAGTGTTCATTACTTGATGGAAAAGAAAGTGTGGTTAATTTTCATTGCTATTCTTTATTCATGGTGTGGAAAGATGATGTAACTACATAAATGGAAGTTTTCTTTGGAAATTTTTGCTATGCTCTGTCTAGACTCCTTTAAGTAAATTTGCATGTTTCAGTAGTGCTCAGGGCTGCAGAAAGAGGCAATCGGTCCTTTCTGCCTTCAATAACTGGAATAATCAATGTAAACCACTTTGTACACATAAAGTTGTACCACTGACTATGTACTTTAGTATGATCAAACCCTCTGATTAGAGAAGTCCCTCGATCTGTTACTTTTTGATAAACTGCAAACTCAGCTAAAACAAAATAAAGAACACAGTATATGATATTAATGGTTCACGGTAACAAGATAAAACAAAAAACCTGGTTTAATACAAGAAAAAAGATTATGCAGGCTGCTTGGTGATTCAAAAAAATGCTAGCCATAAATATTTTCACCATCATGGGTGAGGGACAGAGTTTGTGGGCCTGAAAACGTGCCCGCATTTTTTTTCCCCAATTCTATTAGCTCATTTAGTAATGGTATTTATTTTCTCTACTAACCATATGTCTTCTGCAACTGTGGTTTGGATAAAATGATCTACTAACCAAAAATAACCAATTCTATTCAAACCTGACATCAAGTTATTCTTTCATGGACTTAAAAAGCTACCTCGGGGCTTCCAAAGAATAATCTTTATATATTCATGTTAGCATAATTCTGTGTATTAAAAGTAATTTAAAATTCTCCTCCTCAGAGTTCACTGAAAGAAAGCCTCACAAGCAGCCACTAAGAAACAATCCGACAATATTTGATTAAAACTCAATTCTTGAATTTTTAGTTGCATTTTTACATCTACGAAAACTGTATCTTTTTTTTTTTATTTATTAATAAAATACACCTAAAATACTAAGAGGGAAAATGAGTTTGCATGGAATGGAAGAGACAGCAAGCAATGGATATAAGCAAAAAGTCTGTGTTACGGACTCCGTCTATTCCTTACATTTTATTACATTAATGTATGTTGCAAAAGGAAAAGGCAATGAAAAGAAGCAATGGGTAGCAGGGGTGAGAATGGAAGTCAAACCTTATGCCTGTCTTGAATTTAAAAAGAAAAATTTAAATCTTACTTTGAACTAGTAAAAAATTATATAGAGGCTTGTAAGCCAGAATCAACACTGACATTAGTACTGCTTGTTCTACACTTCACAGATAATAGCTAGAGATCTTGAAATACAGCTTTGTGGTTACGCAAATCTTCTACATTCAGCTGCTTGTACCTACATAAAATATCAGGCCTGAGAACTGAACTTTTCCAAAAGACATTTTCCTTTCAGAAGGAAGGTATCAAAACAATTCGAATCAAATTCAGGAGGGAAAGGAGAGAAGTAATCCTACTGTATTTATCTGAACCTGTTGAGAACTTATTGATCACATTTCTAGTTTTCTATTACACATTGTAGAATTAAAGGCAGACAGTAATTTGCTGAAAAAGATATTCTATGTGGAGAAAGCTTCTCTTGAGATCTGATTTTATGGCTTAAGAGAAAATAAGGAGGAAAACAAGAAAAGCTGAGAATCTGCAACAACACTATCAGAGATATTCTGGACTAGATCTGCCTGTGTGTGTGAATTTCTGAAGAGTGCAGGGAATCACACCCACCAACGTGCAGAAAGAGAATGTGCTGTAGGTTTCTAGTTGCCTACCTCACTCACAATCGAAAGAGCATTTCTAGGTGGAAATTAGCAAGAGAAAGTTTCTGCTAATGAAACATCAGCAGCAGAAAGACTGATGAAGAAATAGCGGATGGGGCAACTCCTGAGAAAAAGGATAAAAGCTAAAGTCCTAAAGGACTTGGATGCTTAGGTGCAATGTATCTCTATCTTTAGGACGGGCCTGCATTACGCTACGCAGAGCCAGTCATGAGCCGACTCTATTTTAATGAGTGTGTAGACATATCGTCTCGGCTTCTAGATATAATGGGTTTTGCTAGTAAATCATCGTGCCTAAACTAATGATCTCCACTCGTTATCAGGGCCAACTAGTATGCACAGCACACTACTTTTACATATCTATGTTACTATCAGATTTGAGTCTTCAAACCTCTTCTGGAGACAGTTTGAGTGTCCTTGGATGTCCTACTACAAACACCCTCTAAAAACCTTAAAAATCTTGAAAACATAGAGGTAAATGCTATGTCCCATTAAGTAAAGCCTTGAATACTTCGGTACTTTCTCTTAACATTCAGACTTTCACTGATATCTCAGATTGGGCACTTGTATCTTTTCAGAAACCTTCAAGTCTGCCTTTGAAGAAACTCTCACAGAACTGAATTCAGGAGGAAGAAGCTGGAACTTTTTACTGAGAAAAAAACAGCCTGGTTTTGTTTCAGGTGTCAACCTTTCAATACAACATTCTCATGGCAAGGTAGTTTCCATTGGCATGGGCACAGCTCAGGAATAATATTCTATTTTGCAGTTGTGTTTATTTAAATAGAAATCAGGAAATTAAACTAATTAACTCAAACAACTGACATACTTAAAAGCAAAATGGTGATTTAAAACTCCGAAGGTGTGAGATTTACTCTTGCCTTTTGAAGTAGCATTTTACATTTAAACTTAAAGAACCAAAAGGTGAGCATGTATTACTTTTTTCAATCTTTTCAGCTTAACTGTTCCCATTGTTTCATTTAGAAATTCTGTCACAGATGTCTGAGACTGTTAATTTATTTATATATTTATTTTTATCTCCAACATGCAGAATAGTCATTTACATAAATCGACTCACTTCTGTATAACGCAATTCAGCAGCAAAATGTATTTCTGAAGGGAAAGAAACAATTTTAAATACTTCAAACAGACAGAAAGGCTACTTATAAAAAGGCAATGAACCTTCTGAAGCACACACCAGGATTCATCTCACCAAAACTGAATCTGCACTCTTAGCACCATTCCTGATTTTTCTGGCCAATGTGAAAAAAACACAGTAGTTATAGTAAAGATGTAGTTAGGGGAAAAAAAAAAAAAAAAGAGTCCCAAGTCCTATAGTCCTATTTTGATAATCCTGCTTAGAACTGTTTCACAAATTAGTATAGTAACTTGCCTGACAAGCATGTAACACCCTATTGTATACTACTGGCACCAGTTCAAAGTAGATAGAAGAATAATGAAGACCAAAAAACCCTGAACAAACAAAAAGTAGCATCAATTGCTTTTACTAATCCTCCCTTGTAGAAGCAATGGATACGCCGTGCAACTATAAGCAGTAAACTGCTGATCTGCTTGGGGAAAGAAAAACAGCTGCAGAAAAGAACCCGCACACCTGAAGCAGGAAGCACAAAGAATTTACGTACCTCCTCCAGAAAATCATCTTCATTCATTTCTTTTGGGGTAAGGAGGGGTAGGAAAGAGAGAGAAAGAGATGATGTGGCCCACTTCACGAGAGGCTTCAAGGGCTGGCAGTCTGAGTGAAGGCGAGAACTTCTGATAAGTCTAGGTTGTTCCCGAAGCCTTAGCAAAATAAAGAAAATACAGAGCATAAAGCTTTGCTCTTTATTTCCTCCATGCTATCATTGAACAATCTTCAATCATCATGTTTTCATTCAGGATTATATAGTGTTCTACTTGTTACACACACATACTGTATGGGAAAATTATGCACCTAACACAGAGTTCTTGATTTTCACATTATGGCTTAATACCTACCAGGGAAACATGGCAACGAGTAATTTTTAAGAGCCAAAAGAATATTTGATCCTCATTTTAATTATGTATTTAAAGGCAAAAGTCTTTCTTCAAATTAATTAGTAATATACATTAATTGAAAGGAGCATACATTATACGAGTGTGAACTTTCACATATACTAGAAACATCTGCAATTTCCATGTGTACTTAATAGTCGGTGCAGGAAAATCCCACCCTTTTCACATACCTAAGTATAATTTCAAAATATCTCAGGTTGATTGTTGTGTTTATGTTTCTCAACAGAACAGTGAGTCCACTGTGTTTGATATCAAAACCATTCTGGAAAAAGAAGCAGCAAGAAAAGACTGCTTGCCTCTCGCCCTCTTCTGAACTGGATTAAAAAAGGGTGAGGGTTTTTTGTTTTCTTTCAATGGAAGAACGTTAGGTGTACTGAAACAGAAAGCATGAAAAGAGATACCTACAACACACTATTTTACAACGCAGCATGTGCCACAAAGGAGAGATGTTTGAAACCCCCAGAGAGAGATAACACAGCTTTTGTTTCACTATGGACTTAGTGATAAACCAATTTTTCCAGGCGGCCTTACTCACCAGGTATCATTTAGTAAGCGTCAGAATTACACAAGAGTTTCTCATCTATATTAAAAGTGACAAGTCAAGTAAGGTACCCTTCAAAATGGTACTAGCGTACCTTTCTTGGGTTTTTTCATGGTCGCATTTTTGGAAAGTTAGCTTCTGGAAGAGTAGAAAGAGGCACATCAAATATCAATGTGGTAAGTCTGTAAAGCTCACAAAGCAATAGTTCTAGTATGAAAATTGATAAATATGGATTATAACTGGAAAACAGCATCTGAATTTTGCTTTGAGAAATTATTAGTAAAGCAGAAAATGCCAATAAAAAATCCTATCCTTTTCCGTTGAATTTTAATGATTCTATTTCATTGCAAAGCCAGGTGGGTATATGTTTAAAAAACTATTCATGTAAATTTAAGGAACAGATGGAGTAGGGAAAGGATGGGACCGGAATCATAAGGCAAAGTTGACAGGAACACAGAAAGGGAGCAGAAAGCAGAGGCAGGACAAGGTCAGGAATATCAGCAGACAGGAGACGGTAAGAGGGATTTACCGCAGCCATAAATGTCTATTCCAGATTTTGGAATTTCACAGGGTTTCAAGAGTCACACCCATTCCTCTGTTACCTAAGAAATAGTTTTCAGTCTCAGTGGAAAAACATGCTTCTTGTTCCTGAGATATTAAGAAATGCATACAAAGGAGAACAATTTACTGACACCATATTATCTCACACACAGACTTCTGTGCCGTTAACTGTTGAGAACATTAGTGCAGTCAAGTGCTACGTTAGAAACCTGGACTTTATCCCACACAGCTGCCACTTAATACTGGGTAAGCATATGAATCGAAGTTATCGTAAGTATGCATTAATTTATTTTTCAGGGCGCTTACTCCAAGAGGTAGAGATTTGGTCGAACTGACTATTCACCGTTCCAGAAGAAAAGGAGAAGAAGAAGAAGAGGAGGGCAGTTCGTTAAGCTCGCGAAATCACTTACTCCCGACAAGCCTGTTCTCTGACTTGCCAACTTTTCTACCCCAAATTTTCAATCTAAATTCTCAGCGTATAATTCTCATTCTTCTACACCTCTAAAATGAGGGCAACACTAACTTGCTTAGAAATTCTCCGCTGGAGTTTCTTGCTTGTTGTTCCCTAGTGGCAAGTGTCATTTCGTCAACCCTGAAACACGTCGAAGCAGGGGAAATCGCTGCCATTCCTTTCGACAGGCATGCTTCTGTGTGCACCCAGCCCCGCAGGTGAGGCCCTATGGACAGCATGCCAGGCTCCCCACCGAGTTCCTCCGTTCCTAACGCAACCACCTGATCCCCCAGAGGGTGGAATCCCTGATCCATACAAAGCTGTAACTCCTGACTTTTAAACCAGCATCACCCTTCATGTCTGTGGGATGATAACGGCAATACTGTGAATATCTGCACATACAGTAACGCAGTGCGCCCTGTGCACGGACCCTGAAAGTGAAAAATAGAGAGCGATTATCTAATTAAAGAAGATCACTTCCATGAAAAGACAAACTAAGCTTTTATGGAAAAATCTTCATTCTGGTATTTCCTACATTTTAAACAAGTTACTTTGCTGTATTAATAACATTCTCATAACATTGTCCTGGAATGTATATCTCTGTACATTACATGTATATATACAAATTATTTTACTTAATATAAAGACTCTGCCATTAGATATAAAATGGAATCCTTTCTGCTACAATACCAATTCAGTGACAGTAAGTGAAAAACATCTAGGGAAGCGATGAAAACTAGCACAAGACTGAATTACAATTGTGTTGGGCTAAAGAAACCCTACAAAAAGAAAAAAAAAAAAGCTGTGGTGTGACAAAATCAAACCGCTGCAGAAACCAACATCCAGCAAAAAGAGCAAAGCATAAGATACATCAAAAAATCACGTATTTCAACAGCACGCCAGTCTTTAGGATCAGTGAAAACTATCTAATTGACAGATAACTTGATATTCTTGAGGTGAGCTACCTTTAAAATCACAGGCAAGATCACTGAGTGGAAAGCTAGATCTCAATGGATGAAACAGATTAAAAATTGAATCTGATGTATCTATCTCTCCAATTACCAAGCTAACTTCCAGCAACAGGCATAGGTAGACATATGACATGATTTTGTGTGAGACTGGTAATATTATCTTGGGCATTTTAGCTCAAACAGAGAAATAAATGAAACGACATCCTCAAAAAATAAGATGTATAACAGAAGAGTTGATAGGATTTTTAGCAGAACCAATTGTATACTGAGTTGCTAAAATATGTATCAATGGTAGAAGCTAAATATACAGGACTCTTATATACCTGGAGTTGAAAAAGCAGAGAAAGCATTAAACAAGCCTGAAGTCATCTGTTATATTCCTTTCTTTTCGCATTTACATGAAATCCTTATAACTTTGGTGGCAAGAGATTGAACACGTATACCATTTCCCTTGATAGATGAATCACTATCCTCTGTTTAGACCTAGTTGCCAGTGGAAATATCTGCGTTAGCGAAGAGTCTCCCATAAAAACGTGTTTGAAGTAAGAAAAACTTCTTCCAGCTGACCAGATGTTATCTCTAATGAACCAAAATATTTCCTAAATGAAAGTTCTGTAGAAAACAAACATTCTCATTATAGGAATTCCACTGAGTCAGTTCTACGAATCAACAGTCTTCTTATTTATTACTTAAACTAAAACTTTGTTTCAATAGGAAATACTGCTTGTCCTTTTGAATGTTTCATGTAAGGCCACATCATCTCTGTTAATTTGGAAAAGAACAAGTTTTTCTTCATAAATATATAAAAAGCAGCCATGTAATTCAAGCCAACGTAAAATGCCTAAATCCTGTGAAGGCTAGTGAATGTTCAGTTGTCTGAAATTTTTATTTCAATTTAGCAAAACTACTGTAAGATTTAGCAGATCTCTTTCACAGCCACTATCTGCTCCAGCTCCCTTTTACCCCTCGCCAAAATCTGTAATTTTCATGTATTTTGTATCAGTTATCAGTACACACTCCAAGCACACGAGCCACTGTTGAAATTACTCCATTTCAGAGAAATGTTCAGCCAGAAGCAGCTGCGGGGCTGCAGAAACCACAGGAACAGAATGAATGCTTCTTTTGGGGAAACAAATACCTAGCAGTTACTTGCTGTGATACATTGAGGGAAAAAGTAGACATGTAAGGAGATGTCTATTTTCTGCTTACTGGCTCGAGGCTGCCAAAGAAATATGATCAGGACCCCGTTTTTAGTTTCAGTTATGGTTTAATCTCCCTACAGCAAAGTTGGCATAGACTGGCTTTTATTTTTAGACGTTGAGAAATATTGCTAAGCATTCTAATAAAGCAATGACAAGTGGCTGTTTTTAAGAAAGAATATTAGTTTGATTTTTTTTTAACTTCTCAAGACAAGATAACAAACCTAATCCTCACAGCATCATCATGATGCTCTTCCCTTCCCTCCCTCTCTCCACCCTGACACAAGAGCGGTTCCATCAGTAATTAAAAGTGCCAGCACCCAGGTGGTGTGTAAGGCTTTTGGTACCAGGCCAGTTCTTCAACAGGTGGACAATAACATTAATCAGGAAGCAATCCAGGCTTCCACCAGAGAAGAACCATGACCTGCCCTGTTTGAATTAGTGCTGGATACTTCCCAGATGACTTAGTACAGCTGAAGCCTAATTAAATCATATTCCTTGCATCTTCACTGTGTTCCCGTGTGTCTCAGACAATGAATGAGTACACAGCTTTTAGGGATANAGATCTTTAAAAAAAAAAAAAAAAAAGAATTAAAAGCCTCCTTTTAGATTAACTATCAGTCAGAGCGCAAAGATTTCAGCTGTAGCTGTCATGATTTGTCTGTCCAAAATGAACCTCTCCAAGGAGATGTACTCATAACAGCCGGCTCTGTCGAAAGTTCCTATTAAGCTGCCACTGAAGAAAGAAACAACTTCAGAGGAAGAAGCTTTTAGTTCTAGCATCCAACTTGAGGAAGTTAGAGAAGAACTGCTGAAGGTCAAGGCTGCTAGAAACTTTCATGAAAATGCCAAAAAGCGGTATTAAAGGTGAGATCATCCATTAGCATCTTTACAAACCGCAAAGAAATCCAGCTTTATTTAAGAAGGGTCCTTCAAAGAGCCTTCCAGGCTACTTAGTTAACAGTAAGACAAAACAAGGTTTCAGGGTTCAGGAGCAAAACCAGGATACAATGATACAGAGAATGAAAAAATAATAGACTCTGAAGGAGCAGATGGAGCTAATCCATAGCTAAAAAAAATTTCAGAACTTCATCTGTGCTTACCTGGGCTGGTCTGTCCCAGAAAAGTCTCATGCTTGTGCACCCCCGTCTTACTCGAATTACAGCTGAACATGGACTACAAACTGCCATTTGCTCCCCACAAAAGGTAAGCCCTTCTGCAAAGACTCACAGGCCACGTTGTCCATCTGGTATCAATCAGAAGACACTACAAGAAGCACAGACAGCAGATGAGGTAGACCCTAATCCAGGCAAAATGCTAGGCCTGTCCAGCCTGGGTGTCCTCAGGTGAGCTTTCCATCACAGGCCATTCCCTGCCTGTTTCAGCTGAGCTGCCGCATAACTGGCCTACGAATTAGCAAACCGTGTAGGCGAGGTTTCCAAATACAGCAGCATAAGGTAGCTGCTAACTGGAAAGCCATCCGTACATGGCATTCAGCAGCAAGAAAAACTGCTTTCTTACAGGGAGGGCTAATAGGAGCACTAGGACAGGGATGATGGGGCCAGGCAGGTATGGAAGCCACAGGAGGAGCACACCCTGGAGAAGGGCTGTCAAAGCGGCAGGAGCTAATAGCACCCGCATCAGCCGGTCAGTATGTCCCAAGCACCACACGCACCACATCTGCTGCTTCTCCGGACATCCAGGAGAGAGGCAGCAAGGAAATCCTGATGGCTCTCAGGAAAGTGAGTCATCCCACTGGGCTCCAACAGGGGACAGAGAGGGTCTCCCTGATCTGCAGGTGATGCCAGCCTGGGAAAGCCCAGGATGGTGGGCAGGGCTTGGCACTAGGATCCTCACGCTCCCCAGCGTCTAGTGAACAGATCTGGACTGGACAGGCTGCCTGGGTATGATGAGCATCTGAGCACTCAACTTCCAGCCAGGGCAGGTGGAGACATGTGTCCTAGTACTCGGGACTATGTAGGTGAGGATCAACGAGTCACATCAGTTTTGTTTTAAAAAGGAATCCCCATTCTCCTCTTGGAAAGCCTCTCACTAAGATTTGCTATGTTGTTACCGATGCTGCAACATCAGGTGCTATGTTTGCGCCATAACAGTTTTCCACAGGCAGTTTTGAACTGACCACCCTTATAAAGACGGGACCAACACGCGCCAGCCGAGAACTGGTGTGCTGCTCCTGAACAGTCCTGATCTCCGATAACTGCCTTTAGACTACAGCATCATCATTTGTATCGTAACACAGAAGTATTTGCGCATGCTAATTCACGTTTTAGCTAGAGAGGTGAGGGGAGAAAAGTTCACATTTTTGAAGTCTGCCACAAGAAACCGCAGCCTGTGAGAAGGCTGTGTGGCACAACGGTGCTTGCAGATACCACAGCAACAACGCTCACAGAAATGCCTGTCTCTGTAGCATACGTTGCCCCATCTTGAGGAAATCTGAAAGGAGGATGCTGAGATGGAAATTTAGCAACAATAAAGCTTACGATGTTTGCCATGGGAAAGTATTCCTTGAGCTGCCCAAAGGCAAGGGGCCGCCCTTGGCTCAATTCTGATGTTCCCAAGACCATACACGTTCTAGGTTCATCAGCCAAATTAAGTCTGCCTTAAGCTACACAGGCACACAGCACTCGGGAGCTGCAAGTATGTTGTTGGGAAGTCCTGTAAATGAAAGCACATTGGAGAAGACCAACACTATCTCATCAGAGCTCTGACCTTCACAATAAGCAAAAGTACCTCTCTTACAGTTTTAAAACGATACCATTTAAAATTGGTTTTGGAGAAAGATTTGGTTTGGGTTAAAAAATTAAAAAAAAAAGTTTTCTTGCATCATTGTCATTTAGTCGTGTCCAACATGGCATTAAAGGGTTTCTAAATGATTTGATTTCTAAACCAAGAGATATAGAAAGTTAAAACTATAAAGCTTTGGTTCTTTAGTTTCAGGCCTTCAGGGAGCCTTTGCAGTTACTCTTTTCCCAGAAGTACGGCTGCTCAGCCTGAGTTTTTACTCCACAGAAGGGAAAGAAAATAATTGGCTTTTAATAAGACAATTTATGAGCCTGTCCCTTTAATTCTTTGTAAGTTCCCGTCATACTTCCTTATAACCTTCTCTTCCTTATTACTGTTTGTGTGCATACACATATTTCTAACTTGGTTTGTTATATTTAATTTACTTGTATTTGACATTTTACTGTAGAAAGTGGTAAAAAAAACTAATTAAAAAGGTTCTAAAAATTAATTGTTGTCATCTGGAAAACAGTCATGCAATCTCTATTTAGAGTGCACATTCTTAAGAGCAGCAGTTTCGGCACCAAAAGCTTCTTTGAAATATCTATAATGTCATAGCAACCTCATAGTTATATTGCATACAAATTAAATTATTTAATAGCTTTGAGTGTACTATCTGCACAACCCTATTAATCATTTTATTAAACAAAAAAAATCCTTTGTCTATACATGTACATTTTCAGGATAATTCTTAATTCTGCATTACTGTTTATAATTAATAGAGCAATACTCTTTTTAACCCTTAATTTAACTTTCAAACTTTGCTTTTTGTAAGCAATCTAAATATCTGAGCTTTAAAAACAAGCTTAACCATATTATTCATATTATCTGTGGGGGAGGGTAAGATACGGAATTGAATACTTGTGTTGCCATTACTGAATTTTCCAATTACATCAATATTTGCAAAGGAAATGTACTTACAGTAATGGATCTCCTGTAATCTTCGTATATTTTCAGTCTCATCCATGTAGACACACAGCACACACACACACATGCTAGTTGGATTACTTGAACAAATATAATTCACTACAACATAGATGACAACGTTGCCTGTACTAGCAGTGAATCACGCACAGAACCGGTTTCACATTTTCATCATATTACGATAGCATCAGAACATACAGTTAGATAATGATGTTTATGGATTAAATTCAATGTTCTGAATAAAGTCTGTTCGCTGTTTCTCTGTATTCTTTAGGAATATAATCTGTGACTAAACTGCATTCTCTAAATGGATCCCTTTTTACCAGTCCTTACTCTTTTTGCCTCAGAGCAAGCCTCTGCGCTTCCCAGAGATCAGACCTCCTGTGTTCCACAAACATTCCCACAACCTCCTCTGGAGGTTGAACCTTCCTATTTTCCCTCACTCTACAGAAAACGTGTACTTATATGAAAGATTTTGGTGTTTGAATCCACAGATTTGTGTTACGCTATTAAGGAAAAAAACAGGCTAAAATAGGCACACACAGGAAAGCAGGAAATCTTGTTCTAACCTTTCCAAGATGATACAAGTACATACGTATATGTGAATCTGTGAATAGATTAAGGAACTTATGCTAGAGAAGGCTTTTTCTGAGGAATATCTTGATGAAATAGCACTCGCTCACTTTGACAATACTTCTAGACCAAAATCAAACTGGAATGGAAAGAACTTAAGGAAGGAAACCTGAAATTAAGGTATGCTGCTGCCTAAGCCGCATATTCACTCTTTAAAAAAATGTTTGAAACAGCTCTTAGGATGAAAAAAATCACGCTTTCTTGTGCATGCCTGTTTCAATGTATTTCTTTTCACATTAGTTTAATATAAATTGATTTTTAGATCCAAACTCCACCAATAACATTTTCAACATTATTTCCCAAAAGGGCAATGTATGCCACATGCAAGTTAAGAACAGCACTGAGGTATTAAAGAAAATGTGATTTCAAGTTCAGTCCCAACGTATACTCAAAACAAGCAAGGAGCTTCTTTCTCAGGTGCAGGAATTCCATGTAATTAAAATGCTACTGAACTATGTTTAACAAGAGAAAGTGGGATAGTATGTTTCAGAAAACATAGTTATTAAAAAGCAGGTTTTATGAAGAACTTCTTCACTTGTCTGTCTTCTGTATTTGGGCATCAGATAATGAATAGAAGTCTGCTTCCTCTATGCATGGAAAATGTTACTGATGTAATACTCATCTGAATAATATGATTCACTATAACTCGGTATTATAATTTTGTCATTTGGATAGACATGAGAACACAATGTGTGGTGATTATCTCTCCTACAGCTATTGCTGTTACTACGTTACATATTTGAATACTTATTTATTCTACATAATTCTAAAATGTTTTCTTCAAAAAAGCTACACTCTTCACCCCCTTCCACATGAATATCTCTTGTTTTGACAAATCATCATTTTATATACCAACTGTGTTAGGAATAATAAGTACTAAGTCAAGTTAGGTAGTAAAAATTATCCTGCATTTTTAATGCAATTGTAAACATTAAAATATACCTTCAGGTGGGAATTTTGAAAAAAGTAATTTAAGAGTGTTTTAGTGGCTAGTTTTATTAGTTCAAACATTTTGGATATTTAAAGTAACTCCCAGAAAATCAGTGTTTTTCAAGCAACCGGCAGATTTGAAAAACTTCAAGGAGAACACTGGCTCCCCTATGTATACTGTATCACCTCCTATCATTACTATTTTCTTTCATACGATTAACTAAGGCATTACTAAAAAGCCCTATCTGCACGAAGTATTAATGATTGCTTTTTGTAAAGTGCATTCTGATTTGTGGATGAAAGTATTGTAGACCATAATTGCAAGGTTTGCTTAGCCAAAAGGTTAGCATCCTTCAAGGAATATTCAGGCACACTTCAAGGACTTTAAACATGAAAAGTGGTGGATAGGATTTGTTTTGAATGTGGCCCAAAGTCTTAATATTCTTTCTCTCAACTACTACATAGAGAAAAGCGTTTTATTTTTTTCTACGACACAGGCATATTTGACATAAAAAGGTTTTTATGCTTTCAATTTCTTTAAGAGTGCATTCTTATCTGACCCTTCCATTAAAAAGCAAGTGAAAGTTTACAAAAACAGTATTACATAGCTACATACATGCTGATCATTTGATACTGTCCCTAGTTATTAAACTGCATTCTTTAAATACAGAATACGCTTGCATTCATTTGCGAAATATGCAGAAAATTAAGTAGATTCAAGAGAAGTAAGCACTGCTACTATAGGTGGAGTGCTTCCTGTATGCAGATTAAATCCAGATAGTTCATGTGCCTACACACATGCAGACATAGCAGTAGCAAGCAAAACAAACATTTTACTTACTAACAGTTAGTGAAGTATCTGAACAAAAGACTGCATGTAAGCATAAGGTAAAACTCCGAATTACGATGTTCGTAAACACCAGATATTCTCCTGATGTGTGTGCATTAGAAGAAAAGGTACCGATGAGCTAAAAAAGGCTCAATGAATTAAATTAACTGATGTCTTAATATTCATATTTTCTCACACCATTCAAAAGAGAAAGCAACAAATAAGATTGCACCATACCAAACCGAAGGCTAAAACTTTAACAGTGAGAAGTTTTCTAAATCATGGTTAAAAAAAATAGATTCTCGTAACACGATACAATTTAGATGAGATTTCTAAATAATTCTGAAATGCTTTCTTCAGATATCTTGCGCCCCTCAGGTATTAGTCAAAATCACCACCTTCCACATGAACATCCCTTGTTTCGACAAATCATCATTTTAAACACAAACTATATTGGGAATAACATCAAAAAGAAATGAGAAAAAAATCGGGTAGCCAGAAAAGAAATTGTCCTCAAACAGGAAGAGTGAATACGCTGGCTAATAGTTATATTCTTACATCCCGTTACACTGCTAATTCCATTCTTCATCTTCTTCATATTCTGTACTAAAATTACCTACTGATGCCTGGGTCTGGGAGATTTCCATCCAGCTGCAATCTAACGTTTCATTAGCTTCTGCAACCTATCAGAACTCTGTAACTCAACCTGATCTCAGTCGTCAAGTGGCTGAGCATCCCCACCATAAATGGTTCAAGTATGGATACTGCTGCAGTTAATATACTTTTCGGAAGACAGCAACTGCTTCTTTAAATACAGTACCATAAGCCTACGTGTAAAATGCAGGTTAGTCTTACTGTGAATAACATTCCTTTGCCATGGACAACCCCTGGACAAAATTATAAAAGTAATAAATTCAAACATATGGTATCCGAATGGAATTGTAGCCTACTATGACTTTAGCTACTGCTGTGCTAATCCCACTTTTGAAACAAAGGGTTTCTACCAGTGACTTTCCTTTAGATACCTCCTGACAGAATCACTTCATCCGATGCAGTTTGCAGACATACGTCATCACCAGGCACAACTCTTTTATAGACACACAATAGCTATAAAGTAAACAGCATTCCAAAAGGGTTTGAACAGAGATGTATTTTAACCTGTACACACAGTATAAAGTAACCCTAGCTCCCTTACAGTGGTTAATTCTCTTAATTAAGGCAGACATATCTGCATCACTTAGAAGTTTCAGTCCAGAGGATGCAATTCTTAAGACAACCTGTAAAAATGTATACACAGCTGAACACAATATTCCTCTTTTTTCACCCTGGGAAATACTGCGGTAAATTCATGTTTCTGGTCAATAGAGAAAGGTCAACACTGCCTGAGAGCCTCTAAAAAGCAATCCAGACGCTCTAAATAAACTGCTGAGATAAAATGGGAGCCATCAAGATACAATTAGGAAACAGCAGGTTCTGAAACACCGGTAGAATTCAGGCCATTTGAATACAGCTACATTTTCTCTTTTCATTTGAGTACATTTGATCTCTATTTAAAGCTGCAATAAAATAGATACAATGACCACATACATAAATTAATTACAATTGCATTTTTCCAGGTTATTTGATGCACAATGGTAGGCCATGATTTTTGTCTATAAAAAGGTACTACTCGTACATGTATCACGTTGAACAGCAGCTTTCATGTAACAAACACCAAGAATGATATATTTTATAAAGTATATGCTAAATTTAGAGGGCTTTTCACTGTAAATCCTCAGCTTGCCGTACCAAAGCAATGCACCTTTCTTGAGACTGAACCTTCTTAAACTATTACCTGTATTTCTCTACCATGGACGATTATACAAAGGAAAAATTTCAGTGGAAAATACTGAAAATATGAAAGGTAGGGCAAGTTACAAGATTTGATGTACAGTAGGAAATGTTTTTGAATAGTTTGGATTTACTCAGTTTCATTCTTTCTTAGTCTAAAGCAGAGAAATTATGTACTTAAGCAGAGGAATTAAGGTATACACACACACATTTGAAAGAAATACTATTTTCTATTTACTAAATTAGGGCAAATCTAAATAACATAAAAATTCCGCTGTAGGTCTATAGCTACGAAGCATTAAATGCACCTTACTTAGCAGTCACAGTGTCTAGCTTATCTATTACCCAGAAAGGTACCTCAGTTATCTGTCTCCCATAGAACAACATGTTAGGTAGGAAAAAGTGCACACGGTGCTAATAAACTCATTGAAACGGAGAACAAAAAAACGTGCTCTCCTCTGTGCCAAAAAGATAGGGGTTTTTTCCTCCCCTATATTTTTTAATTTCATTTTGGGTTTACATGGTTTTCTTTTGCTTAGGATTCTTTTTTTCTTTTTTAAACAGGCCCCAAGTTCACTACTGCCTTTCAAAAAGGCAGCTGTTGGTTATTTTTTTGTTCAAAATAGCATTTAAAAAAACATTGTAATTCAAGTGCAAATATAGCAAAACACGTCGCTCTATTTGATGCCACCTCTTCTCCCTTACAAGTTGAATTACATAGTGCTAACAAAATAGCATCATCAGTGCAAGCCTTCAGACAGCAGATTTGTGTAGTGGATCAGTAAGAGTACAAGAGATCGTCACAAGAGGTCATCAGAATTACCGGGTAGTTCTCCTAAAGCATGCAAAGCAAACACAACAGTCATTATCCCACAGCCAATGAAGTTAATCTCTGAACGTCAAACAAAAGGAAACAAAAACCCAGACATTTGGAAAACTGATTTTTTTATAATGTCACAAGAAGGTACACGCAAATATTGTCCCGTGTGTATTCAGAAAGCTCACCCGTAGGACCAAGCTCACCAAAAGCAGGCGTGTGGTACCTACCAGAGGAATTGCTCTGCACGACAGCATGTCTCTCATTTTTCTTTGGGTGAAACTTATAGAATCATAGAATGGTTTAGGTTGGAAGGGACCTTAAAGATCATCTAGTTCCAACCCCTATTCCCTAGGCAGGGAGGCCTTCTACTAGACCCGGTTGCTCAAAGGCCCATCCAACTGGCCTTACACATGAAGTCTCAACAAAGTAGGTTATTTCTCCAATTTTAAGATCATATTTTAGGACAACTGAATATCCTGACGTCTAAGGCAGGAAGCCTAGAGAACTGCCCGGATGATTGCATGACTTTTCCATGGTTAGATGAGATCAGCCCTACTTTGGATGTCTGATGCTTCTGAATGTGCGTTCAGATATATAACACATGTATGTCCTAGGAAGAAAGCGAAACATCAGGAGATGCCAGGTATGGTGGGACATTTTCAGACTGATCAGCTAGCGTACACACTCAATTCTGCCTCTTTACAGGTGATATAAAACATTATTTACAAGGGTGAAAGGGGGAAAAGCAGTAAAGGTGCTGCACAAAGCAAAGGCACTACTAACCTTCAGTGGTTAAGTAAATTTCCAAACACACTTTGTTACTGTCTTAACACTGTAACTCGTTGCAGATTAGAAAAGACAGCACGCTATGCAGCATGGAGGGAAGGGGATGAAGGGTGAACATACCGTGATTGTGCTCTTGTTCCGACTGTTAGTAATCCACTGGATAAGCATCAGCACCCGCAAGTCCCATCCACTTTTGAGCCGCGTCCATCAAGAGCTGTGATAATTGCGCATTTGTTAGAACAGTTTTCAAGCAAAGCAAACTTAACCTAAAAGCATATATACATTTAAAGCAATAGTTTATTCATGAAAATACCTGACAGCACATATATTTATGACAGAGCAACTGAGAAAATATCCCTAAATTCCATTTTATTACATACTGCTACACTCTTTAATTGACTTGACAGTTGCTGCAGCATGGATTCGAGACAACTATCAATTACAAAGTCTTCACACTCTCCTGCTAGGCCTACCAATCTCACCGAAGAATCAGTCTCTTCATTAAAATATTGATTGTATTCCAGCAGTTCTAATTTAAAGCTTTATTGAAGAGGCTATAAAGATATTCTCAACATTCAGACACGGACACATACTGCTCAAATACGAGCTAACTAAAAAGAATACAAATATTCGTATAATAACATGCTCTATAATCTGCTGAAATTCAGTGCCTATATTTTTATTTAGATGAATCATGCACAAGTGACAGGAGCATTAATTGACACAAACATTCCTCATTTCTAAAGTGGCTCATTTGGTGGAGCCACTATCAAATGTAACTCTATAATGGTTAAATTAGAGGGCATTTTGAGGCAGCAAGTTGATCAAAGTGGCTATCTTTTCCTGCTTCTACCAAAAAGCAAATAATTTTAGTGTGGTGGTGTGCTTGCATGCTTTGTACTTCAACTGTAATACAATGAGGATCTGTGTTTTGAAGTAAAATGAGGATCTCTTTTTCTTATGTTTAAAAACAGTAAGATTAATAAATATGTGAAGATATATAAAGACAGTGTTCCTGTCAGAACTTCTGCACTTACTCTTTCCCCATTTAGATTGCCACCGTGCAACAACAGAAGCTGTATCCATCTGAAAAGCTTTCTGAAGCCCTGGTTGCAAGGGAGTATTCACAGTAGGATTTGCATGTCTTCTTCCAAAACAAATCTTTCCCTCTTCTAATTTTTGACTGAAGGTTCACCAGTATTTCCATTTGTCAAGATTTCCATCCACGCTATGGTCACTAAGGCCAACAGGATTGCAAGGTGGACTTTAATCATATCTAAGCAATGTTATAGATCTGATTTTACGTGTATCTCCACTAAAGTCTTACAACTTTCAGTACTGGCAACGGTGAAAACTGAATGCACCGAGACACTGCTTCCTAACAGAACAAGAGACTTCAAACCAGCAGAAGGTGATAGCAGGGAAGAAAACATTCACAGTTACCTCAGACATCCTTATTAGCCATAGTGCTTTAATGCGGAAAACTGAAATTCTTCCCCAGCTTGCAAACAACATCAAATATAAAACGGCTATAGACTTAAAACATCAAAGTATGCCTTCTTAATATCTGGCTTCTTGAGAGTATTTCTTACTGTGTGGCCCACACGTACACACAGATCTGAAATGTGGCCTGTATGCATGTGCTTAAGCACAGAAGTCTGCAAAAAATCAAATAGACTCTTGACCCGCATCACAAACTGCTGTGAGATGATAGCTCAGGCCAGACAAAAACAAACAAACAAATCCCTTGCTGGAAACATCGAAAACATTTTCCTGGGGTATCCAGGGCCAAGACAAAAGAAAGTGAAACATCTACACAGAACCGGTCCTCTTTTGCCAGCAAAACCAATACATTTCCCTCCTCCATTCACATCTGCCTGTGAACTTTGCTCCATTTCACACAGCCACCACATCCCGGCTATTCCCTTCCTTGAGAAAAATAAGAAATGGGAAAATATTAGCTGGCAGTACAGAGGCGAGCTAAGAATTGGGAAAACAGGGCAACGGCTGCAAAATAATCAGGAGGAAAATGAGCATCGGAAAAGAAGGTCCTCTAACCGAAGGAGGTCCGTTTCAAACGAAAACGATTCTAAACTGTTTCCTGTACCTCTAAGTTGTATAACTTTGCTTTTAAGAGTTTTATGACCAGAGTGTTGATCAGATTACTGCCAGTCAAAAAAACCCTGGCATGCTGGATGTTGATCCCATCTTTTCCTTACGCCTCTGCCATCTCTCACTCCCTGCTTTAGTGAATACCACATAATTTCCCCTGGGGAAAGGGAAGTGTTTATCTGAAATAGCTTTACATTTTTATTTATATAACAAAACTCTTGATACTGTTTGTAAAAACTCTACCGGTTCTGTGAAACCCCAAATTATATTCCCCCTAGTCTAAAATGATTTGACTTAAAATGCATTCTTCTGCTAGCTCTCCAGCTAGCGAACTCTCTTCTTTTTTTATATTTCCAGACACAGGGACCCAAAAGGGTTTTTAGCTAACAACAGCTCAATAATTACCTTTTCTAACTTCCCATCTCTCCACTATTGTTTCTGGCATATTAGTTTTCAAGGTCTCAAAGTTCATGGCATTTTTTTTGCAAGAACAGTGATAAAGTGCTTGCATTATGAATAGTAATTTTATTCTCTACTACTGTAGCTGAATACAGTGACATACAGGCTACCTGGTTTCAATATTCCACTGCAAATTCCTCAGGGCTCTGTGTCAGCAGCAGCATACTTAGCAACCTTGAAGAAACCTTTTCTTTATGTTGATGGGTTTATTTATTTAAAAAACATCCTCATCAGGTGGACACAACACACAAGGACTCACCGCCAGGAAGATCCAGCGGTATGGTAAACGTTCTAAAATTCTCAACAGCTGCTAAATCCGATTAAAAAACTAGCACAGTTTCAAACTCTAGTTAGATATTGTATTTCAACCAGATGAGCACATCACGTAATTATTCTGCTTTGAATGTCTTTTGATCTGGGATGTAAGGATCTGAAGGATCTTGCAAACATTAACATTCTAGCTTGCTCTTGCTTAGTTGGTGTTAATTAATTAATCAAATCTTGTTACACTGAGCTACTGCTGTCTCTGATTTAAAATTTGAAGCAGGTGCTTTCTTCTTTGTACAGATTACAACTTTAGCTTATACATATATTTAATTTATAGGTTTACGTGGTTGTATGGAAATACATGATCTTGCCCAAATCCTAATTTAAAAGAAATATTTTCATCATTCATAAATTGCTTATGAAAAAGAAGCAATATCTATTGAAGCTATTTTGTTTCAGTTAGCAAAATAAAGTATCAGTTTTATGCTTGAGCCAAACCTCACACGAGACACTATTTCTTTTACTTAAACAGAAAAATATTCTATGCTGTTCCTGTTTTCCCCCATATACAGTATATAATGGAAATAATACACCAGTCTCCACAAATCATATTAAAACTATCTATCTAAAAAGTAATTTTCATTGTACAGATTTAAATTTTGCAATTCAAATACAACTTCACAAGTTTTTCCCCAGTATACTGTCTACAAATATATTTGTAGTTTGAACTACAAAAAATCAGGTTTTTTATACTAACTTCCAATCAGTATGAGAAATTCTTAAACCCAACAAAATTTTTAAACTCAATCAGACCTTCTTAAAATAGCACCTTATGTAAACATGCATAAGTGGCTAATAGGAAATCCCTCTTAACGTGTGTGTGTGTGTGTCCCATTTATTACTAAATTTCAGAATTTATCCTTGTAAGATGTTTCCATAGATTTCCAGATTTTTTAAGTCAGTAAACTTCTATTGCTTTTAAGTTAGAAAACAAAACATTTCTGCAGAAATCCATTTGTTGTATTTCCATTACTGATGCTCAGAATAAACAGTACAAATTTAAAAAAAATCTAGTTCCTAAATGTTGAATTATTCTAACCATAGTTAAGTTAGTCTCAAATCCTAATATTACTAAGTTAATTACAGGAAATAACTTTACATTGAAACTTTCAACTATTTACAGCTCCTTAGGAATGCTTATTTTTTAATGTAGTGTAATTTTTACCAGCTTTATATTTATATAACAGTTCAGAATTTTAATACATCCTAATTCAGTGTAACAATGGACAAGGCAGCAGGTAAGAAGGGCTTCAGCTCTACGGAAGCCTTCATGACTCCTGCGCTCATGCAGCAAAGAATAAAACCTGCAGCTAATTTAAATGGATAGAATTGCACAATATCTAAATGAACACATTCTTTGATCAGAAAGTGACGGGCTTTGAATACATTATCTACAGCAACAGTGAGGATACTACTGCTCTTCCTTATGCTTGATGGGCTATGCCAGTTAACATGCCTAATTTCACATTCTGAATCTCCGATGGCTTCCCAAATTAGATAGTGTGGAAAAAGCATTAACTGAGTCAGGTTATTCTGTTCACCCACCTGTTGCAAAAAATAAAAATAAATATTGAACTGGCTAGGCAGAGAAAATTCACTAGCCAGGTTTTACCATATATCAGAAATGAATGAGAATGAGTTCTTTCGGCCGTGTTATCTAAGTTCAGAAGTTCTTTCATAACAATAATTTTTAGCTGCCACTAGCCCACTAAAAATAAATTAAAACTACATTCACAAGGTTAAAACAGTTCTTACCCCTCAAGAGTTGGAACCCATTTTCAGGAGCACTAAATACTTGCTCTGAATCCCAACATGAGTTCTAATTTTCAATACTGAGAATATTATGAAAAGATCTGAAGATATGCACTAACTGTGCACAGGAAATATATGAACTAAGGTTTAACTGAAACTTTGGGAACAATTTGTTTAACAAAGCTCATTAATAAATTCAGATGATCACATTTTTAACCATTCCAGGCCTACTTACATATTTGTATTTCTTGTGTGGGATATTTCAAATTTGAACAGAAACTGATGAAAAGCACAGACGTTAGATGTGCAGTAACTTATATTTTGTTAGAAATCCAGACTTTACAAGAGCCAGAAAAACTGTACATTTAGATGCATGGTTGTTCCTTAATTAATATGAGCTCAGAAATTCTATAGCATCTACACATAATTGTCCAATTTACATTTCATGGAAGCAAAATGAGCGTCACATTAAATTAAGTTTCTGGATTTTTTTTTAATCCAGATATATTTCTTGTACTGTATGTTCACAACACCGGCTTAACTTATAATCACTAGTTTAACATATAATAATTTCGGTGTCATTTGCCCTTCTGAAAACTTCTTAAAATGCAAATATACTTGCATGAACAACATATATTTCCCGTCATGTTTTATATTAATCATCACTACTAGTAATAAAAACATCATATTAATCATTAGAACTAAGTTAAAACTACAAGACTATTTTGGGGAAAGGACAGGGAAGGGACAGATAGGAAGATTTTAGGTCTTTGACGATAAGAAAGGATAATTAGAGATTATTAACATACTCCAATTTTTCCCCCCTCCAGTGAAATTCTTGTAGAAATAGGTCAACTGAGATTGATTTTGCAGTGGCTTTGAGCTGTTTTCACACCACGTGCCCATCTTTTTGAAGGGCAGAAGTACAAGCTAAGTGCTAAAAAAGTATTTACAGAGGGCAGAGTAAAGTAGATTTTTCAGATATATACAGCTAAGCAAAAGTAATCTATCTGCATAACTCCAGTGCTGTATCTGCAGTACCAAGTCAAAGAAGGTTGATCTCCCATCATGACTAGGGTGAAATATCCAATCTTCTAGCAAATATCTCTGCATACACATAAATTTATTTCTACACTACTTTATCCTTGGAAATTTTCTTAGACTTTCATAAAATATGTTACAATACTCAGAAAATTTCTTAAAGGTTTTTAGAAAATTTCTTTCTGCATTACCCCAAATGAGAGAAACTATCTAAAAAGTTAGACACAAGGATTAAAGCAGAAGTGCGGGTACACAATTTAGGCCAGAAGAATCAGACTATTTAGGTCAGAATAACCAACTGCACAGATACAGGGTGAAAACCAGGAGTCTAAGAGACAATTTCCTTTCAGGACATTACCTGTGGGATATAATAGATTACGTGAGACGTGCTGCAGTGAAAAAGGCAAAAACTTTTCTCTGCAGGTACAGGCAAAGAGTCTTCAAACATATAAAGTTATTTCTTTCTGCTTTTCTCAGGTCAGTATCGCATTCAATTTTGGACACTGCACTTTAAGACTGATACCAACAAATTGGACAGAATCCAAGAAAAGCAGTGGAAAGACCAGAGGTCTAGAAAATAGGATCTCTCTTATAGACTGCACAAACTGGAGTTATTCATAACAAGAGCAAAGAGCAATACGGAAGATACTGATACTCAAAAATATAAAAAGGCCACAGAGGAAAGGAGTATTTTATGTTCTCAGTGACCACGGTGAATGGTTCAAGAGCTGAGGAGCTTAAGAAGCTATAAATTAGATGATGAATGGAAAAAAAAAGCCAAAGAAAATTCACGCTTCTGAATTTAAAAACAGATTTCAATTGTCTAAGAATAGAAGAGATTTAACCAGAAAAGTTACAGAGGATTTCAAGAGCAGGTTGGATTACCATCTATAATGTACTGCATGCATGTTATCAGTGTCACTTTGGGATCAAGACAAAGACTAGCTAGCCTCTTGAGGTCAACAGACACTTCCATCTCCTTATGTTTCAAGGGCTTTATAAAAAAAATGGGTAACATCCCATTGGAGATAAATTCCACTCGGCTCCCACGTCAAAATAATCTATTCCTAAGTAAGATAAACTACACGGCACCGCGTGTGGCACACCACTTTTATTTTCCCTGCAACTGCCTCTAAGAAAGCAAACAAAACATATTCCTGGTTTCTAAGCAAACAGGATAGAGTAACTTCTTTTTGTGAATTTCAATACACTGTATATTTCTAATCAGAACATGATGTATATTACCATTTATAACAACAAGGCAGCTCCGTCTGAAATGATGACTAAAACTTGAATACTTGCCACAGTAATTTGCCACACTAAAATTGTCTACTGATACAGCAGAAAGAAAAAGGCGAACAAGCAGAAGATAGAATAAGTGTTTCAAAAACCTTCAGATATGGTAGAATGAAGGACAGGAGGAAGGAGGATTACAGGCAGGGTTTTGGAAATAATCTTCTGGGAGCACTCCAGTCATGACTTTTCTTTCACGTACCTGCCTTACTATGCTAGCGCTCAAAGGGCAGAGTCAAACTGAAGACAATGAACCTTTTGCCTGATTAAGGACACGAGAAGATTAAAGTAATAATAATTAAAATCAGGGCCCTAATACTTATACAATTAATCTCATTTGGACTAATCAAAGTGGCAGAATGAAACACTTGTTCCTGCAGTATCAATGATTAGGTGCATATATAAAATAATTCTCAAAGTAAATTCTAGTATAAATATACCTTGACAAGGTAACAGAAATAAGATTAAAAAATAGGCTTGAATTATCTGTGTAATTCTTGAGCTTGGAAAAATAAATACTTCAAGACTACTTTAAATATTAATGGTTGATTTGTTCATTACAACTTTGTAAGACTGGCTGTAAATATTAACAGAATGTTAATAAAAAATTGCTCATTACAATCTTTTGGACTTGCACTTTCAAACACTGTTATCATATGTAAATATCCCCATTGCGATATAATTTGGCTTTGTTTTTTTGTTGTATTTGCTGAAAATCTAAGTACCGATAAACAACTTTTTTTTTTTCCAACACCAATGGTAGACTACTTAAGAATTCTGTGCATTATTCATGCATTCCACTTTCTTCTAAATCATATTTTGTTTAGAATGTTATTCTTAGCCCATTTTTTGTTTCGTTAATATAAAGGCACATATGATATGAAGTAACTTTCAGCGTTTCTGCTAGAACATCCTGTTCATGTGCTTTAATCTTTTGGGCTTAATAGCCTCATCAGACTAAAGTACTCAAACCACTATTCTAAATACCGTGTTATCAGCAGAAGCTGTCAAACCTGGCTTTAGTCGCACTAGAGTTAGGAAGAGTTTTGCACTGGTAACTGCAGCTTACCTTCCCATAATTTTTGGTGCTAAAAATATCCTCTCAGATTTCAGATGAAAGTCAGATTGACATTTCTTGATAAAACCAAAAACCTCAAACATTACTTTTCCCAGTAGCTGGCTTTAAAATCATCACAAAATCAGAGCCGGGGCCGGGGAGGGGGGAGGACCTGCAGAGTTAATAATGTTACACAGTGTTATATAAAGCATTTTTAGTTTTCAACATTAAAGCCAAGCTTGAAGAAAAGAATCTGAACAGAGGCAGATATGTATCTCCGGAACTTTGTCTGGGAACATTTAAATGCCTTCTTGTTTGTAGAAAACACTACATGGGAGCACCTTGGGACACTGGCTGTGCTCACCCATTGTAATGACACTTTAAGCCCCAGTCTGTGGATAGATGGCTTTTGGCAACAGATGTAAATGTTAACAGTCCTAAGCCAGTCTACCTTCCGGTGCAGAGGGGAAGAGATAAAAGCAGCACTACAGCTTTAGACGTATTTGGTTTATAAACATCGTTGGTTGCCCATACCCGAGTCCTAAATTGAGGAAACCACAGAGAGCTGAAAATCCTACCTGCTACTGTGAGAGGCTGAGATTTTAATTGAAACCCTTCTACACAGTAAACCATAAATACGTAACTATCAAAACATACCCCCTACTCCGAACCACGGAAACATAATGATTTTTTGCCACAGCTACGCAATGCCCATTTTGCTTTAAAAAAAACCCTTGTTTTCCCAATCTCTATTTCTAATTTAAACACTACACTAATGATGGTTCTTGTCAAAGAATATTTATTATGTAACTTGGGATCTTCTCTACATGTTCTAACTTTAAAGTACTTTATTATCTTTAAAAGGCATCAGAAAATGGTTTAACTTCTATCCAACTTTTTTTATTAGATGAACTTTCCTTGAAGGAGATTTACAGAACAGACACTCTCCCAGTCCAGACTGAGGATGAGTACAAGTAATTTGGGGATGATAAAGTGTTATTTGATAGGTTTGCACTTTGTCACCTTTATCTCTATGATTGTTTAAACCTACCCAGCAATGCCATTTGCAGTGAGCCATAACCAGTATACTTTGCCCTAATTAATTTCGTCATAATCTTACACACTGTTACCTGACATTTTGTAACTTCCAGCCTTTTGACCTAGTGTGCCATAATGAATATAACCTTTAACATGTCACTTCCAGACTAGTGAACACGGTACTGACTTCAGTACCTCTTCTTGTTCAACTTGTCAGCAAGAAGATGTAAACTATGAGAATCCAACTCATCCTATGAAATGTTAAACTAACCAGGTCCACTGTTTATAGAGGACTGACAGGCACTTTTGACATAAGATGCACGCTGCAATGCACTCTCTGTATGTAGGTCATAAAGTAACAACCTATAGCTGATGGTGCTTGGGTTATTTAGTGGTACGCTTGAAAATACCGCATATTCTAACAGAAACATCAAGATGTTTGAACTTTGGGTCATTTGTTAAATAGTCTCAAACCCCGTTAAGAACAGAATGCTATTGTTTCATCCTCCCTTGAAGCATAGCCAAGAAGGAATTTGTCACCTGCATAGCAGCAGACAGCAAGACTGTAATTCGGCAATGGAGATTAAAAAAAAATGTTGTTTCTAGTTGAAAAGGCAAGATAAAAGAGATAGGAACATGATATGCAAAACCAGAATTTGTTGAAGACACCAGTTAACTTTTAGCCCTTTCTGAAAAGAATCACAGGGTTTCAATGCATCATTTCTCATCTGTGTGTGAGTTTCTGGTTGATTCTAAATAATTCTATCACTGTTTCCCAAAACTACGCATCATATAACACAGCACAAGAAATTAATGTAGCCTCTGGAAATACAGAAATAATTTAATCTTAAACTTGTAGTAACGCTTCTAAACCGTAAGGATTTCTTTTCCCTTTCAACTCAATAAAACAAATTTCTTTCTCTGTTCCTTAGAATGAAAGCCAGGTTGGAGTCTTGCATATATATCTAATAGCACAGGCCTACTGTGATTTCTTGAAGGTATACAATAGATTTTGGGAAATGGGGATGAAATACAAGAATAACTGTAAGAAAACATTGCTTGAATGCAGATTCCCCAAAGGACTGTCACATAACGTTAAAACTGACGTGCTCCTGTCTGATAGCTAAGGGAAAAAAAAAAGATAAAGGAAAGTAGTACATGGTATGATTCTGATTAATTCATACTGGCTTTCTGGGAGATTCAAAGGCAAAGACACACACACAAAAATGCTAAATACAATGACATTAAAGCCTTTAATGAATTCAGGTGAAAAAAAAATCTCAAAGGTTTTTTAAAAGTCTTACTGAATAGAAGTATATTCTCAGCAAAGAATTTGGAAACCTGCCACAGTAGATACGGGTTAGTAAGTCAGAAATTTATTCAGGAGCCAAAGTTAAGCACCTTGAAAGTCAATATGTTCATCCTGAATTCAGTCTTCCCTTTAATAGTCACCTGGGGTGAAGTTCCTGTAAAACTCATACGATAGGAAATGTACAGTTAGACTGAATAACACTGGGGTTTACCCACTGGAAGTCTGAAGGTATACTATAGAGAATGACATACACTAGGGAGCATTAACCTTGTGGAACAAATATTATTCTTTAGGGAGGCAAGAAAGCAGGAACAGAAGACCTCTTATTGCACTTAATGACTCAGAGTATGCTGAAAAGTCAACAAATGATTTAAAAAAAAAAAAAGTAGTCCTCTAAAAGATGATAAATCAGAAACAGTTTGACACACACAGCCAGGTAGCTAGAAATGAACTTAAAAGCAAAAAACAAAGTTAACAGAAGTATTGGTGACATGAAGTTCATTTCATATGCGTATTTGTCTTGTTAATGAGAATAATAATTATATTTTTCCACACAGAAACTATTTTTCACTGATCACCAGAGCACTCTTTCAAGACCACAAACTACTTAACCCTACCTTTGGCTTAAGAGGGGTCTGTAAAAGTAACTTTTAATTATTTGTGTCACATGAAGCCTCAAACTTATTTCTTTTTATAGACAGTACTAAAGACCATAATTGCATGTATTGAGTATGAGGTTTGAAAAACTCTCACAGACTGATTTACTTCACAATGAATTGCTTTTACTGAATTTCTCTTCTTCTCAGGTAGGGATTCCCCTGGGACTCTCATCAACTGACCTCTGGACATGCATATACCTCGAGTTCTTGAGGCAGCAGACACTGGTTTACAGTTGCTGCTAACTGCGGTACTGTCCAGGTTGCTTCTGTTATTCTTGTCCACATTGAGACTTTCTTTTAACGCAGCTTCTGAAAGGTATTAGCAATATCACCAATGCAGCAAGAGCCATAGTCCATAAAATAACGGATTCAAACAAGTTGCAGAAAAACTCTCTGAAATGAAAGCAATTATATAGTCGAGGCTGCCAAAACATGCAGCACGAAGACTGCCAGAAGTTACCAAAAGCCACTTTGATCAAAAGTCTGTAATGTAATGTTACATTACGTAGTAACAGAAGAGACGCAAGACAGAGAATGCTGGTACCCCAATGCTAGACCAAACTAAAATAATTACATCTTCCCACGATAAGAGTTATAGGGCAAAGTAAAGCATTATAAAGTAATGCACAGCCCTGGGAAAACATTGGCCTGGAAATAAATCTAAAAAATCTAATTACTTGTTCTAAGCCTGTAGCACATCCCGCTAAGTAGTGAAAAACATTGTAAGGCCACTATCAAATTGAAAAGCTTATACTATACAATTTGTCTTCGTTAACACATATCTATTATTTTGTAACACTATCTAGTCTTTTTTTCATAATATATTTCCCTTTCGCATCTTCCAGTGTTTCAACAGTAGCAGGGTTTTCAATGTTACGCTGGAGTATTTAATTTAGTGCATTTTTTATATTCTGTAAAACAAATGTAAATTGTTACATTTGCCAAATTTAAAACAATTAATTCAATGATGTCCTACGCCACCATGGTGAATCATCTGAATCTTATTCTTGACCTTCATTTCTTGCTATTTATATCATAGTAACACTTTTTCTCGCTGAGATTTTAACAATTAGATTTTTCTTAAATTAATAATTACTTCTGGCAAGTCAACAGCCTGTTCTCCTACCCCCTCTTTCTAGTGCTCCTTCTCACAGCTGAAGAGTCTCTGAAAAAATATTTTTTTTCCTTTATTCTCTTCTGATGAAACAAGCAGAATCAAACATTTACACAGAAACTATTAGTTTTTATGCATTGAGTATATTTCACGGAGTTGCACTTCAGCATGATCACAAATATTTCATTTCTACTTCATGGTGCTAGCTGCATCTCCCTAGGAGCTGGGTGCTTACCAGACATAATATGATGGAGTATTATTATGTTTCCTCATCTGGAAACTGACAACTTTCCCTACCGCTGAAACGTATGCTGTGCATTACAAATCTCTCCAACATCCACATGAAGGAAAGAACAAGTGTACAGGTCAAAAAGGCACGCTTTAGGAAACTTGGAAAGAATGAGTAGTGTCATAAACAAAATAGGTTTACAACTGCCTCCGAGAACTACTTCATCAAATCATCCTCCTCAGGGAAATAACAAAATTAACTACTGCTCTGGACTCAAAAAATCATTGCACGTCCCTTCAAGAAACTGTTTTCCCAAATGTTTTTTTCTTTTTTTCCAGGAAAGTTCCAGACTGTCAAGAAAATACACATTTCCATTCATCAAAAGAACAATAAGATATTTTTGCAAGAACCTGCTCTTTCCTCCTGTTAGGTGTTAACATGTATTGAGAGGCTTCAACTGGGATGTAAATTTTAATGGATTTTTCCTGTTAACTCAGGGCCAAAAATTTCAAAGATAACATTATGGATCTCCTACAGAATGTAAACCAGATTCCATACAGTAAAATACATATTCTTACTCTTTCAACAAGTAATTTTCTTCATGGCACGACTACTGCAGACCCTTGTGAATCACCTCTTTCTTTGGGGGATGAAAATACTCCTCCAGCAGGTTACAATGCTTAATCTGGTTGCAAGAACAAGCTTAGATGCATTTTGCTCTAACTTTGTTTTGCTTTGTTCTTTTAACAAAGCTTGTGCTTTGGAATTTCATTATATTGTACAGCAGAGAGCTGAAGTATTACCTGGATTAAAATTGTAAATACAGATGTTGTGGCTCCACTGCAGTAGTGTTTAGCCTTATGTCCATATTAAGTACTCGCGCTCCCAAATACATTCTCTAAGGTCTCCCAAATTAACACCTGACACTGGCAGGACTTCTTGACTTTAATAGCTCTCCAAATTGTGTAGGGATATATTTGGCTGATATAAGTAGCAGGACTGGCATCTGACTGGGCAAAACAAACAAAAAGAAAAACAAAAAGAAAAAAGTGCTTTTTCCACACTTTGCAGATGTGAAGCCACAGATACTTAACATTAAGAGCATATTAACAAATATTAAGGTTTTTTTTCTTAAACTGTGAGCAAGTTTTTAGCCTTATCCCTGTTCACTGACAATTCTCTTCACACTGATCATGAAAGTAGTCCGGTTAAAGTTCACGAGGAGGACTGTATGTAAAGTTAAGCACTGTTCACCTGGAATAAGTACAGTTTGCTCAAGGTCATATGAAATCTGTTAACAAAGGTGGCATTTTGAGACTGCTAGTTAAAATCTACTGCCTTAAGCATCACCTCTTCTTTTATTTGAATAGCATTTTCATCCCTATGTACTTGCGACTACTGAGAGCTAATTGACCCAGGCCCTCCTACCCTAGGAAGAAGGAAGGAAAGCAGAATTCAAAATGCAGGCTGTGTCTTTTATTTATAACCATGTGCGTGTTCGCATGTACATAAATACATACATGTATACACAGGCGCACGGCCTGTGCATAATTATGGTGCTCTGACTCTCCAGTCAAGGTACATTCAAGTCTCTTGTTTCAATTTTTGACCATTTTGGTAACGCAGAAAGATGTGTGGGTGTATGCAGATGTGAAGGTGTCCATTCCCGATTTATAAACTCAAATTATACTGACCTCAGTATTCTCTGCTGCAAGACTGTCTCAAACTAAAGCTCTGCAGGTTACCATTTGCATTCACGTATTGACACTCCTTTCTGAGAACGCGGTGCTTGGCCATCTCGTTGGATTGCTCCTGAGAGACTCCACTTATCTCTGGTATCATGCTAGAACACTAACGGGTCTGCAATGTACTACAGGCGCTGAACTTCCATATTGTGAATATGGAATCCTGCCATGCAAATGCCAAAAAAATAAGAAATCACCAAGACAGCGTGTAAGGCACAGCCACCTTCTCATCACTGCTGTGACAGGAATCTACCTGTCTCACAGTCTCATGAATCTATAAGGCTCCCTTATCCTAAATAAGAGCTATCAAAACGTTAAGTGCAAGGACTGGGATGCAGCACTTATTTAGACAGCCAAATACAAACCGTCCTTATCCATACTGGATTCTCTGAAGAGAATCTACAGTGCTTCATGTAACCATTACAGATTTTTACTTCAATACCTTGATTTGAAAAGTCTGATGATAGCTGAACTTATTCACCCTAATTACTAGGGAAAAAAAAAATTACAAATGCTGTGAGAAGCAAAACTATTTACTGGAGCTGCAATTGCCAGAAAGTTCATAAAACACCTTTATCCAGCTATTCCATGTAAATGAATATTTGTTCTTCAGGGTATTCTTTAAACACTTGTACCCTTCAGGACTGTTCTATTAAATTTGAACAGAACACACCGGAATATGAACTTGTGAAATTAAAACCCAAAGCAGAAAGTGAGTCTCGTTAGCTGACCTGATATAGTGGATGCAGTCACACCTTAACAAATGACATCTACAACGTGTAGTAGCTTGCCAAACAAAATAATACTTGTGAGCTAATTCTTCCCGATAGCTTCTTAGTGCTAAGAGGATGAGGAAGGACCCTCAGAATGTTTTATCTTTGGTGATATCAAAGCTGACCCAAGATTATGATTCTAATCGCAATTGCTGAAGTCTAGTGCAAAAGCTCTGCCTTGTGCTATACCCTCCCACATCTGCACAGGAACTGCCGTTTCTGCAGCTCTGTTTTGGGGTGACTGTTTATATCTAAATTAAAGTTTGCAGTGAGTGCAGTTGTTCTACAGAACATGAGATTCCCCCAGTTAATATTCCGATCGGGCTTTGAAGATGAGATTTTCTATGCAAAGCTACATATTTTGTCCTGCTCTGCATTCAGCATATCCATAACTGAGTCAAATACAGTTATAATGATACTATTTCCTAATCCTAAACATCTCACAAACTAGAGTTTTCCTTATCAGGACAATAGTGGCCTTAGAATTTGAAATTCCACAAGTCAAAATCACAAAGAAAAAAGTTAATATTTAATTTTGCTAATTATGTCCTAGGTTCCCAGTTTCATGACAACTCTTGTACTGGACTGAGCTGTGAATCAATGTTATCAAACTTAAAAGCACCTTGTGGGTATGACAGATGGTGAATAAACCTTTATTTTCTTGGCACTCTCCTGGCATTAAACCAGATGGAGACATTTGCAAATAGTGGATGGTAAATCCTTGGAAGGTCAGGCATTCTCACCACTTGTATATTGCTCAGAATCTGCACATCTACCAGTATTTCAAACACATCTTTCAGATTCATATTTCTACTTGCAACACTGTATCTAACACTTCCATATAGAATCTTTACCCGTTTCCTTTCTTTCCAATACAGACCACTGGTGTCAAGTATGCTTTCCAGTTTTCTCTTGCAATAAGATTACTACAGGACAGTCACGAAGCAGAGCCGGTTGCCCAGAGAGGCTGTGCAGTCTTCATCCTGGGGACTTTTCAATACTAATGGGATAAACCCCTGAGGAACCTGGTCTGACCTCAGAGCTGATCCTGCTGTGAGCAGTAGGTTGGAGCAGATGTCCTGATGTCCCTTCCCACCAGAATTATCCTGTGGTCACTGCTTTGCAGAGTAACTGTGCAGGTGTGAGTGCAGGAGTTTTAACTGCTAACTACAAGTCTGTACCATTAAGTCTCCAAGTCTGCTCTTGACTCGGATATCATGGCCCCCTAACATAACACAACCAAACCAAACTTACAACGTGTTTTCTGCTTTTATCTCTGTATTTTATCAGAACTTGGTCAGCTCCAGCCTTTCTGAATTCATATTGCCATATTTTAAATTGTATGACTTTATGAGGCCCAGACCTGAAGTGCTTTTCTTCTTAGTTCTCGTAACTCCTCCTTCTTCCTATCTTTTGGGATCTTTTCCCTCAATAGCAAGAAAAACAGCGCCTTTCAGTGTTTGAAGAACAGCTAGCTGATGTCCCACTGTCATTTTACCCCAACCTCAGTGGCATAAAATTACTTTTCTTTTAAGGAGCTTTATCTAGCATTTCTTGCCACACTTCTTAGTTTCAGCTGGGTCAGGCTTTTCGCTGTATCCCGTTTCTCCCTGTAATCTGTTTCTCCAGGGAAACTGAGACACTTCCAGGAACAGAATGATGTATTCACTGTTGTTCTGTTTGGCATAATTACCACCTTCTCGATCAAACCCACAGATAAGAGCAGTTCAAGTTGTCCGTGCCAATTATGAACACCATGACTTCAAGGTAGTAAAGTCCCTGGGCACAAAATGAGCAAGTTCCTTAACTATATCCTCAATTCAGTCCCGCAAAGTTTCCTCCCTAGCTGAAAAACCATCAACAAATTCACTCTGATAATCGTAAGCACATCCAATTTTTGTTTTAGGTATATATGTTCCGTATCAAGTTACTGCATGACAACATTACAGCAAAACATCTGCTGAATAGTAGCAAAAATTTCATCGGTGAAATTTGTATCCAGTAAGGGCTTTGCCAGCTCTGACATTTTCTCCCAGGCTCCATCAGCTGGTAGATGGTGGTATGCAAGAATTTCTCCCCAAGCAGGAAGAGAGAACAATCTTTTCTTTACATTCCCCATATTAAGCAAAAGTATAGGAACTGTACTCAACATATTCAAGGGACAGATTTCTGCCAGCAGAGAAATTGGGTCTAAACCACTAAAAAGAAAATTTAAAGAGATATGAGAAGCTCTGTGTGGAGAATCCAAAACCAGTGAGGATTATCATCTGTTGTCATTGTTCATTTTAACTTATGATTAGGTATTTTTTCGTGTGTGCTATCTACCTTAGCAGATACGTAATTACAATATGTTTTTAGGTCATTATTACTGGATTAATAGTGGCTCGTTCACATGCTTCCTTCTGCATTTCAAGAAGTTTTTGTGGTTTTTTTTTCCATTTTGAAAAGGTGCATTTGATGGTTTTAGTGTTAGCAATACTAAATGATAACAGAATAAAAAATGAGGGGAATTTTGCATGCAAGACATTAATCACAAAATTAGAAAAAAATCCATTCCAACCAGAAATTAAACATTACTTTTTACAGTCAAGATTTTTAAGGAGAGAAGGATATCCTGTTCAATTAAAACAGACTTCCCTGTCAACGAGCATTAATACTTCAATTTACATATATTTTCAGTAAAAAAAATAACCATTTTAGCATTATTTTACATATTACTGGTACTGCAAATACTTCCCTTCACTCCTTTTAAAGCATGCAACTGAAAAATCCTTTGGAAAAAAATCTCTTGTTTTTTCTCACAAAAGTAGGATTTTCGGTTCCTCTCAGGTCTAGAAAGTTGAAGTGATAATTCTTTATGCTAAATTGACATTTCTTCCTTGGGCAACTGCCATTAAAAAAAATGTAACTCTACTTCATTTTGCTAAACCACTATTTCTTCATTGTAACTTGGCACTGACATTTTCAAAACATGTTTTGATGACACTTTCAATTCACTAACATTTCAGGTATCTCCTTAACCTGGTTTGCAGATAAAATGACTGACATAATATTTTTGTCTCAGAAAAAACAAACGTCCTGTTTTATGACTAATAAAAGTGAAATTACACAAAACTTTAAAGCAGAAACATATCAATCTAGGGTATTTTCCCAAAAGTGTGAAGTAGAGTCTAGTTATATTGGCATTGTCTGACTTCTTTTTTTCCTTTATAAATTTTATGTTTAAAGCAGATTAAAGGCACAGCATTCTTCAGAATATCATTTTTTATTGGATAATATTGCTTATATGCAGTCCTTGTAGTTCTCATAGATTTGCCCGTTCAAATCCATATTCACCAAATGTAAATACATTTTTTATCCTTTATTTTGACTTATTTTTTCCCACCATACTGATATTTACTTGAACAAGGAAGTTGTACTTTCCTCATCATTTGAGCAAGCACTGTAACTAGCTTTGAGGAAAACGAGGTATTCAAGATCTGACTGTCTGCATACGCAGTGCTTTGCATTTGCTCCAAACCTAGTGGGTCAGAAAGTTCCTTAATACCCAAGAGACTGTTTGGTACAGGCAGGGCAGCAGTTGCACCTACGGATATATTTGGACATGGCTGATCTGTGAGCTCCTGTAACAACCCTGCACTTATAGGAACAGCTAGTAGTTTGCCAGTCAGTAAATGGCACTGTGAATTTAATTTTTTTTAATTATACAGAACATCACAGAAAAAAATCAGCTATTGTCTCAAAATTTTTACAAAAACATACTTTCTGAAATAAAAATCAGCTCAAAATACAGATGGTACAGTAGCCTAAATGAATAATAAACTGACAGAACTTAGTAAAATGCCATCCTTTCAAAGCAATCTGCAACCACTGAACAAAGTAATTCCATAACTTGGGAAAGCCATTCATTATCAAAAAAGGTTCAGTTTGGAGTATGTAGCAAAAGGGGAGATTAAACCAATGCAAAATCCACTAATGATATTAATGGGAAGCAAACAAACAGTATTAGCACTAGACATTAGTAACTGTTGTTTCAAAATAAAACAAAAGAATGCTGCTAACTTCAAAACCAGAACTTGGACACATCGGATTCTCAGCTGGTATTGTCCCTGTAGCTGAAGATTTTAAAAACCAAGGAAAATAAGAGCTATAGAGAGTGGTTTATTAAGCATTAGCTGATTTGAATGTCTTGTTTTCAATTTAGGCAGCAGCACTAGAAGCCGAGTCTGTATTAAAAGATAAGAGCTAGACTTAGAACTGAGGTTAATGTTCAGGTTTAGAAAGATGGGGGTTGCACAGCCTGAACCATTGCTAAATCCTGTCAGGTTGGTGGAGCAAAGCTGACAGCTGACATCAGGAGATAAACGTGCCTCAGTTTTAATTTTTAGTTTAGTTCTTCCTCTTCCACCTCAGTGAAGGCTGGGTTTGGGATTGGCATCTGAGAAAGCAAGGGATGAAATTAGTGCTGTCGTTAGCAAGAGCAATAGGAGAGAATTGAAAGCTGATATAAGTAGCTCTGAGCATCCAACTTTTCATTTCCAGGCTTGAACAGGTTCCTGGTCTTGGGCAAAGTTTAACAGTAGAATTGGAATTAGTTTGTAAGGCAAGACAGCTGAAGAAACCGTTATTGATTAATTTTTCCAGGACTGTAATGATAAACAGAGTGCTACCATCAGGAGACTCAGAAACCTTCATTTAGGAGCATCAGTCTCCTTTCAAGCGTGGGAGTATGGTCTCTTTTCAAAATGAAGTTAAGGACAGTTCACAAAGGCAAAGATGCCAAAACTTTGGTTTGACTAGCCAGCAGAAGTCAACTACTGACAGGTGTAAAGCGATTGTACAGCTGTATGGAGCATCAGTACCCAAAGTAGCCGTATCAAAAGGCACCAATAGAACTACTTCCACTGTCTTGCAAATTTCTGCCCACTTCCTTCATCCTGTGATTGTTAAATGGCCCAAAAGGACCGTTCACACTAGTAGTGCAGCCTGCGGAGATTTACTACCATCACAACTGCTGTTCTGATTATACCTTTGGCGATTTGGGGGCAATTTCAGCTAATCTTAACTAGGACTGTTCTCATCATGAAGCAACTGGTCAAAATCTCAAACTGCTGGAAGACGCCTTTGGGTAGGCTCCTTTATTGCTTCTTTTTATTGCTTGCAATTCCAAGCATGAGAGAGGACTAAGTTTGAGGCCAGATTTGCAACAAGAGATTTCTCTGAGTGCCATTTGCCCTCTTACCTCCTTAAGCACCTATTTCATTTGCTTCCTCAGTAATTCTTCCCTATAACACTGAAGGGGTCAGTAAGATACAGTGAGTGAGGAGACTGAAAGGGTACACTACGTTTGTTTTGCTTTCCTAGGCCAGAAAGATAATTACAAAGCCACTTACTTTTGGGGTTGCAGGAGCGCCACTTCCCCTCAGTATCTCGAAGATTTTATAGATCCTAAAGGCTACAAAAGTCACAGTGGGATAGACTCCTTCTGCCTATTCACTGCATTAAAAAAAACAAACAAACAAACAAAAAACACATGGAAATAAATGAAGTGCTAATGATTTGCTGAGTGAGTTTGTTATTAGCAGCATTATTAAGAAAGGTCATATCAGCATTCCTATTAAACTGAAAAATTAATACTAACAAGGAGTGGAAAACATAACTTTACCTTTTTTTTTTGTTGTGTTTTTTTTTTTTTTTCTATTTACCAATCTGAAGAAGTCATATGATCTTAACTGTGAACTGTTAGAATACCATAGTAAACACAACAGCCAGACGTTGAAGGTCCTTCAGAAAGGTGTGATAAATCCATTAGCGGCTATTAAGCACAATGATCTGGAATGCAATTCCTCAGGAAATTGCTAATGCCATTGATTGGACATGTGAGGAAGGGATCATTCTACTCTGCTCTGCTCCTTCTGTATTTGTTTATTGGATGCTGTTGAAGAGGTACGCTAGGAGAGGCGAGTCCAGTCTGAACCAATATAGTGGTTGTTTTGTTCTTAAAGCTCAAGAAGCATCGTAACCATTAAATTTTCTGGTACATCTAGGACACTGGTAAAAAAGTGCAGGTGATGGTAAGATAATGTGGAAATACAACAATTGGTAAGTGTGTGACTCTTCAGAGCACGCCAAAGAAAAGAATGATTTTGAAAATCCTTACACTCAAACAAGAATGAAAAAAATAATTGGATATGCTGACACCTACATGTTGTGGAGCTCAAGATGCTAGTTTGTGATCTGTGGAAAAGGGGCTATATCCGCATCCACAGACAGACAGAGAAGCTAAATCAAATGCTAGTTAAAACAGCCTGACTACTTGCAACAGCTGAAAAGGAAAGTGCTATCCAAGCAATTACAGCACATTTGGGAGTTATGAGCAAACCTGGAAAGGACAGGAAGAAAAAATAAGTTTGTTTTCATAGTCATTGTTACAATTTGGCCCAAATATGAAAATCATAGAATGGTTTGGGTTGGAAGGGTCCTTTAAAGGTCATCTAGTCCAAACCCCCTGCAATGAGCAGGGACATCTTCAACTCAATCAGGTTGCTCACAGCCCCATCAAACCTGACCTTGAATGTTTCTAGGGATGGGGCATCTACCACCTCTCTGGGCAACCTGTTCCAGTGTCTCACCACCATCATCATAAAATATTTCTTCATTATGTCTAGTCTGAATCTACCCTCTTTTAGTTTAAAACGATTACCCCTTTTCCTATTGCAACAGGCCCTGCTAAAAAGTCTGTCCCCATCTTTCTTATAAGCCCCCCTTTAGGTACTGAAAGGCTGCTATAAGGTCTCCCCGGAGCCTTCTCTTCTCTGTGAAGACAGGCTCCACCCCTCTGATCATTTTGTGGCCCTCCTTTAGACCCGCTCCTACAGGTTCATGTCCTTCTTACATTGGGGACCCCAGAGATGGACACAGTACTGCAGGTGTGGTCTCACGAGAGTGGAGTAGAGGGTCAGAATCCCCTCCCTCGCCCTGCTGGCCATGCTGCTTTTGATGCAGCCCAGGATGCGGTTGGCCTTCTGGGCTGTGAGCGCACATTATCAGCTCATGTCCAGCTTTCCATCCACCAGTACCCCCCAAGTCCTTCTCGGCAAGACTGCTCTTAATTCCTTCATCCCCCATCCTGTATTGATACTGGGGGCTGCCCCGACTTGAGCTTGGCCTCGTTGAACCTCATGAGGTTCACATGGACCCACTTCTTGAGCCTAGTAAGTATGTACTGCTGAAAAGAAATGGGACACAGCTGGTATTACTTGAAGTTCTTGGATGACAGAGACTGAAATGTTGTTTAAAATATGTATGGCATGAAGGTGGTATAGAAAAAGCACATTAAAAAAAAAAGGAATCATATTTTTAAATTGTGGATAACAAAGAACCACAGACCTTGAAAACACACACAACAGAAAAATAGAGACTAGAACCCTGTTACAGTACACTGAACAAAACTGGAGAATAAAGAACCTATATTTTAAGGTCCAGCCTGTAATGCAGAAGAATAAACCCCTTCAACTTCACACTACAGAAGATTTCAAGTGCTAAAAAGTATACTGGAAGCCTCAGGTGACTCATAACAAAACATCATTAATGACAACCATGAAATAGCTTCCATTTTTTATTTTTTAAGGAGACTTAGAGATACTATGACTATGGATCAAGACCTTCTTTTAGACCAGCAAGCCTCACTATTTAGTGCTTAGGAGTCATAAGTGAGTCACCTGAGGAGCTTCTCAATTCAGAGATATTAATTTTGCATAACTTGTACATACCAGAGATATTGTAGAGATTGGAGTGTTCAAGTTACGGTTTTAAACGTCAGGCAGCATCATTAAGGAAAATATGGGGCAACTGGCGCAGCATAAACTGCAGGAAAAAAAAAAAGAAAAGTAAACTACATTTAACATGGTTTATACAGAATAGTCCGTTCTCCACAGATAATGATATAAACTAATAAATACCTTTGTAACAAGTTTGATTTACTAGCATATTTTGCTTGGCAATAAAAAAACCCTCAACTATAGTATTAGCACTATCCAGCATTGCTGAAGCTTACACTAATTTGAATTTAGAACAGATTAGCAGCTATATGCCCAAATCAGCTTTCAAGGAAAAGACATTAGTCAAATATAAATAAATATGATTCCTTGGAAGTTAAATTTAGGGATTATGATATGCAACACATCAGTCATTAAGAAATTAAAAAATTATGGGTGATGAACTCAAAAATGGTACCACAGTAAATGATGTCGAGGACAGGCATTATAAAGAACCATCTCAAACCATTCAGGGGGAAGTAAAACATTTATTTCACTGCTGCTTGTAAAAATGTTCAGCGATGTCAGTCTGCTCAGTTCATCACAGAAAATTTGAGAGGTGACTTGACAGCAGTATACGAGCACTTCCAAAGAAAAGTGAAGAAAATATGGGCTTCTACAGGTCTCTAACACAAAATGGCTTAACACAACTCAGTAGCTGAAAGCTGAAGCCAGACAAATTCAAATTATCCAGGAGGAAAAAACTACCAAGAAAAGTCATTCATTTTTTACCTCTCAATATCTTCAAATGAAACTAGACATCTATCTAAAAATTACACTTTAATCAAACACGTGCTATTCTATGTGATGCCAGAATACACTGGTGAAAGAACCGTTTGCAACACACGTAAAATCAAAACACATATTCACAGGTCAAGCTTGGTCTTATATTTTATAAACCTATTTTCAGCAACTATGTATACATAACTCTAAACACTGTTCTTTTGTTTCATCTTCTTTGTCATGAAATGTTTTTTCAATCATACCAACCCTAGCTCTTAGAAACATTTACAGAGAGACCCCTTGCAGTGATATTTATGTTCCCTCTGAGGTTCTAATATACCATTTCTTACTGTTAACAGCCTGAAAACTATATATAAACTGGTTTACACTTCAGATTACTCAATTTACCTGAGATTCTTTTTTTTCTACGCCAAACATGCATTCTGCAACTTTGTCATTTGTGTACAAGAGTATAACTTGAAGGTTTCTTTTAATAGTTTTCTATGTAAGAGATTCCATTTTTTTTGTTGTTCAGTTTGATACTTCTATTACTTTCCACCCTCAGAAAGAGTTACAGCATGTTCAAATCATTATAATTCTTTTTCCACAACTCGCAGTTCACCCTATAATTCTATTCCAAATTACACGATGTGTAAAATACATGCTCAACAAAATGTGTGAATATTCTCAGCTCTATTACAAACCAATCTAACTTCTTTAGTATTTCTTTCTCAATACCAAATTTATTATGCTCAAAAATTCCTTGAGATTGTTACAATACTAGGACTCTGAACAAGGCAACAATTTTCCCTTACTCATACTTCTTTTTTTCAAATGTGAATGCATAAAGTTCTTGCAGTCCATTCTCCTGCACAGTGCTAAGTTTGGCACACTGGAGCTGTGGATCATCTGACTTTTGCATTTACTATGCAAAAGTCTGATCTGTTTCTTTGAAAGCTTAACGCTTCTAGTTGGTGAACTTCAATTACTTTAGTATTATTAAAAAAAAAAAAACACTTTAAGAATACCTTTATATTTTATGCTGACATCATGTAATATTAACAATAAAAGCTCAGCCACGCTTCTGGTCAGTCAACCATCTTTCCTCAACCGCTTTCCAGGCACTGCCGCTACTGTCTGCCAGTATAACAGCACGCACATCACATACCTGGGGACTGTTGAGTGAAAAGACTTGCAGTCTCTGCCAATCCAATAGAAAAGTCTCATCTTGACTGAACTATACCATTATCCAAAATAGCATTATTGAACTGTTCTTTGTTCACCATGCCTTGGATATTAACAAAGGCATTCAGGCGTGCTAGAAGGCTTAGTGAGCTAGTGGTAGACCCTCAAAGGATTCTGACTACTACTCTGCATCTGCGCATAAATTAAGCAACTTAAACACAAAGTTTGACTTGCTTGCTTTTACGCTATCCAAATGTTTCTATTTATTCAGGATGGAGATATTCCATCCATGCTTATAAGCAATGCTTATAAAACAAATGCTGGATAAACTCAAGTTCATCAAATACTTCCTTACAGAGCTGATATTTCCAAACAAGAAAAACAGTCAACTGCAAACGCAGATTCTTGTGACCCTACTCTCATGAAATACATCTCATTATATGAGTGGCCACTTGAAGCCTGCAAGACTACTGGTGGAGCAAAGTGCCAGTAAACCACAGTAAAAGAACCAGGAATGTATACTAGGTTCTTGTGGCAAGGTTTTGGTGGGGGGGGGCCTACAGGGATGGCTTCTGTGAGAAGCTGCAAGAAGCTTCCCCTATGTCCAACAGAGCCAATGCCAGACAGCTCCAAGACAGACCCACCACTGGCCAAGGCTGAGCCCACCAGCAACGGTGGTAACACCTCTGGGATAACGTAGTTAAGAAGGGAAAAAACTCCTGTGCAGCAGTAGTCAGAAGAGAGAAGTGGGAACACGTGAGAGCAACAGCTCTGCAGACACCAAGGTCAGTGAAGGAGGAGGGCAGGAGATGCTCCAGGCACTGGAGCAGAGATTCCCCTGCAGCCCCTGGTGAAGACCATGGTGAGGCAGGCTGTCCCCCTGCAGCCCATGGAGGTTAACGGCGGAGCAGATATCCACCTGCAGCCCATGGAGGACCCCATGCCAGAGCAGGTGGATGCCCGAAGGAGGCTGTGAGCCCATGGGAAGCCCACGCTGGAGCAGGCTCCTGGCAGGACCTGTGGCCCTGTGGAGAGAGAAGACCATGCTGGAGCAGGTTTGCTGGCAGGACTTGTGACCCGGTGGGGGACCCATGCTGGAGCAGTCTGTTCCCAAAGGACTGCACCCCATGGAAGGACTCATGTTGGAGAAGTTCATGGAGAACTTTCTCCCATGGGAGGGACCCCACGTGGGAGCAGGGGAAGAGTGTGAGGAGTCCTCCCCCTGAGGAAGAAGGAGAGGCAGAGACAATGTGTAATGAACAGACCACAACCCATGTTCCCTGTCGCCCTGCATCGCTCAGGAGGGAGGAGGCAGAGAGAACTGGGAGTGAAGTTGAGCCCGGGAAGAAGGGAAGGATGGGGGGAAGGTGTTTTAAGATTTAGTTTTTCTTTCTTATTACTCTACTCTGATTGGCTTGGTACTAAATTAAATTGAGTCTCCCCAAGTTTAGTCTGGTTTGCTCGTGAAGGTAACTGCTGAGCGATCTCGCTGTCCTTATCTCAACTCAAGAACCTTTTGTTATATTTTCTATCCCCCTGCCCAGATGAGGAGAGGGAGTGATAGAGAGGCTTTTGTGGGCACCTGGCATCCAGCCAGGGTCAACCCACCACAGTATTTGACAATGAAATTAGAATGCCAGTATCACAAGTATTTTCTCTGCTAATAGAGGAATTTTGTACGTGCTGTGTAACAGTGAGCTTCAGCAGAAAGAAGCTACCAATAGCTGAGCCTACGAGCCTTTACTCTGTTTTACTGCAGACTGAACTATGCCTTTGTGCAGGTGACCTGGAGATTTTTGTTCTTCATTTTCTCAACCCACATAGTCTACACAATGCTTACCAGCTTGCTGCTCAGACATGTATGCCTAAATATTTAATACTTCTGCTACTACTGGTGTCACCGTAGTATGACTTCTGTATTGACTGAAATGTGCTGAATAAAATGAGCAAATAAGTTGTAACTCATGATTTGATGAGACTCCTACTTTTTGCTCTTCCTGTTCATATTGACAATTTTTTCCCATCTTTAAAATTATTAACTCCTTTGTGAAACAGAAGTTAATAACTCTGTTTTACAGAAGTTATGATTCCATTTCAAGTTTGTATAAAATAAACTATAACAAAGTTATATTTGTGTAAGATATTGAAGACTTACTTCTGCCTTCAGGCATCTGAATGACTGAAACCAAACTGCATAAATACTAGTGAAGAGCAAGCAAAAACAGTATGATTAAAAAAAAAAAACAACAAACAAACAAGACAATTTTAAAATTAAATTAAAACCTGCGAAGTTCATTTAGTTCTGATTTAGCTTACACATCTGCATGAAGATTACCATGTCTAGTCCAGTAACTCTCTGTCCACACTAGGAAAACGTCAGTCTTTTCCAGGATCAGAGCCAACGTTATCCAAATTACAACCATATTTTTCTCTCACAGCATGCTAAAAAATTTAGATTTGTCATAACTGAGACTATTATCTGGACTGTCCTGCCATTTAACAGATGAAGGGCCCGCATGTAAATATTAAATTGGTTAAAAAACAGCTACAGAAAACACAATAATCAACAGATATGAGCAGCCACAAATTCTGAAAACTCAAACACATTTTTAATATTTATAGAGCTATAAGAAGCATGTTTCCTACTGCATGACATTTTTTTATATGAAAGATTCTATTTTCTAGATATAGCATGCATAAAGCCAAGCCATTGTTATATTACAAAGATTAGTATACAGTGAACAACTTTTTCTTCATCCATTGTAAATATCTAATTTACTATCCTGAAACTAGAAAGTAGATTTGCCTAATTCATAACTCATATGAAAACTGACTTTCGCAAAACCATTATAAAGATCACTATGTTATCTTAATATCCTACAGTGGTCACAATTTCGGTAAAAGAAAGCAGATTAAAGAAGGATTTTGTGCTCATTCTCTATATAGCTAAATCCGTAAACTAATGATTAGTCGTAAAAGCCACAGTCCATTAGCTGAACACCATAATAAGGGGCTACCATCTTGTAATATTCTTTGAATGGCTGACTATAAAGTTTAGCATTTTAAATTGATAGATGAAAAGTCGCTGTTTGCTACCTTTTAATGCCCATCCAACAGCATTGTTTTTAAAACTGAAAAATAACATGAGTTTCTAGAACCTTTGTTCTAATTCTAAAGTCAGTACTGGAACTTGCTATACTGTTTCTGCTTTTTTTCAATCAATAAAATAGCAACAGATTTTGAAAAAATTGTATGTTTAAGAGTTTCCAGTGTTTCTAAAGCACTGACACAACTGCAAGTCAGAAATCAAGTTCACTTGAAAATATCTTTCTGGACTATTAACATTACTTTTAAACAAAAGAAAAATGTTGTGAGATGGCGATGGTGCCTACTGAGCAGCCATACGTAGATCTGTCCCACCACTCTAGAGAGATCTAAAATGATTGTTGCTTCTCTTAAGAGGAACTATAATGAGAGGTAGACATATCTGATGTCCTTACTCATTCATCGTTTAGCCAAAATAGTTTCCAAACTTCATTAGTACGTGCAGCATGCAATCAATTTCTTCGGATTCACCAGGATAAGCTACTTGCACGAGCCACCAGGCATGTGGTAGTATTACTAAAAGGCAAAGGGGACACTGTACTCAAGGCTTAACCTGCCACTACCATCAAACCACTGAGGTCATTTGTTTGTTTAATTATCATGGCAGGTTAGTCATTTTATAAAATAGCTTTGCATTTGTCTTCCTTTCATTCATTTGCTTAGAGTCACCAGCAACATTTTCACAAAGTAAACACACACACAAGACCTTTTTCTTCCTTGCTTATTTGTTCCTGTTGTTATTCTTCATTTAAGATGGAGGATTGGATCTCAGATAAATAGGTAAACCTTTACCAAAGGTAGTTAGAACAGGAGGATGGTATAATAAGCAACAAATTATTTCAAGCAAAATACAAAAGACGGATGGGTAAGCAACTGATGTATTTCCTTAGATATTTCCCAAGGGCAAAAAACAGCAATAATTTTTTTCAAATATAAGTTTTCCTAATTTTTCCACAGGCATTAATAACCGTGTATTACAATGTTTCATCTATTCACACTGTAGTTACGTGAGATGGTATTTTAAAGACAGCTAAATCAAACTTAGGTCTTTGTTCTATTCTCTGTGGACTCAGCTGTGGGTTAGGCAAGCAATGACAAGCTCAATAGACTGAGTGCTAAAATCTTTGTGAACCCAGCTAGGATAATTTGTTTAAAAGCAGTACACTCCGATCACCAGGTGATGAAAAGTCTCTTCCTTGTGGATGCGAACACTGATAAGAGGATGAACAGGAAAGATTTAGGTCATAAAAAATAAATCTCTTTCCTTCCTCTCACAGAAATTAATAATAACAATACCTCTTCCAAATTACAAATCAAATTTGAAGTAATATATGCAGGATTTTCTATGGTATCATTCAGTTCTGTCTCACAGAACACCTTAACACAGCTCTTAATTTTCAATCTAATGTAGCAGATAGGAATGCAGACACACAGTTTATAGTTTATAATTAAAATACAAAGCATATTGCGCAACGTGTGCTCATAATTTATTCACTTAAGCTGTAATATGCTCCAAATATGTGACTGAAATCTGTAGAAGTAAAGAAAATGAGTCATATAGATAAGTCGTGTGTATCCAAGAATTGGGACCAAGAGGCTATGAGCTTTCTCTGCTGTACTACTTGAAAGGACTAAACCAAACAGTTTCTGACAGTTTTAGCACAACATCATTTTTATCTCAGTTGCATCAATAGCATCAAATCTCTGCCTCATTTTACCTGAACACAACATTAAACAAAACTGCAGAGTAGAAAGTACACTTTTGGTTAAAAAGTATGTCTGGAGGAATTTTCAAAACAGTTACAAGTATGTAGCAAACAATGTCGGTAATCAAACTTTCATGGAATGGGACCTATCTGCTTCTTGGTTTTAATAATTTTTTTAATTGCTACATATTTTTCATAGGAAAACCCAGATTGTTTAACTCTGTTGTGTTCTCTCAAACCACATTTCTTGTCTTCAAACAATGGGATCCAAAAGGATTTTGTTAAGAGTTACAGGTTACTACTTTATCTTGGGGATCATGGAATCATGGAATTTTCAGAGTTGGAAGGGACCTCTAGAGATAATCTAGTCCAACTCCCCTGCTCAAGCAGGATCACCTAGAGCACATTACTCAGGGATGCAGAGAAAGCAATAACAGGCATTGAATAATGGTGATTAAAAGAAAGCATACAATCTGAATAGAACCTAAATAAAAACTGCCACAAAACCTTCACAGTTCTTAAGTGTGGGAAGTGCTACTTATGATTTAAAAAACAGTAAATACTGAACACATGATGAAAAGGACCATAAAAATCAGCAAAATTGTGGACATATGCAAACACACCTAAGAAGCTGTAAGTTTATAACATTAGGATGGTACTAGAAGTGTAAAATTCTGTGACATCAGACGAATTTAGATTATTTAGATGTAAATTTAGATGAAGTAAGAAAACTTCTAGTCACAATCAGAAATGTTATTTTGAGAAAAATAATGGAAATTCCTTTTCTGAACTAGTTAAAATTGTCAATAAGCTGGAGAATATCTTAAAGGAAAAATCCTGTGCTGTGAGGTAATTGAGGAAGGATACACTGACAGGATGACATATCAGCTTGTTTCTAATATCTGTGATTTCTAAAGCACTGTCAATATCCTGCAGATGCCACTAATGCTTTGCAGAATACCTATCAAGGGTTAGGAGACAATATGTACCTTGCACTATGCGTACTTCATCTTTTTTCTCAATGGCCAACCGAACTTTACGAATGGCTGATGAAGTCCGCACTCAACTCCAAATCCTGACTTCTACTTTGCCTTCTGATTTTTCAGTGCTCGAACTGATTTTACTAATATCTATTTCAGAAGCTTTGCAACTCCACTTCTGCAAACCAATGAATACATTTCAAGGATTTTTATGGGTCTTGTAACATTTAAAAACAAGCCGTCAACATGCACATTTATAAGGCAATATAATTTTGCTTAAAGAATAAATTTCTGATGTTTTACATCCTTCTGGGGCAAGACAGAACACCACAAAAGTTAAAAAACCCACAAGCCCTCACCCTTGCTAACGTTGCTGTCAGCAGTAGGGATATAATAGAGTTGCAGATCATATTTTCACTGCTTTAAAACATACAGAAGTGGGTAGAGATTCATGATGATTTGCTAGATCAGCATCAGAACCACTTAGCTGTAAAAATCACTCATTTGACTTATACACCACTCTGAACACAAAAAGCCTCCTTGATTTAAAAACATACTGGAAGCACTTCAGAGGAGAAGGACCCCTGCGCTACGGGGGGCAGTATTCCACGCTTCTATAGATAAAAGGAGCAGCTTCAGTCCTAAAAATCAGCTTCAACTCCAACACAGCTGAACAGCAGAGGGGCCATCAGCACAGGTATTCACAGCAAACACAAGGTGAGCACAGCAGCCCTTTGCTTCTCCCCTGTCGTGCTAATGATACTATCACAAACAAACACCGAAGCTAGGAAAACATCATAGTCAGATAGTTCTTGGCTGCCTATGATCATTACCTTGAGCAGATCACAAAGACCCTGTCATTCTAGCCCACTCACCTGGTTTTGGATTGGCCAATTGAACACTTAAATATCACGACAGGTTTCTTAATGATTTGATTCATACGGCATTCTTGATCATAAATTATCATAGGTCTGTTGCATCATTTTGCCACAATTTTTCATGAGCTTTACAAGTACACAAAAATGTAAGTCCAGACATCTTTTTCACTGAATTCTAATGTATGTCCTTAGACACTACATGCAGTACTCTCTCCTGAAAAGCTGAAGCAAAAGCTAGTACTACTGGATAGGCAATACTCTATCATAATATAGCAGCAAAAAGGATATCTTGACAACATGTAACACTAAGGTGATACCTCATATCGAACACTGGATCAGTTTTCTACTAGCAAAGGCTAATGAAAAAAACTACCTCTATGAGATAAATCAAACTGTAAATTTATGCCCATATCTGACATCCCCTTTTAGACATACATGCTGAAAAATACCCGATGACACTTGTGTTCTAGTGAAATGTACATACATATACAGGAGATTAAACATGTTTCATCCCCCTTTTAGTCCTATGATACAACAAATTAAATAACAGCTTCAACAACACTTTCAGTTAAATCTTGAAACAGACTTTTGGTATCAATATTCACTTTCATGCCAAAATAAGTTACAGAAAAAGCTTTTAAAGCCTTTCCATATAAATTAGTAATTTAAATAATGAAATCGATGTAGTATGTATTTAGTAATATAGTAAACATCTATCTAGAAATATTCCTTTAGAAATTTAGCGTACAGCCACAGGCATTGTAACTTTATCACAAGTCTCACAGTATTCAACCTTTTTCTTTCTCAGTAATTCAGGATACCAGAGTCCTGAATTTACATGAGAATTCCAAGTTTCAGTTAAAACCAAGCAAATGAGTTTCATGAACAAGGAGAAACAACATTAAGAAGCAAATACAATATTTTCCTACACGCTAACCAAATCTCACGCTCCCTTACTGACAAGGCAACAATCATTCATCATTTTAACATGCACGGAGAGATAACATACCCACAGATGCAGAGCAGCATCATGTCACCAGTTAAAAAAGAAAGAAACAACCTTTTTTTTTTTTAATGGAGATACATCACTCCAACACTTAATTTTCAAGAATGTAATTTCCTGCATTTTAGAAACTTACTACTGTAGGCATTGACGTAAGATGTAGCCAAACAGAGATTCTGATCAGATTTGAAACTTCCTGAACTTGATTCACACTATTATCTCCATTTGATTTCCTACAGCTGGTCTGAAGAGGAGTAAAGAGCTGATTAGATTGGAGACTGAAACATTTTCAGCAGGTGGAAGTAGAGAGCAGAAAAAAAACCATGCTTGCGTGTACACAAAGCAGACAATTTTGGGGGTGATCTTTTCTTCTTTTTGAAAAGCTATTTTGGCTCTTGTTAAAACAAAACCAAAAAACATTAAAAAAATCTAAAGAATTATTTACCACGGTTTTACTAAGTTATATAAGGCCTGTAAAAGACGTAAGAGCTATGTTTTCCATGAGAACTCAGTTCTCTCCAGTAAGACAGCCCCTACTTAAATGCCCATCTCATGTCTTCCTTCTTGTTTCCTTATTGAAATAGCAGTACTTACAGTTTAAGTTATTACATGCAAAAAAACCCAAACCCACCAACACCAGTATTTCACATTGAAGTAAGAAACCCTACGCTGCTCTAGTATTGAGTGCTTCAGTTAAATTCTGGCTCAGTCCTGTGGCAATTGGGACCCAGTGCCCTTGAGCACCGCAGACAGTCATCTTACTGGAAGAGGACAAACTGCCTCAAGACTGCTGACATACAAAAGTACACGATACAGTGCCTTATGATTAAATGCATGAATTATATATGTTTTTTGCTTCTTCCTTACATTGTCACTAAAATGACATTATATTTCTTATATGTCTGTCTTTACTGTCTCTCTTGGCTGACCTGCTACTTTAATTAATTGTTTGGCTGGCAATAAACGAACCATCCCTTGAACACCACCTTTCTTAGTCATTCTTCAAAGTCGAGCCCAAGAAAATTTTTTGAAGATAATTAAAACGCTTTCAAACATTAATAATTCCCTTTGTTACAATAGGGATTTGCTTCTTTGTTAGCAGCCAATGAAAAATATTGAAAAATATTTGCATGTGCAATATCTTCCCTAATACATTGAAATCAACTCCTTATGCATGCAGTATTGCATAAAGCACAATTCACGCTACTTTTAACTGCTTTCTTTTGTTAATACACCTAGATAATTGTTACAATTATTCTATGAATTCAGCAAGGAGATGATACAAAAGATGTTGTAACTCTGATCTTAATGTTACCAACTAATTTCAAACTACAGGGCTCAGTCCTGCACTGCCACGACGGAAAGTATTAGGCACAGTCTCCAAGATAAAAATACACACTCAAAGCAAACATTCTGATCCAGATTAGTGTTACTTCTTTGCAATGTCATTAAAACTACATTGAAATACTGCAAATGGAACAGCCCAAACAATAAAATAAACAGACCCCTTTTTCAAAAATCTAGTCTGTATCTCCAGTTGACTGAAACAATTTATATTAAAACTAAAAAAAAAACACCCAAAATTAAATAACTGATGTCTACACTTCATTTCTTAATGGTTTACTTTTCTTCAGTTCACAAAAGCAAACTAGCAGTTAATCAGGTAATCTGAGCACTTCTGCCCACAAAAATGGTATGCCAATAAAAGCAAACTGGAACACAAGGATTTTTGCACCCTTTTGTACAGATGCATTAAGAGGCAAGGAAAAGCTTCTTCTCTCCTCTACCTTAAAAGCGGCAGAGTCATGCCCTCACAAGCTCTTCCTTGTGAAACACAGACCACGTAATAAAGACAAACTAATTCTCCTCAGCCCCAGAAGTCTGCATACAGCTATCGCCAATATCCAGCATGACATCAGAGGTCACAAAACCAAAAGAGGATCAGAGTGAGGTCCTCTTTTATAGGGTGAGAAATAAATATCCCTTTTTTATACAGTGAGAAATAAAGAACATGCATTCAAACTTGTCATTTTTTCATTAAAGTTACATATATAACAGAACAAAGTTCGCATTACGCAAGGCAGGCTTAGCCTACAAGCATGTGTAGCACCCTGATAAATACATGGACAACAAACATTTTGGAGATGGGACAGGGAAAACATGTTTCTTTTTCTCTCCTGAATTTTTGCAAATTGGAAGCATGTGTGTAGAGTCGTGTCTGCCTACATCTACACAGTTCAACAGAACCAAGAACGTATTCCTTTGCTGAATATTTCCTACTGTACTACTGGAAAACCCCTACTGTGGAAACAGTTTGCACTGCACGACAGTTTGGCACGGCAGCCACGAAGCGTGGCGTTCGCAAGCTGCTGTCAAGTTGGAAATGACACTGCGTGCCTCTACCCCCAGGGCAAGTAAAGAGCAGCGGCGACTTTCATCTCTGCTACCAGACAATTCTGCCTCCAGGGCAGGCCTCTAACTTCACAGCAGGTATTTTTTCATGTCAGCCCCACAGCTCGGCATCCAAAGCCCAGCAAGACCTCCTGCCTGGAGTGACACAGCTCTGGCTCCAGCGCACAAACCCAGACCACGCTGCGCCTCACGGCAGGAGCTACAACCACCCTCATCTCTGCTGCAGTGATTTAACTTCTGTTTCCATCACAGCGGGGTATACGGAGCTTTGTCTGAAGTGGACGTCCCCAATATTACACTGATGAACCATCCTAGCAGACACGACATCCCCTCTCTAGCAGGCTGACATGCCGGGACGGGTGCTGGAGGCCACACGGGTGGCCTGGAGGTCCTGTGGACCTCGGAACAGAACTGTCAGCACCATCACCTTCTGGACACGATCACCCGGCCGTTTTGTCAACCTTGGCAGCTCCTGAGGAGAAGCTGCACAAAATCAGTGGCCGCAATCCTGGTTTGGAAGTAGAGAGGCAAATGACACTTGGTGGGCCCGCTGCCTGCCCCGGGGCCGGTACGGCTTTGGAAGCAGATGTGCTGTACATCACAGTAACAATCCAACACCCCTTTTCTGGCAGCGTAATGAAGTCCCACCCTGGAGCACCAGCACTGCCATTTCGCCTTTTCAAGGTAAAGCTCTCATTGCTAAGCAATCTGCACTACAGGTACGCTACAACACCCAGAGGGAAATTTGGAGGGCAGTGTTGCAGTGCTTCCCTAGAAACAACCAGTGAAACTCAGCTGTGAGGTCTAGTGAAACTAATCCATAAAAATCCGTGAGACTGGTCAAATGAACTGTACCTCACTGAAGGGAAGGACTTCAACAAGGCCCACAGCTTATTTCTGCCAGAAACCTCTTGTCTGGTCCCTAAAAGAGCATCACAAATGAGAAACAGTGCTGCTTCTGTAGAATGTGGGAAGCCTTTCCCCGATCTCACGTTGCCTTCATTAAAATGTCCTATTTTCCATGCATGGCCTAAATTAAATATAATCCTCTGTTTGCCAAAATATGATTTTTCTTTTCTAAACCTGCAATAGATTTTTCTATCTTTATTGAAAATAAGTAAAGCTTTGCAGTATATTGATTAAACTCACACCATCTGAGGTAAATGCATGTGTAAAGACATCTATTTGCCTATAAACAAATATTTCAATAAATACATATATTTACATACACTTACATACCTACATTTAAGATAACAACTTGTAGCACCTTCATAGATAAGACACCACTCAAGACAGTTGAAACTATGGTTATTCATGACCGTTTTTAGTGCATTACAAGTGTTACAGCTGTTAACGCTTCTCTGGATGATCTGCTGTCTCAAAGCCACAAGGACATGATCTAACTCAATTATAACCCACAGCTGACCTGTGAAGCTGTATTAGCTGTACTCACAAAAGAACCACCAGTACCACAAAATAACTCAGTACACACGAGTCTGATTTTCATGGTTCACGTGTCATATTTCACTGGTCATGGAGATACTTCTAAAAGGAGATTTTGACAGACTAAGTACAGTATGTAAGATTAATAGAGCAAACAGAAACAAAATAACGCTTTTCTTCTGGTAAGTACAACAGAGAAGTCTATTTTTTTAGAAAATCTTTATCCCACATCACAGCGTGTCTTTCTCAACGGGAACAAACATTTTTCCTCCCAGATGTACTGCTTTTCTGGCACCACATAAAGTGCTATATACATTAATGTCATATTGTTTGCAAAGATTTCATCAGACAGTCTATGTCAGTTTGTAATTTATGGAGAAGTTGAAATGACTTTATAAGTACTGTGTGTAAACAAGAGGAAAACTACCAAATATCCAAGATAATCCTTCGATTATTTTTTTTCCCCCTTCCTATTCCTAATACAGACCTGGGAAGCAGTGAAAGAAATGGGGGAAGAAGGAGCTAGAGCACATATAATTCTGAATGTTTACAATGGTGTTAATTACATGTGTTACACTGCGTAGTTCCCAGCAATCCAATGCTGCAATCACACAGCTGTATATGCATATAGGAGCAAACATCTGGTGTAAACTGTCATTGAAAAATAGTAATAACATTAAAAGCAAAATCTAATGAGCACTGGGTCTTTTGAAGACATTTCAAGACAATACAAAATGGAAGTGACCCTGCTGGCTCCTAATTTCAGCAGCAGCTACTCTACAGCCAGCTTGAAATTACTGATTGACAAGCCTTTACTATATATTTATAGTACATTTATACATATATAAACATATTTGTACATTATACAAGCATTTTTAACTTTTTCCCATTTTTGACACGCCTTCCTGTGTGAACCCCATAGGAAGGCTATTTAGGTACTGACAGAGTGTTCCTTGCAATGTGGAGGCGATACCTACCATCCCAATATGGGCATGCACATTATCACTCTGAATGCTTAGATGGGCTTCCGCTCCTCAAAGACTACACGCCTCCTGTGTGTGTGCGCGCGTGCATGTGTGTGAGCATGAGCATGTGTAAAATTGTGCCTAGAGGCTTGTCACATCATCTTCAAGCAAACCTGAGGTGGTTTAGCCTACAGACTTTTAAGAGAAAAATTCAAATCGCACAACCTCGTCTACATATAATAAGTCTGCACTGCAACTTTTTAGCCTGCATTTGTAGAAGCACTATTTCACACAGCTCTCATGGATTTCAACGTGAGCAGTGTCTGTTCAGTGCTTGTGAAAATGAGACCACATGAATTTATCACAGTATGACACAGAATCCAACCCAATGCAATCTGAGAGGTCCTTTTGAGGTGCAAAAGGCCAATAAAATAGTCTTAATTTAAACAAATGCTGCAAGACAATTGTTCTGCAGTTCCCTGAGAACAATCCTTTCATCACTGACACTAGAGGTACTTCTCAGCAGGAAAAACTCTAACTTATTTTTATTCTTTTCATTGTGAGTTAGCAAGAACCTAAATTTCTAATAGTAAGCTGCCAAAACCCCTAGATTTAAGGGAGAATTTTATTCATCATTTCATACATATGAAAGAAAAGCTCCTGTGCAGAAGAAAAAACCTATGATTTTTAGATATCCTCACAGAACTATTGCTGGTGGGACAAGATTATTATTAAGAGATGACTTACTTTAAAAGCAGATAGAGGGTATTTTAAAAATTAGTTTACTGGAAGACTTGAATCTTACGTAAAACAACATGATACTTACAGATGTCATCCCAGTGCAGTTAGTACTGTAAAGCTAGTCGCTAAACATTCAAAGCAGAAAAAATATATGCCTCTCTAGTCAAAGCTCTTAGTAGGGTGATAAATATATGGAATGGATTATACATTTGCCAAGAAAATCTGTTTATTTAAAGCTATTAAGGAAGAGTAAGCTGCCCATGGATATTAAGATTTATCTCACCTGGTTTCAGACTGTTGCGCTGGAGACGTCTGTTTTTGAGCTAATCACCCTGAGCTCTCTTTGAAATTGTTGCGGGTGTGATGTATGTGGCCTGTTCCAGACATCTACCTCAGGATGAGATGAACTATATCTTAGAAGTGCTTATTTTTCTCCATTTGCTGTAAAAATGATGATAAGGATAATAAGCTATTAGTCTAGTTTAAACAAAAGCAATGCCTACAGTTTGGTGGGATGTCACTTGTAAAGAGTAAAGTCAACTTCAATCCAGCAAGGTTGTCACTATACTAGAGAAGACCTACCTCATCCGTCTGACCTTGGTGCTACACCCTAATGGGCAAGGCTAAGGATTCAGACACAGCAGCGGACTAGGCATACAAAATGGTACACTTCAAAGCATAATAGGAGCAAATGTTTGCTCTTGTTCTTAGAAAAAAATATTTAATAACCTAATGTCGCTGCCATTCAGAAAGTGGGGTAGGGTCCTATGATACCTTGACCATCATGCAAGGAGCTGCTAATCCATCATAAGGTCCAAGTTGTTCTTGATGTGTGAATGACTAAACCCTGCTTAGAGACTCTCCCTCAGTAAACATTCGTTCACATTGACTTTGATGTACAGAGCGAGCTTAGGAAAGAGACAGTCACTTTTGGTTTGAGACTTTTACAGGCTACTTGCTTCTTAAACTGAAATCATATCTACGCTATTGGAGTTGATTGACATTCAATTCTTAATCATACGTTATCAATTGCTGACATGGTTTGCTGAGTTTATATTATATGTAGTAACTGTTAATATGACAATTATTTCATTAACTTTGTTTACTTTTTATGATACACTGGTTTTGATCCCTGTTTACTCCAACTGAACAAAAGGTCGCTAATTGCTTTGTCTCACAGAAGTGTATTACAAGGTATGCAGGCTTCCTGACTAACTTTCACTCTACCATGTACTTTAAAAGAAACAAAGGTGGTTAATAGCCACCACCAACCCCAGTCTGAATGGTCTCCATCAACCCATAACATGGATCTCACTGAACTAGTCTGACGGTACGAGCATTCCCTGTCCAAAATTTAAAAAGGCAAGCTACATAGCAAAGATATTGTCAATATTTATCAAATATTTTACAAGTACACACCAAATAGTGTAAAGCGTCAAGAGATGCTCCAGCTGCCTGAACACCCAGTTGAGTTCCAAGTGGGAGTAACCTAAGCGAGATTACTTTTTACCCAGCTGTAGGAGATGCAGAGGCTGCAGTAACCCACGAGTGAGCGTACTTGAAATAGATTAACCTTAAACTCATGTTTGAAAAGATTCATTTTGCTAGACTGGCCGTAAATGGAGTGATATGCTTCAGGTCTGCTGGAGCTTTGATATCAGCTGTTATCAACTTGAACAGGGGGGAACAAGGGCACAAAGCAAACGTACTGACCCAGTCTTACCATTCACTGCTCACCATTCATGTGTTCAGTATTTTTGGTGTTTTCAAATGCACAAGTGGCAGTGAGATGCCCGCATTCTACTTGTTTTTAAAAGAACTGAAGAAAATAGCTGCCCTTACTGACCCTGATTCCTTTTCCCTGGAAACCACAATATAAAATTCACAGGGTTTTTTTTTTCATTAAATACAGGAAGAATGGATTCTTTTGATTCAGTCACCAAATTAGGCAACTGATTTATATTGTAGCATAGAATACCATAATATATAGAATGGAGTATTACAGATGAAATAATCTGGTTAAAATTTAAATGTTTTAGAGTTGTGGTTTTTTAATAAAGCAAAAAATGAGCAACATTCCAAATAATTTTAAATAAATGGTAAAAATGTCATTCTATTCATAAGAAACTGGTTTATCTCTCTGGGAGTTCAAATACTTCTTAAGATAGATTAATTTTCAAACAAAACCTGCCATTTTAAAATGAGAAGTCAAATGTATTGCTTTGCATATATTGAACCGAAATGGTCACCATTTCTGATACGAACCACTTATTTAAATTTATTAAAAATGCTTTCCATTTATGCAATAAGGAAGTTGTCAGATCCTTGAATTTGCAATAATTTCAACCTCCTGTCCTGTAAAATGCTTACTTGTACTTCACAGGTATACTTTACATAGACTTACGGTATTTGCTTAAATATCCAGAAACATTGCCAAAAGGCCTTACGTTATCTATGGAACAAAAAACATGCGGATAGTTCAAAGTATACTTTTCATTGGTCCGAGTACTATGTGAAAATAATCTAGAGTAAATACTATAATCACACTAACACTGATTCAGAAATAAATTGCCATATTTTAAGACAAAATTATCTTGATTAAAAATAATAAAGGCTATGTGGATTCAAAATTTACATTTAAATGCAGTTAATCAATGAAATGTGAGATAATGCAAGTTCAGTAATATTCAGAATGAAATATCCTGGCTCAATAGTTTAATTAAAGTCACACTTGCATTGGCTGCTCTTTAATCTTTATTCTTTAACATTTACTGAAATGTCAGCAAAAGGATGATGGAAGACTCACAATAATTAGAAATACAATAAAAATAAAAGAAAAAATAAATAGATGTACTAGAAAAAAATTAATATATGTGCTGGGATTCTGTGCTTTTCTTTCTGAAATCGGAAGGCCACTAGATTTCCACTGTTCCACAGTCCCAAACAGGCTCCAGTATGGAGAACTCTGGTACAAGGATCGCGAAGTGAACCGCTAAGTACACTCTGAAGCCTCAATACAGTCCCGAGTTTCTAATAAGGCTAGGGAAATGGAAAAGAAAGCTCCTTTGCAAAGAAATTCCAGTATTTGAAGACGCTTTATAACTTTGCAGACAGCTCCAATCAGCTATTTAAGACTTTTCCCACACTTTTCACGCAATGGAGCCATACTTCTTCCACAGACTCTCCAGTGGCTTTTGCTACTATAAAAATGAAGCTGGCTTTATATCAAGGGTAATACAATAAATGATACCATTCACCTACAAGACCACAGGAGACAGCAATGAAATAGATATTGCTAACTTGAGGAAATAAAACCAGAAGTAATCAGAGGATGATTAATATGAGAAGCCTAGAAACACATATTCAGACTTCATCAAGCAGGAAACACTATGCTGAACTGAAGAGGTAGGCTTGTAATACAGAAGAAAGAAGAAAGCCCAATTCACTCCACAGATACTGTAGTCATGGGACAGAAAGATTAGTAATGTGAATTCCAGTAACTCTGATATTTGGATTATTGTTGTTCAGCTATACCTATGTGGTTAGAATCACCGTAAGCAATGCAGCTCCAAGGCAATCACAACTTCAGAATTAGAAAAGCAATCCACAGAACTTGCTAAACCCAACAAAAAAAATTAAAATCAGAGTAAAGGTGAGTGCTTTTTTCTGAGATATAATTGTAGGCCACATCTATCAATCTATCAGACTTTAAATAGGAAAATGCATGCCTTCAAAAAAAACCCCCAAACACAGTGGGGGCATTTGAGGAAAGACAGTTGAGAAGTTACCAACCAGAAGCTCTTTTCCACCAGCACCAAAGGGCAATACTAGACATAATTGCAATATCTCTTTAAAATATCTAAGGTAACTGCATAAAGCCAATGAGTGAAAACAAACAGCATGAAGAAATGAAGGTTACAAAGTACTTAAGACCTTTAGCTGAAGACCAGAGTTCTCATCACAGGTTAGAGGGAAACACAAGCATCTCATACAAAGTTGTGGAAAGGACTGGTTTACACATTGTGGATAGATGGATGAACAAATCAACAAGTAAAGCTGCTTAGGTATCGCAATGAAACAGCATTGCCGTATGATGCACTGAGAAATAGCACGGTGAGCAGCAATCTCTAACAGAAAAAAAAAAAATTAAAATTTACTATAAACTTAAAATAACTTGCCTACCATTGCTGAAACCATAATCTTTAGCATGGAGAGCTCCATGAGCCATGGAAAATGTCAGCCATTATTAAATGTCTTGAAATTAGGCGTGATTGTTCCTTCCTGAGGGCTAACCAAATTCTTTTCAGATTCTTTTTGTATCTTTGTGTCGTTGGGGAAAGAGGAAAGTGATTTAGAGAAAAATTCTAAGCCAGTTTTCCTTTCATTTTGGCAGTTTGAATTTAATAGGAAGATTATGCAAGTCTGACTGCCTTTTCCTTCCATCTCGTGTCAGTCGGAGTGGAAGAGTTTGTATTATTCAAGGTCAATTAAGCCATGCAAATGCATTCTAAATGATTTTACAGTAGTAATAATAACTCTCTCTCAGAAGGATGTGCTGAATTTGTTAAAAAAAAAAATGAACTTATGATAAAAATGCCGTAGGTGTTTTGGAATTTTATTCTTTGCTCAAAACAATCAGATAGATCTATGAAGATAATAATCATGAACTGGTAGTTGTATAGGTTTTAGGTACAAATGCCTCAGGAACTTGATCCAGAGCTCTATCCTTGGAGCTACAGTGATGTAAGTCATAAAAAATGTCTCACATTCTGCTGCTTGTATTGCATTTCAGAAAAATTGTGCATTTATTCAGTTATCAAATTATAGCAGTTTTTTAGCTTGAAATCAGGTTTTCAAAAACATGCTCTGATGATATTCAGTCCTGAATGTAAATTATAGAAAAAATGAGATATACAATTTATTAATGTTTTTAAACTCTTAAAACTACATATTTTGGATAAACATTGCTTGTAACATAAACTACACTTAAAAAGCCCTATGTCAATGAAGACGGCTTTGCCAACATAAATGTACCATTCCATCATCAGAAAACATTCTTAGTCAATGTTTTTTTTTAAACCCAATAAAACTACACTTGCCGTATAGCTTAGCCCAAGCCTCTCTCCCTAGAACAAATACTGGCCAAAGATCAGTTCTGCAGCAAACATCTGTTTGAAAGGCATGACCCAGCACAACAAGGGGCATGTCTGTGGCACTGTGAAGTCAATCTCTTGAGAATAAGCTCAGTCATGTTGTGTTCATATTTAATAAACACAGTAATTACATAGCAATTACACTTGCAGTTACATTGACATAGAGTCTCACCCGGAGGATCACAACTAACTGCTGAAAAAGGCAAGGAAACCACCTCAATCTGCGTCTTTGCTGTATCTGACAATATGAAAACTTCTAGTCCCTTTCAGAACAAAAGGGTTTTAGGCTGAGGCTTAGAAACACTGAAGATGGTTTAAATAAACATTTGACCTTCCCTTGACATGGCCAAGCTATAGCGCAGTGGAATTGGCCATCTGAGACCAGTGAACCATGTACTTCTGCCTATTCCATTCTAGTACAAACCAGGAGTAAATAAGCAACACAGAACAGACTGAAGAGAAGGGCTCATACAGAAATACACCGTTCTCATCCAGGAGGGATACATCTTCCAGGTGAAACAACAGTCCAACAGCGTGATCAGCTGCCCCTACTCCGTACCAGCATAAAACAGCATTCGAGAAGGAGCTGCAGATCCAGTCAGGCTCTTCTTTCAGGTGGGAGGCAGCAAGTAGCTAATTCAGGCTACCCGTGCCTACCAGAGGCTGCCAGGTGATAGCAATGCAATGTGAATCTCTCCTGAAATATACAAGTATCTGTATTTTGATTATTTTCAATAGTTTATAAAGATGTCCATTTCTCTCCCTCAAACACATTACATTGTAGAACTGTAGCCTGAAAAACTGTCTAGCCTTTCTTGGCTAGAATTGCATTCAACTCAATCTTTTTAATAAAAATATGACATTGAAAGACGTTTCTTGGGAAACAAGGATTATGAATTTGGGGGTGAATGGTGATTTATTATTATTTTTTAGCAGAATGTATTGCACTTTTCTTTGGAAAATATAGTACAAAGACAAAACGAAAGCCATTCATTTTATGTTGCTGAAATTTAGATGGAACCTTCCATGCTGATTAGATATTTAACAAAAACCGCTTGGAAATTACACCTCTTCACAACACTCATTGTGTTTAGCCTGTGTCCCCTTTAATAGAGAGCTAACAATATTTACCACATATTTATGTTAAAATCACAGATCCAAGGATTCGTTCACAATCCCCTCTTTTATGCAATTATGATGTTTGTGAAAAACGCAGATGCCTCATTGAATGTGCACATTTAAAATGATGTGATTGTATTCACATCTGTACAATATTTAAAGCCGTATAACACATATAAATAGAGTCCTCAAACTACTATGAAATGCCTAACACCTGGCAGATGAGATAGCGGCTCATAGTAGTTTAGATACTGTATTTTAATTCACTTTTCTGAGGCAGTCAGGCTATGTAATTACTAAGTCATAAAGTTGAAAATATGACTGCATAAAACATTCCCCTTCAGATATATCTGACAGAACGCACAGGTAATGTTTAAACACTTGTACTTGATGTCTTATGTCTTAACATATGCTTCCTTCATCTTCTTGATTACTCTTTTCTGTTTCTTTTTCATGCCCTTTCGCATTCTGATGCCATTTACCTGGCCAATTACCTAGCATCCCTTCATTCTTTTTGATTACTCTTCCATTCCCCATTAAGTTTTTCCTCACTTTACTTCAATTTGTTCTGACAATTTCATCCTGTACTTTCCACATTCCTTTGAGTATGCCGATGGAAAACAAGTGCTTTTATTCTGTATTACCACCTGAGTCTAAATTGTGGTTGCATCTGATGAATGAAGCCAGGCCTCCTTGTCATTTGGAGTGGCCGTGTCAGACGGTCTCACGCTGTGACCGCAAGAAGTAGATAAAGAGGAAGCTTTGTGCATCTGCTCCATACTGAAGTAGGAAGAATAGGAATGACAACTTGTTCTTGCATGTTTTCCACAGTCTCAACTGCATTTCTATATAGCTCTTTCTGCTATTTTTCATAACTAAGCAAATTATAAGATGCAAATACCACTAACTTGGCAGAAGGGCTGTGGGGAGGAGGGGAATCTGTAGAAAAATCTGGTCTACAACTTGATATATGGAATCTTTAACGGGTGTTTATGTTATAAGACAAGTAAACATGGATAATGCTTTAAACAATGTTTCAAATGTGATTCTAATTTAGCTCATTAAAGGTGAATGAATAACCAAATTAATATTTTATACCAGGAAAGGTATAAAATATTCATCACGTTATGGTATTTCTACATTATTGTGTGCCACATATAATACAATCAGAGCACTGGTAGGTATGCTACGTTCCAGGAGCCCTATGTAGCTGCTATTCATTCCTCACCAGTGCTGTAGGACAGATACTGTGAAGTCCACACTTAGAAGCTCCTCACTGAACCATTTCTTTTCCTAATGGAAAAGCTTTAATGAAACTGTGGCTGTTGGAAAAATGCCAGGTTTTCAAAAACATAACATTTCAGTCAAAGTAAGTCAGCTTTGACACAACATCCACCGGGAAAGAAGGCAAACCATGTTAATAATTTAAGAGCTTGACTTGGGATGTCAGCACAGGTACTTGACTATCACACATCGGTGTGTCTGAGGTTTTTTTTCTTAATGCTTGTCTCATCCTATTTCTCTTCTATATTCCTCTTCTCTGCCTATGACAATCAACTTCTATGCACACTCACACACACTTGTTAAGCCTCTTTTCTCAGTCCTTAAGAAAGATGGGGGGGACAACCTGAGAAGCTGAAAAGTTTCACAGCATAGAAGATTGTTTTCCACGTAGCCTCTCTCACTGCTATAGTTAAGAGGCTCTATTATTGCTTAGGGCTGAGGCCTGTCTTGTCAATAGAGAAATAATGTTGTAATTCTTAAAATATGAAAGCTGCATAGCAATGTAATATTTGTCCAATATATGGAAAATCTTCAAGAATTCTTGCAGAAACCCATACCACTTCTATTTTAGTATATTCTCCCAGTGGCTATCTGCTGCTAAAAACTGTACTGGCTTAACAAGAAAACTTCATAGTCTAATTCTATATGCATAAATTTGTTCCATTGCTCCTGCAAGTAAAAAGGGTTGCTTTTGAGCATATAGTACTGAAAACACGTAGGACAGTGCTCCTGGCAGCAGTCTTTCAAACAAAGGATTCTACCTATAGTGTTCTCTTGCTTGGGTCAGGGATAATATTTGCTATATATGTAATTCTTCCTTCACATATGTTTTACAATGAAAAGTTGCTAGGCGTCTGTCAGTTCAGGTATTCAGAAGAAACACACATATATACGTTAAGTAGTAACTGTTCTGTTGTTTTCTCTTACTATTTTAAGTAGCATATTCTAATAAAGTGGTTTGTAAAAGCTTTACCCTAAAAGATCCGTGTTATTCCATAATGTGGATTATCACCCATTAAAATAATGAAATCAATCACCAAAACTACAGTGGAGTTTGTGTCTGTATTTGTATGTGTGCGTGATAGTTATAAAAGAAAGCATCCATTTATAAAAATGGGCCATTTGGGTGATTAAGCAGATGTGCTCTTTGCCCTGTATCAGGACAAATTTCCGAAATGAACAGTCATCTGCTTCTGCAGATGGAGAGCTCTGAGGGAGGATTAGCGCTTTCCCATTGCTCATTGTAAACAACCTCAGCCCCAGCGAAGCACAGAACGATCTCCAGTGACTAACTGTCACCATACGAGCGGCTTCCTATAAAATGAATGTCTCTGAGCACATAGTAACTGGCCTATATGGTATGTGCATGCACAGAGTAAGAACGTGAATGAATTTCGCACGTACACATACACGCAATAGAAGCTTTCCATTCTTGTATTTAGTAAGAAGCAACAAATGCAGTTTATGGTTTTAAAGTAAATTACTTAATTGTCATTTATTTTCCCACATATAAAAAGAGAAAGAAACCCCCATACAATTAGTCCAACAAGCATTATGATACTGAGAAATAATTTAGTTCTTTAGATGATGGCTACTGAGCCAGGGAAATAAACCTTATAATCACTGAGGTAAAAGGAATGCAGTACAAATGAGAAAGGATTAGCAATCTGCCAGTTTACTGTCTGATCACTAGGGCACAGTTGACACCGTAGTTTGTATTACAGATAATCACAGAGCCACAAGTGGTAAGTTGTCAACTATAATGTTTGTCCAAAACCAGAAAGTAACTTTCCAAAATCATACAAGGAATACAATGATGCTCTCATTTGAATAATGAAGACAGTATGGAAAGATCAAGCTGCCAAAACAACCAAATAAACCCAACCCTCATTATACCACTTTTGGGGATGAATTTATAGTGCATTTGCCTAATGAAAACAGTACTGCATACTTCAGAGTAAAAGCCAGGGATTAAGGAAGACTACATTTAATCCTCAAGGAGTTTGGAATGTTCTTATTGTGAATTGTAGTAGTGGCTTCATCCCTCTCACTGTGGATGCTCTGCAACCAGCTGGGTTGAAAATTGCAAACACTCAAAATTACTGTTGGAGACCCTTTGCTGGAATACATAGACAGAAGTATAGGGCTAATGGTTTTCTGGAAACCCTGGGAAATATGTTAACATTTCTGTAGCTGACAAAAACTGTAGAGCAATAATAGCAAAAATAATTACTGAAGATTTTATCAAACTAACTTGCCTAATTTATTGCAAGCTGGTAATTAGTACACAATGAGAGGAGGGTACAACACACATTATATATTTACATTAAGACATTAATGAAGCCATCAGAGCAAATATTACAAAAGAAAAAAGCAATCAAAAATTGGCAACAGAATCTTGCATCTATTACTAAAATTCAATAGTTTAAAACCTTTTGCTTGAGCAAACTTTCCTTGCTTACCATTTCCTCCCTGAACATGTTTCATTTCCTCAAAAGAACATACATACAAATGAATGGTAACTAGTGTAAATATTATTTAAATAGTCTAGCATAAATTTGGAGAGCCTTCTAAAACCTCTAATAAAAAAAGAATGTGACGCACTACAACTAATGCTCATTCAGCAGCGTCAGATTTATGACTACTAACAGGGCACATTAAAGCAACTACAGCAGGTAGACTTAACAAACTAGACGTTTAAAGTGATAGAGTAATTTAAAACTAATTACTTGAGAGAAGATTCAGAACTACGTATGCGAATACAGGCAAAATTCTTCAAAAGCTTGTAGAGCGCAGCTGAATGCCACAAAACTGTCAGCTAGGAAAATACACTTCGCAAGAAGTTCCAGCATTTTGAACATACTTGTTTTATAAACCAGCCATTGTTCTGTTTATGAAAGGCATTCTAAACAGAGTGCTCCCTTTTTGCAGGAAAAAGACAAAACTCCTAAAAGACTGATGAAAAGAACTAGAAAATATACTTTTCCTCTAGAAAAAGTAGGAAGACAATGCAATGCAAATAATCCTGCCCCAGAATCCTTTGACCAGTGCGAGGCTGGTAGCACTTAGGGTGCCAAAGCTGAAGCAAAAGGGAAAAGGTGGTGTCAGAAGCTACAGACATACAAACACTCAGGTATCTGACAGGTCTGAAGGCAGACTCCTGAGTCTCACTGATAAATACATTCTTATCTTTTTTTCTGCCAGTGCCAAGAGAGGTGGCGGGGACCTCCTGGAGTAACACTTGGTGAAGTGTAGCATTACCTGAGATTACATACAAGACTAGTGAGAAGATGCTGGAAGTAATTACTGAGCAATTTTACTTGTGGTTTGAATCACTTTTAATCAAAGACTTCATAGCAGAATAATTCTTTGACTGAAAACAATCAGAAATACACTCGCATATGTTCTGTTTTAAACACTTTCTGTATTTAAAAATATGCTTTCTTCAATATTATATTGGTACGCTACCTTGCACTTTGTGTCATGCAAGCTCTGCTTACTTAAAAAACAGTGACAAAAATGCTGGTGCTTCCCATCAATTTATGAATTAAGCAACTACTACATGCTTTGAAAATCCTATCATAACAACAGGGTCTGTAACAAAAGCCACAGGGCCTCACTTTTATGTAACACTGGGGACACAGCATCTCCACAGACACGTACCTGTGCTCTCCTCCCTTACCTCTCCCTGGATTTCTATTCTGATCTGTGTATGCAGATCATTTACTTTTTAACTAATTCTTCTCTTAATTTTAGGGCAGCCTTTATGTAGGCCTTATATAAAGCCAGAAGTGAGGAAACTAGGGAGAAACAAAGCTTCATTATGGAGCAGATGCATGCAATAAAATTTGGTTTGTAAGATTACCTATTCTTCCCAGCAGAGTGAGGTCTAGAGATCTCTGTCATGTTCCAGATCCACACTGCACTATGCCCTTCCACGCACAGACCTGGTCGCCTAGGTTGGGACTAGCGATACCCTCCAGACTGTAAGGAAGCCATTACATTTCTAGAAAAGAAAGGAAATATGTACCTAAATCAGCTAATCAGCACTTGGTTGGGGAAAAAAGTTAGTAAGTAATGCTTGACAAGTCAATAGCTTTCGATAGGCTTTGGGCATGCTAACACGAAACTGCCACATATTCCAAAGAGCTCTCTTAATATTTTATTTTTTGCCCACTGGTGATTGTCTAGTTTCATCCTCTTGATAATCCCAGTCACTTCAAGTGGAATTTACACAGGGGTTAAATTTGGCCTCATGTCCTATGGCTTGCAGTGAGAATGACCCACCTTTTCTGGCATTTGCTGTATTGTATAGAGAAGCACGACTTTCTTCTCTTTTGGGAGTCTTTTGAACTTGTATAAAGTAGCTATTCCCAAGTGATTACTTCCTTTCTCAATTGATGCAACAAAAGATCATCACATTAAAAAGAGAGTCCCACGGTGATTTTTCTTTTGAACACACAGGCAATGCTGAAAACATAAATGTACATGTGTGACAGTTTTCATCTCTTGCCCCTTTCTGATACCTATCAGCTCCACGGGAAAGTAAAGTAAAGGAGCGTATTAAAGCTTTCTGCATCATCAGGGTGAATCACTCTTTTCACTTTTATTATTGCAAGGACGCCACTGATAACAGAAGAAAGGGAAAAACATACCTGTAGTTCTTCAAACTGTTACAGTTTAATGTAAAATCTAGAAGGAAGTCTAAAGGGGCAAAAAAAATATCCACTTACTAGTGAGTGCAAGTCGCTACTTTTTCCCGCCTTTCTATACCACTCCAGACAGGAAAGCAAATGTCTTCCAGGCTTCTTCTCCTTGCTCTTCCCATCTGGTAATCTCTCTGTTTTTTTGATCATGATGAGTTCTGTAAATTCATGCCTAGAAACAAGCAGAATACCTGTTAAAAAATGTGGTTGAGCAGGTAGAGCTTTCTTTACCAAAAGCTGTATCTAAGTATCACCTACACCCAGGCTGACATGACTAGGGAAATGTACGCAGGCCATCTGACAGCATCTCCATTTCTATGCATGCTGTTCACTGGAAAACTTTAGATTACATCTGACATTTTCCAAAAGATATCCTCTCACTACAGTAAAGTAACTGTAAGGAAACCAAACTTAATTCAAAGAACTTCATAGGCCTTTATTATTCAGTAAGTCAAACAATTTAGTAGGCCATTAGTCTGGCTTCAGATTGGATTAGAGCCACCTCCTGCCTTCAGGTTCACACTACTAATGCTACTTGTACATTTTAGGCATTCATTTAACTGTAAAATTCACATGTAATCCCTGAAGCTGTGACTGCCTTCAATAAGCTGATGCTGACAGAACCGGGCTTCCTCTAATTTCTTCTTACTTTTTAAACTTCGGGTTGCATTTCTCTCTACTCAGCAGCCTGCTACAAGAAGAAGCAGGGAGAATGGTCCAATCTGTAGCCCCATAGCCTGTGCAGTTAGGACACCTTCATAGCTAAGGATGTGGTGGGTCCCTTCTCTCTCACATTGGGGAAATTCTATAGCCCGGCTTTCCACTTCTCGGGCAACTTTTCTAACAATAGGCTCTTTTATAAGAGCTGGGAACATCTCTTCCCTTGTTATGTTTCAGGTCAAACTCAATGCCATTTGTCAGCGTTCGTTTTGGCTTGAGGATCACAAGGCCTAATGGATTTGCTCCTTCAGCAGATTTAAAGAGGTTTAAACTTTAGAAATTATAGTTTAAGTGCCTGTTTCTTATACGACCTTAAGCATCTGTCAGCTAGAGCTGTAAATTTTTGGAGCATGTGCAGCAATATAGCTTTATTTACCAACTACACACAGACGTTTCCAGACCAGAACACCTTAGACTGCAGTAGGCAGACTTGAATCTAGACATCTCAATCTCACCTAATTCGTCATTATTTATCACAGTGGCCATCAGAAGAAATACTCTTACATCAGAATCTATTTGTAAGAAGTTCACTTCCCACAGTAACAGCAGAATAAATTAGACTATTTCTTTCTTCAAATGTAAACATCTCTGTCTTTGAAATTCGGTGATGGATAAACATTAAAAAAAAAATCTCAAAAACCATTTTATCCATAATTTATCCATAACTTTTTCAATTAATTAATTTGGAAAAATACTAACACATATATCACTGATATGATCCATCAGCTTGTCAGAAAATCCATCATCAGCAGAAAAAGAGCTGGATTTGTTTTATCCACCTGAAATACAAAAGTTGAAGCAGTATCCAGCAGATAAGCTTCAGATTAATAAAATTATCCAGGTCTTAAAGGAAACTGCAAATTTCTGATTCAAGATTAGAATGTCAACAGGAAATAAATAAAATATAAAAAAAAGAAGAAAAGCATTTGCAGTGCTAAGAAATATATGGATCGATTCCAAGAATTCTGGACATTTTAACCAGATCCTAATAGGCACAGTGAAACGAGGCAGGAGGAAACTATTCTTCAGATACAAAATCAAATAATCAGAAGTGTTATCAACTGTTCTCATCAGCACATGAAAAGCTAAACGCCAGCATTCTTCTAGTAATCACCTACACACCTGCATTTGAGATCTTATCTTAGTATTGGTAATTTTATCAATTGTCATCCCCTGTCTAAACTGCCTGTAGTGAAGAAGGTGACTGAGAAGTTTATGTTAAACAGCTGTTACGCCATCTGGCATCTTTGACTTCCACGACCCTTTTCAATCTGGCTTTGAGCCTAGGTAAGGAACAAAGACTACATTGGCTTAATTGGTCTATGATCTCCTCTTGGCAAAATACAGAGGTCAAGTTTCCATGCTGATTATCGTAGATTTGTCAGCAACCTTTGTTAACATGAACCATTAAGTTTCGTTGACTCATCTGCAGACACTGGCAAGGATGGCCAAAAATCAGTGTAGTGACTCTGGTCTCTCCTCTCCGGGAGGTCTCAGAGGGTGATGTCGGACAATTGCTCATCTGCCCAGAGGGCTCTCTTGAGCAGGCTTTTCATCATTCCACTCTGTTGCCTTTCTTGTTCAATGTTTACGTGAAGCTTCTCAGGGTCAGAGCGAGACTGTTTGGGGCTGTCATTTCATCAAAATGCATGCGACATTTACCTTTGTTCATCGTGCTTTGTCATCTGATGCAGATGGTCAAATTGACCCACGTCCCAGCACTTGACTAGTTTGGAGATCGGGGCAAACTGGTTTAAATTCTACTTGTGCTACTTATTTATTTTTAAGAAAGCTACTGGTGAGTGTGGGAAAGCAGACGGTGAGGCTGGCTTGGAATCTGGTAATTCACAGCTATAGGTTTAAAGTTCAAAAGAATTATTTGACTTAGTTACATGGAAAGGCTGCTCTCAAAAGAGCAAGAGAGCCACTAATGATACTGTTTGAAATAAGGAGAAATTAAAACAATTTCTTAGTCCACAACGAATACTTCAATTCTGAAAATGTGAATTTAGCTATTTATCCTATTAAAAGACTTTTCATACAATTCTAAAATATATGTACTATATTACGGTCAAAGTAGTAGTACATGTTGGCTTTTTTTGTTAACATGCACATACCCTGAGTTGGCAAAACAGGAGTTTCATACCTGAAGCTGCTTTTGAGGTATTAAATGAAGCATTAAACAGTGCTGGAAAAGCAAAACTGCCAGTGATTAGTTGCTAATAAAAAAAGATACTAAATGATTATGAGAAGTTCAGGCAGTTATTAAATTATTTTAGGTTAGGTTATCAATAGTTCATTGCTGAAACAAAAAACACACCTGGTTGTTCACTGACCACTCTCCTCAAATAAAACCTATTACTGCTATCAATCCTTTAGACTTCCTTCAAAGAACTTGGAAATACCTTTGCATCACCTCATAAAGTGCATGGGGGAAAAGCAGCAATATCTGAGTCGTATCATGCTTGTCAGTTACAGCTATCCAATGATATTTGCCATTTCTTTTGTTGAAGTGTTCTATATATATATATATCACCTTAGGAGCTAAGCAGTGTTTAAACTTAACAGTCTTAACATTTACAGTAATTTCATATTGAAATTGGAGCACCCATAAGCAGAGTTTTATATAAATACAATCTACAGTGCAAAAAATATTTTTAAAATAATAAGCAAGCACACTGCAGGTCATTAAATAGCATGCCCCGAAACAACTATCACTATAAAAATAACATACTTAGTAGAAATAGATTTTTAGACTGTGCACAAGACCAAACATTTGCCTGTTTGGAGTTTTACCCACACACTAGATCACATGCATTAATTTATACATTACTCTATTTGACCCAATGCTCTCATTTCTCCCCCAAAGCCCTTTCTGCCCTGCTCCTCCTTGCAGAAGGCCTAAGTTATCAGTGGCTATGAAGTACCAAAGGATCCTGCAGAAGGTAAGGGCAGAGACTTAGGATGATGCGGGAGAAGGTAAAACACAGTAAGGGCTTCTGTGCCCTCACTACTGCAGGACAGAGTGGAAACTGCCCGACCTCTCCTCCTCTCTAACTGTCCATCTCCTTCACTGTGAGCTCCTGCTGCAAGTTTTAATCTAATTCAAGTATTACGAGATCCTTTGCTAGCAACAACTTAAAACAAAAAAAAAAAAAAAAATCTTACTTCCTCCTAAGAGATCTGGAGAATGGAAGTCAAGAAAATACATTTGAGGACTCAAATCTTCTACCTGCTCAGACAGAAGAGATAGAAGAATGTGCTTTCCTGCTCTTCCCTAACCAACCAGTTTCACAGGAGGAAAACTGAAAGGGAAAGAGTACGAAGCTTCTAACATGAAAGCTTGCAGTCTATAAGTGGAAGACATTTTTGGTGGTCCTTGAACAATACTGGCATTCAGATAAAGACAGCCAGAGGAATACCATTAGGCTACTCCTGTTTCTTGGGAAATTACACACTAACGTTATCTGAGCAACATCACATCCTTCAAAATCCCCAAGCCACTTGAATATCAACATACAGAGTTCATACATTTGACTTCTTAACAGTGGAGGTATTCAAGTTTGGAAGCATGACTGCAGCACAAAGTAAGATTTGAGCACCTACATGAGTTCAGTCTATTAGACTTGTCAAAACCTGCTGTATAAAACAAAACCACTATTTGTCCTCTACTCAGGATGTTCATATTTATTTGTGGCCATACTTACTTACAATACTTTAAATCTAATAGTAAACTATTTCTCCTGCTGAAAGTAAAGGAAGATCATGCCCAACATATAAAATATATTTAATTTTCCTGCAAAAATTACACAAATTCGTATCTAGTATACATAAGATATGTTTCAGAGCATAGGTGTGTTGCACACAATATAAAGGCATTTTTAGACTCAAGGTGTAATTGCAATTACCAATAATTTAAAAGGTAAGCTATTAAAACAACATGAAAATTTGGGCAAAATGAAGTAGTGTATGAATATGAAAAAACAGTTAAAGTTAACATAAAGGATTTCCAAACATGTAGGAACAGACATGAGAGGCATCAGCCTGCTCCTGTTACTGATTCTATGCATTAATCATGAAGACATGATAAAAGCCTTTTAGTGACCGAGATGCCAGCTTGGAGAAAAGTGATTTTAGAAGATAAAGATTTACTTTTTCCTCCTGGTGTCACTACAGGGCTGACTTTAGGTTGAGTGTCTCAAGTCTCTGCTTCTGTAATTTAAATCCGTTTCAAGACTTCATTCGAAAACATAGAAAAAAATATTGCATCCTTGCCTCTAAATTATTCATAAATAGTGTTGCCTAAGTTTGCATTTTTGAAAGGTCTTTTCTATATTTACCTGTTGAGGAACAACAAATACACCTTCCCCTCTCCTCCCACCCTAAATTCCATATTTTCCCATTTATTTCTATTTATACTGGTATGTTTTTACATGTAGGAAGAATAATTTACTTATTTGAAAGCTCATTAATTAATTCAATACATGTGTTTATTGCTCCTTTAGAGAATTCCATTGCCCTATGTATGCACAGAAATCTTCAGTTTTCTATAGCACTTTTGACTGAAGAAATCCCCACTTACATTTTCTCCTCATGAGTTCTATTGGATATTTTACACTAGGTAGTCAATGTAGAAGCGTAATATATATCAACTGTAATTTTGAAAGCAGGTAAGAGTTTGGATGGACCTTCAGTTCAACATGTTCATAATGAAAAAACTTAATACTCCCACTTACTTATTCGCTAGCATGCAGTTTTAAACATTTACAGTTACCTTAAGCAACTAACTAATGAAACTTCAAAGCCTTCAGAAAGAAGTCAAAGCAGGTTTCTAAGACACTGACTATATAACAAATAGGAGAAATACAGCAAATTATAGCAATGTCTTGAACAATATTCGTTTTCTTAGTATTTACTTAGACATGTACTGCATAAATTAATTATTTCAGAGTTCTAATTAAAGACTACCAAGAATTAAAATGCCTTTATTTTTCTCTGGAAAAGGTTAAGTCTTCATCCTACCATCATTATTCAAACTTTTATCAGTCCCTACTCAGGGAGGTGAATACTGCAGTGTGGCAATTCACTTTTCATCAGAATAGATGGTCAACTGTTCCACTGCTGCAAACCTGAATTTCAGAAGTTTCACCTACAACACAATTACATATCGATTTCATAAAATACCTATATTTCACATAGATTTTCAATACCTAGCAACACAAAGTTAACTCAATTACACTATTTATTACAGAAGCTGATGTCCTTTTTTTTTAAGCACTGACATTCGCTGCCAAATGCAAAGGAAGTTCCATCCCTCTTTGAAGAAAGACATAAGGCCACACATTAGCCTCCTACTTGCACACAGAAGCAGATGTTGCTGTTACCCGAATGATAAAACTAATGGACTTGTACATAAACAGAATGCAAGAAAAGGTGTGTTCCACGGAAAAGCCAGGTGAAAAGGAGGCCTTGAACTATTATTCATGATATATTCTATTACATTGAACGATTTGTTTATATATGCTTATACTGATAGTATTTAATTCTTAATTAATTGTACAGTTAAAAATAGTTGTTTATATTTTAACTAAGACTTACTTTTTTGTAACTGTTGTTTTAATTTTGGTTTTAGTTACCATTTCTCCCAGAAATCTCTCTCCATCTAAGGGAAGTTTTCAACAGGGGCTGCACCCTAGAAAGTCACCCTTTTCTCACGTAGGACTTGCTGCTGGTTTAGCAAATATTTAACTTTTGTTTATCTTTTCCAAGTTACAGAAAACTCGAAGTGTAGAGGGAAAAAACCCTGAATTTTGGCCTCGTTGTCCTATTTTCTACAGCATGGATAAATAGAATATGCAGTAAGGTAAGCAGCTCTGTGTATCAAGAAACTGAAAAAAACATTACTGTTTTCTATCCGTGGGGTGTTCTGTGTTTTTCTGCCTCAAATTTTTTAATGTATAAACAACAAAAAAGCATCATGATTTCTTTTCACTTGTTTTTAAAGAGGTTTCTGTGGGTTCTTTTCCTTCTGATTAGTGCATAGAGGGCTAAGCATTGCTGGTCAATATATTCATCGATGATCTGGACGAAGGGATGGAGTGTACCATCAGCAAGTTTGCTGATGACACTAAACTGGGAGGAGTGGCTGATACGCCAGAGGGCTGTGCTGCCTTACAGCGTGACCTGGATAGGCTGGAGAGTTGGGCAGAGAGGAACTTAATGAAATTCAACAAGGGTAAATGTAGGGTACTGCATCTGGGGAGGAATAACCCCATGCATCAGTACAGGTTGGGGGCCGACCTCCTGGAGAGCAGCTCTGTGGAAAGGGACCTGGGAGTCCTGGTGGACAACAGGATGACCATGAGCCAGCAATGTGCCCTGGCGGCCAAGAGGGCCAATGGCATCCTGGGGTGCATCAAAAGGAGTGTGGCCAGCAGGTCGAGGGAGGTCATCCTCCCCCTCTACTCTGCCCTGGTGAGGCCGCATCTGGAATACTGCGTCCAGTTCTGGGCTCCCCAGTTCAAGAAGGACAGGGATCTGCTGGAGAGGGTCCAGCAAAGGGCTACAAAGATGATTAGGGGATTGGAGCATCTTTCATATGAGGAGAGGCTGAGGGATTTGGGTCTCTTTAGTCTGGAGAAAAGAAGATTGAGGGGGGATCTTGTTAATGCTTTCAAATACTTGAAGGGAGGATGCCAGGGGGATGGGAGCAGTCTTTTTTCAGTGGTGCCCATTGATAGGACGAGGGGTAATGGGCACAAACTTGAACATAGGAAGTTCCATCTTAACATGAGGAGGAACTTCTTTACTTTGAGGGTGGTGGAGCACTGGAACAGGCTGCCCAGAGAGGTTGTGGAGTCTCCCACTCTGGAGACATTCAAAACCCGCCTGGACGCTGTCCTGTGCAACCTGTTGTAGGTGACCCTGCTCTGGCGGGGGGGTTGGACTAGATGATCTCCAGAGGTCCCTTCCAACCCTGACTATTCTGTGATTCTGTGATTCTGTGGTCAGTGAATTAATATGTCCAAGATTATATGAATTAGGAGCCTGTGTTAGTGAAATGTTTTCCAGTTTTTAAAATCGTTATTGCCTGAATGCTCTGTACTTCTCAATATCATACTCCACCATTTACATAAAAATATCATATTGGCAATTGTATCATAGGTTATATTTATATGGAAGAAACTTTTAAGTATGTACCTTCAACATATCAGCACATTTTATGTACAAAAGGGTCAACTTTTAAGCCTGAGCCTGTTAGCAATAACATTATTTTTATCACTTAAGGAACTGATATTTGAAAGTGGTTTTAAAATGAAATTATTTCAGTAACCATAGTGGCATATTACTGAGGAAATCACTCAGAACCTCAGCCCTAGCATCACCCCAAAAATGTCTGGTTACCAGCCACTGTATCATGTCTCAACAGACTGCCAATAATGGAGTGCTTGTCTTAATCCCATTTAGAGGGCTGTATCAGGCATGACTGGCAATGTCCATCTTTATATATAACATCAGAAATACACAGAAAGGTTTTACTCTCATATTGAACATTATCCAGGCCAATTAAAAATAACATTTTGTGTCATACTGCCTTCACAATACATTTTTGGCTTTCCCAGTTGTTAACCTACTTGGATAGGTGACAACTGCATCTACCAATGCGCAATGGATACTAATGATTCTGCTGCTGAAGTGCAAAGAACAGTCAAAACTGACTTCTCGTAATATTAAGGACTAAGGCATTCTTAAGACAGAAGAGAGGAAGTAAATCACCTTATATGAAAGATATGCAAGGTATAAATTAAAAAGTGTGGAACACTCAAACTGCAATTCCTTTCCATGAGGGAGACCTGGCATCACAAGGTTGCAAAAAAATCAGATCATCAGCCTACAAAAGATCTGTAAAGAAACTGTCAACTTGTCAGCTGTATGCACAGAAAGTGAAAAGAAAAAACAGAGCTAATCTACATATTTAGTAAATACAGTTTTGTTTTTCATTGTCCTCTATCTGTACCTGTATAAAGATTTTCAACTGTTTATTCCGCAATCCAGTGAACGAAAAAAACAACAGAGACTTTTAGTTACTTTATGTTAACCAAGACTGAGTTAAAGCAAATGGCTAACTTCATCACAGTCTGTTGCTGAGCTCAGTGACTCATGAAACCAAGTTCAGAACCGACTTTCACAGATACCAGAACGTTTACACACTGGGTATATACAAAGAAGAACAGAAAATACTGATAGTGTAGCTCTCTGGCTGTAAGAGCTAGTTTGGGAAGTGAAACAAGCTCCAGTGACCAGAAATGCCACACTGCAACACCCTGATTCCTGATCCTGAATGAGTAGTGTATTTCTATACATATAAAAATCCCTGTGAGGATTTGAACTTCGGAGCGATAAAGAAAAGCACTGTTATAAGACATATAGTTGTGACAAAGCATCACTACCTTATCTTCATAAAAATCATTCTTATATTCTTGGGATCTTCTTTAAGAGAACAGCCCAGTGACTTAGATGTTAACATAGGTGTTTTGTTTGCCTCTTCAAATAATCTCAGGATCTACAAGCTCTTCTGGATCACACTGTCTTCATACCATTTGATATTAACAAAACATACAAGTTGCTCAGGACAAGCGGAAATTACAGCATCTGATGGGTACACCTGCCTGCCATAAAAAGAATAAAAAACCCAACTAGAACATTAAAGGCAAAATGGATATAATGATTAATTCTGGAATCTTTTAAAAGGTCGTAGCCTAGATATCTTTAATATTTTGATGCCAAAATCCAGTTGCCTGGGAACAGAGTCATTCTAAGTAATCTCAGCATTTCATTTTATGAGTGCTATCGTGTTCTTCAAACATAACCCCAAAAACAACTAGCTCCCATAAATCCAGAAGAAACACAGCTGGTCAGTACCGTAAAATGGCTTGAAAAAACTTAATATTTCCTTTATTACATGCTGCTTTACAAACATTACCTTAAAATGCAAGTCCCCTTCTGAAAACTTTTTCCTGATCCACAGTAATATTAATACTTCTATTAATCCACCTTAATATATTGTTCACCAACATGAGGCATTTCCACTTGCAAAAAGTAACCTTTTCTTTATGAGGAATTACTACTACAAGGCAAGTGAGGGTTCATATCAAATATTTAATCTGGCAAGTTGGCGTAAGTTTTGCTTCTCTAGTAAAGAATTATTTTAAAGCTCTGAGCTTATCTAACCAAAAATTAAGAAAAAAAAAAAAAAAGAAAAACCTTTATGACTACTTTTTTTTTTAACATAGTCTTCTTTTATTCCTAAAATTGTTCTTCCTAACCTACACTACTCATAGATCAAATTTGGAATAGCTGTAGTTAAGATTTAAATTTCCAGATTGTAAATTTATAAACCCCTTTAAGACATTTGGATCCCTTGTTTCATTCAAGATTTTAAGTTAGGAGTTGGAGAGTTCATGAAATTTTCAGAGATCACCTGAAAATGTTTGTCCAGCAACATCTCTGATGACTGGTTCACTAAAGCTGTAACATAAGAAAATACGTCTTTCTCAGACATGGCAGAGGTGGCATAAAAATGGATTATACAGCGTATTGGAAAGGACACTGAGCTATTTTGCCTATATTAGAATAACCCTTCACTCGTCACCAGTAATATTTCCTCTTCTAAGCACAGCCAATGCCTAGCAGGCATTCTTCAAGCCAACTCCCAATCCTCATAGCACTGAGATACTCAGAGTGGAGGGGAAGGAGGAAGAGCAATCATCTCTCTACCTTCCATGCTAGCTAAGAAAAAAACCAATGAAAAAGTGCCTTCTTTACTAAATTGGACCTAATGACAAAATAGCCAGGTGATCCATCGTGGAAGTGCAATGTAACGTACATACTTCATGGTATACACTTTCACAGCACACACATGAGGAACATTCAGATCAGAAGCAGCAGAATATTCCCCTCTATGTTATTCCTTTTCACACAGTTGCCATCTTCTCCTGGGACGCAAGTAGCACTTAAAAAGGTGAGAGAAACTGCCTTTAAAGCAATATTTGGGTCTGCACAGAGTTTATTGGTGCAGAAGCTGGAGAATATAGAACGTAAAAGCCCACCTATCTGATAAGGTATGCAATTTATGTGGGTAATAAATGAGTTTTTCTTTTCTTCTTCCGAAGTATCTGAGTACGGTTGAGGAAAAAAAAAAACGATGCATTTGTATCTTTCAAGCATTCAAAAGACTTTAATTAGCTCTGAATTAGAAAAGGGGAAATAGTATATAAATCAAGGTAGTGCTGTGAAATGTGTTTAGCAGACATGTGAAGCACATTCGGTAACATTAGCTCTGTTCTTGACTACTGTGCAAAATCATGAATTAGACACTCAGGACCAAGATAATCTAAGTCGGAAATATCTCACTGGCTCTTAAATATCTCACAGGTCTGCTGTACCCCATGATAAAGATATCTGCATCAGATAGATACAATTTCTGGCACATAATATGGCATGAAGCTATTATTTTAGACACACTGTTGCACCTAACAGGGTACTCCAGACCCCACTGAAACAGATCAATAGGTCATTCAAGTGTAAATTACTGTAAACAGATGACAAGAATACAATCACCCAAAAATATTCAGATTTCCCGAAAATGGTGTTTTTAAGACTGGCTGGGCATTCAACAACCTGCTCTTGTATAAAGGTATAAATCCCTACGGTTCAGGAAAACTTCGGGAGTTATAAGTGGCAATTACTTTGGCAGAAGAAAAGAAAACCTGGAGGTGCAAATGGTAAAAAGTAGGTATTATTCCCATGGAAAAATAATAAAAATTAACCAAGATATAGAAGACTTAAGCAGATAAAATATTACAAAAATAGCATGTCATTTATCACTATTTTCCAGTGGTTATGTAAATTTAATCCGTAACACCCCAGTAAAAATAATTTTTTAATGCACAACATGCCAAAACAAATTAAAAATTCATTAATATTTTGGGGTTTTGCCAAAGAAATATTAACTGAACAGCTTCATATTTGTGGCGTGTGCACAAGATATTTAGGCCAACAAGCTCTAGAATGACAAGGCAAGAAACAGTATTTCAGCTAGTCATTTATGTTATACGTATTCCTTAAAACAGACATGGAAAAGAAATGCTGTTTTTGAGGAAGGGAAGAACATTTCCCCATGTTCTACCTACTCAATGCACACCTTCCTCCTGCACATCTCTTCTGTACTACCTCTCCATCGTAACTGCACTGATAAGACTTCCCCAGCTCCACATTGCTTTTTAAGTACCCTCTCAAGCTCTCTTTAAAACATCAGAAGTTTCCTTTTCTCCCTCACTTCCTTCCTTTCTGCTTTTATCATGATTTTTAATCTTTATAGTATTTTAAGGGATTCCACCCTATGATATAATGGGATATGTGTGTTTTTACACTCGAACCTCTTGCCTCTTCTGTTGCTTCACTTGGTTATGACTGGGACCAGACTCATCGAAAGGGGAGGCAGATAAGACACCCTTTTCTGGTTTTGAATATACTGCTTTAGACTTCATTATTTAAACAACTAATCAAACATTTTTGTTTTAAGCTGCCACAAATAACATCAGATTTTGTTTCAAAGAACTGAATCGTCTGCTTCTGAAGCACAACAAATCTACTACCAGGAAAACCAGGTATTTCTCTGCTATGCTTTTGCATATACCCTATTTATCAATCACGCATCTTCACATGGTTTCAGGTCTCAGCTTTGACTTAGAGTTTTAGCTGTAGACTTGCAAAATTTTTTCATCTATCAACTTCCAACCAGTAAACTGAAATGATGCTACTACTCCTCTGGATTTTCTGCCACCACTTTAGAGCTGCAGGATTGATGCTTGCTATGGGTTTAAAGCCAGTTTCCGAAACTTTTTTGGCATTGCATTCTGTGCTTATTTTCCTTAGTAAGATATGATTTATTGGCCAATTTTAACCCAGTTTGAGAGAAGGATAGAGATATCAAAAAGATGAAGTTTCTACAAGCTCTGTGAAAAATCAGTGGGAGTCTGAAAAACTGATATAGGGAAAATACCCACGTTAAATGTTTTCAAAACGAAAAGGCAAGCATGACATCAATAGTTAGCTGTGTCTTCTGAGCAGCCAACATGAATGCGTATACTTGTTAATTGGGCAAAAGACGTACTCTTAATTAAGGGACACAAGGACAAGCTGAGACTACTGGCTGAAAAGTGATAGCTGGGCAACTGGAAGCATTACAGGAGTATAAATCTCAAAGGGACTAAAGGAAGAGCTGGAATTACTGCAGTATGGGGACCAAGGAAAATAGGCTTTCATTTTTACACTTCATGAAAAAACATGTTCTCTATTGGTCGATGCAATGTCTCACATTGACCGAGATACTAGACTTACTAGTATTAAGTGGTAACTTCTGCAAACCTCTGCATTTTAAAGCTCCAGACCTGTAATTTAGGGGAGAGGACATTTCTTGCATCAACAGCATGATAACGCTACAAGAGCTTGTAGTATGAAGATCATTTCAAATACCTGCTGGGCTACTGAGGAGTGATCTAAGCTATCCTATGCATTCTAAGATAATTGCGCAGTGAAAGCAAAAATGGATTCGCTACAAATCTCAGGCCTCCAGTCAAGGACTCAGATTTTCTACCTACTGAAATTTAAATATGGATCAGATACAAACAAGTTCAAACAAGCATGGAAAGAGGTGGGAAAAAAAGCCTGAACAAGTTTCTCACTTTTTGCTGGCATGTAATCCTATTGTTCTTTGCATTTTGGAGGGCTCCCCATCTGAGAAAACCAAATTAATAAAGCAGATTTCTCTACTGTCCTACATTATAGATAAAGAAAAGCAAAGGAGCAAAGGAAGAGTTAAATGTTGTTTTGCCAAAAGCACTACAGAAAACCTACATATTCTTATATTAGAAGAGAATTCTCCAGTTATGGATAGAAATAGTATTCTATGTTGGCAAGATCTCCAAGGGTGAACATTATTTTCACTCACAGAAGGTCGCAAATTTTGCTTGAACTAATGTAATGGTAAAAATATTAGTATTTAAGATTGAGAGGCCTATCTAGGAAGTTATCTTTACTAAAAGAACTTTCCTTTTGACTAAAAGCTAACAGTCTGTGATTGTAACTCCCCACTTCTGAGCTACGATAACACTGGGTGTGCCACTCCCATAGGCTCCTCCATATCATGTTACCTTCTGTTAGATTCCTTCTTCCAATCGTGGCAGTTAGTGAGCTGTTTAAGGAGCGCTTAAGCTGCTCTTAAGCTGCTTACCTGGCTTTGTTAACATTTAGATGACTGGATTTTTATCACCTTTCTTTTTTTTTTTTCCCCGAAACAGTAGATAGGTGGGGTGTCCGCACTCCCTTGGCAGGGAACGGGGAGCAGAGGGGAAAGAGCTGCCTGAGTGGTCTCTCCCTGTGATCATAGTCAATAAAGCTTTTCTCAGACCTGTCCTAAATTGTACAAGCGTTATTATGCACTTGGGAGTCCCCAGATTCCCTGGCACTAGCAAGAATCACAAAAGTACTCGGAGTCCATTTCTAATACAATACTTTCCCCATTCTGTAACAGAAGCAAAAATAATACTTGATATGCTCCACTTCTGTTTGCCTATTTATACTGTAGGAGCTACTCCAGGAATACACCATTATGCATTTAAACTTAATAAAGATACTATTTCTCCTTCTTGCTTATAAGAATGTTACAGCCTAATCACAGTAATTCATAACTTTTTCTTCCCAATAGGTCCATTAGAACTAATGTTCTGTCAAGACAGAAATTAGAATGCCTTTGACATAATGCTTTTGGCAGATCAGCTCGGGCTGTTTCTTCTCACCTGCGGAGGCTTTTAAACTGCTCAATAAGTTATTTCAAAGTTTTACTTGTTACTGACATTAGCCTGACTTGTTCAGAATTTTAGACCTTCCTTCTTCTGCTTCCATAAGCGTGCTGCATGACTTCCATTCATGGAGAGTCCTATGGACTCTATGATCATTTTCAAATACTAAGAATCCAGAGAGTTTTTCACATAACTCCATGGCTAGCCTACTATAAATTTCATCACATTATCTCAGTTTAGACGTGTAGTTTATTTAAATATGAGACCTATTATTGTCATTGCCATAATAGTTAATAGAAACTGCTTTGTTATCACGATGGTGACCACATGATCACTAATAATTTTAAAATTAGAAAGCAAAGGCGTTAACCATTTCAGCATCAGTTATTTCACCCATTATTTCCTTATTCACTTGGTTAGGCACTGGAGCCATACTTTCCTTTAGCTTTCCCTGTTTTCAAATGTGAGTTCAGAGTACTTTTAGAATTATTAATAGTCCTTAACTTGTCCAAATATTCTTATGTTATTATTTTATATCTTAATCATATCTTTTTCCATGTTCTTGTACAATTCTTTTTCAATTTTCAGGTCACTGAAAAACCTTGGTAATTAAGTTTGGTATCTTGCTCTCCTCTACAACACCTCTACCTTTATCAACACTTGTTGGCTGTCCAAGCCCCTTTTTTTAAAAAACAGAGCTGTTCAAATCAAAATCCAAAAGTACCAAAAAGTACTTCCAGTAATAAAGACGATTATTTCTCACAACATGAGAAAAGAAAACAGAAATTACAGCACTGACATAAGACAGCATCTGCATTCTTCTCAGTACAGTCTGTCCCTAATCAGTCCTTTAGCAATGTGGAACTATAACAGGGTCTGGGTGAACAAAAAAAACAGGTGATAATTAAGTAATTAAGCACCATCTCGCTCTTCAGCCTGTGATCTGCTTGATGTATTCAGTGAGACTAACACATTACCTTCTATGACATACAGGGTCTTACTACAGCTTCCAGTAGTGCTGACAGTGGAACACTCAGGTAGCTCTATATGCAGAAAGCGAAGCAATATTAATTGTAAAGCATGACCGGGACATAACTGCAGAGCCAACTACCTGTACCTGAGGCAAACCAAGAAACACTGAATAACTTCTTTTGTCCTTTCTTTATAATCCCCTTCAGGCAGTTCAAGTGAGCTCCTAATTTTCAATTTTTTCCCCACTGACAGTGGAAAAACCCACAAACACTGTTTTCAACAAAAGCAGGACACTGACACTCAAATTATGAATTAAGAGTTTACTACTTTGATGACCTCATTCTCAAGTTTTCTTCATGTAATTCACTCCTGAGAGAATGTTCTGGGACCGACAGTGTAATTTACACTCAGGCAAAGTGTAAATGATAAAACTCTAGCACTGTTTCACACAAGGAGATAATGACAATCTAACACTGTTTTGGATCCACTGTGAATAGGTGTAAATAACTGAAGAAGATATGAGGTTAAAGGAAATATAGTGAATAATGTTTTTTTCCATGTAAGTCCTTAGTCCTTTTAGTATTGAGAGGTTAAACAGACTGCATATCATCGTGCCCCCGAAAAGAATCATATCTAACGACAAGATCTACCGTAAAAATGCTAAAGGAAGATTTTTTTTTATAATTATCATCACTTTTTTATATTTAGGTTATTTAGGTTATAGAGGTTTTACTTATTTCATTAATAATGTTCGAAGAAGAATGACGATAGTAACACCTCTCAATCAAACCCTGGTGTTCTCACTGTTTTCAACTTTTTTACCCAGCGACTCCTCCCTTCTATATCACAAAAACAAGTAAGATTCTCCTGTCCCTTTCTTTGCTTCACCAAGGCACAGAAAGATGTGAAAGTTTACTGTTTGAACAGGGTTAGTTAAGCTTTCGTTAGCACTCTTGACACTACTGCAGACCCCCCCTTGTTTAAAGAACTTTGAAGATGCAGCCAGTTGTCCTGCTGGCAGTCGCAGGGAGGTGCTTTCAGGGAGTGCTGTACCTGTGCTTCAGGGCCTTCTCCCTCGCACTTCCACACACTACTGCTTACTACCTCATACCAGCTGAGCAATTAATGAGTTAAACGGGTTCACTGCATCAGTACAGTACCATTTGAGAGCAGTACCCTCCTGATCTAGACAAGGTCTTTGAGAATAACTCCCTGTAAAAGAGGATCATGCAGAACTACGGCTAAACAAATGGGTTTGTCTGCTGAAGCATTTTATTTGCATTTTGACCAAGCTATTTTAGTCTTTTGGGAAGGACACATTTGCAAAGCTTCTCTTACTTCCAGATAGCTCAGTTACCACGAGAAGGTCCTGTACTGTACAAGACCACCCTGCATCTGCGGGACCTTCAGATTGCCAGGTCTATGCCCCTCATTTCCAGCACAGGCAGCAGCGAGGGTCCTGACACGCCATCAGCTCCAGTGTGCAATCAAGATCCTGACTTGCGCAATTAAACTAACTGCCGTCAGTTTAAAGGATACGCCGTGTGCAGCAACAGGTTGAAAATTAAGCACATCGAATACTAAGGCAACTAACACGCTGCTCCACAAGTGAAAACGGTAGGCTGATAATCACTGCGGTTCAAGCAAGCAGTTTTCACAAAGCATAACCCAGCTCAACCGCCTCTGCCAGTCCCACCAGCAAAACAGCTGAGCAGGAGTATCCATTTCCAAGTTGAGTTAATGGGACAGCAACTGAGGAAAAAAGGATGATTCAGAAGAATGAGGCAAATTCACCGATATGATTTTGCTTTATGGGGGCGGGAGCTGGTCATGACAAAATCAGAGAATAACCTAGTTCGGAAAGGACTTCTGGATGTCCCCTGGTTCAGCTCCCTGCTCAAAGCACCGTTAACTTCAAGCTGAGTGAGCACTAGAGGGGAAAACCAATCGCAGGCCCACGCCGTAAGTTTTCTCCAGGTTGCAAGTGAAAATCTGGCACCATCTCAGGTTAAAGAACTGTTCACCTTTTCCCCATTTTGTATTTTCCAAATGTGTGGTGGCAGTTTCAGCTAGCGTACTTGAATGATATTTATCATATCATCTAAGCTAGCATCCAACGATCTTAAATTATGTCTTTAATTGGGACTGGACACACACAATGTGATCTATAGTATGACTGGTCCAAGCAACTTTTTATAATGGTATTTCTTGAGCAATTACTGTCTTTTGAGACTGAGAACTTCAAAAACAATTACCAAAAAGTCTTAAGAGAAAGCCTTTTCTGCACGCATTTTTCATATTAAGCTATTCATTAAAATAGCTGGGGCAAGCAGGGAGAAAGTACAAGCACAAGCAAGGGCAATTTAGCATATTGTTTTATTCCGAGTAAACACAAGAGTTTTTTTGAGGCATTTACTCAGCTGTAATTATTCTGATCTTGTATTGAGAAAACGTGTAGGAAATGTTTTTTCAATCAAATGATCAAGAAAGATAATCCAAAGCGCTCTACATCCAATGTTGCAATTAATTCTCTTAAGCTTTAGCTTTATTCTTGTTAAAAGCACTGTAAAATTCTGCGAACTACACCTCATCCTGCTGTAGGTATTATTTTGTATATCACCACTGGAGCATTACAAAGCATTGGTTCAGTTATTTGTAATGCTGAGAATGTTACTAAACACAGCTAATGCTTTCTTTGCATTTAAATAAAATGTACTGACCAAGATGCTGTTTTTCGGTAGGCGGTACACCTACAAAAATCTGTTGTGATTACTAAGTTACGAAATAAAGAATGATACAACACGACAGGCCAGCATTTGGAACATACTTTTAAAAACATATGCAGCAAAAGTCAAAATATGCCTAGAGCAAAATTTTGCCACAATGTTTATTAATTAGAAAAGTGAGATCTGATATGTGATTTGGGTATACACACCATGTGTCTTTCAATATGTCACAGCAGACAGAATATTTTATAACCAGCTTGCCTTTCATAAAGTAAAACTTTAATAAGATAATGCACATGCCACTGTGTACATTACTAGAGAATGATAAATGCATTTAATCAAACCGATCAACTTTTATGACACTATTAACATCGTGAGACATGCATGTAAACAGATACGTATGCAGACATGTTCCTTCCAGGACGTCAGTTTATGTTTTCAGATGCTGCACATATAGCTGGACACTAAACTCCTTTTCAAACATTAAATTTCATTTGGAACAAGTAGACCACTCTGTTTTAAATTGCTGACCTTAAATAGCTGATCATTAAAGTGTCAGCCATTTGTCTGAAAATACTAAAATGGATTTTGGATGGCTTCCAGAATCTCAAAGAATTATGTGTCAATGTAAAATGGATTACATATTTTTTTCAGTGATGAGTCCAGCCTGTCAATTTCATTATTTCTCTTCTTGCTGTGTACCCAAGATATACATTATGCTTTGGAAACCTAAAGGTCAGCTTTAGGTGGTGCCAATTACACAGATAACTCACAGTGCTGTACCTTCCCATTTGTTCTGTTATTTCTGCTGGCAATGTTAAAAATGAGTAACACTTACCGCTCTGTCCAGTACTGAGTTTCTGATTCACTCTGACAGGACACCATTAGCAGTTATTCAGACTTTGGCTGGATACTAAATTTCGTTATATTATCTTTTAAGGTAATACTGAATAATACGAGACAATTTCATTGGAGTATTGCATGGAACTCAATTTCCTCAGATGTGAATGGAAGTCAACAATATGCAAGAAGCCTCAACAAGACATAAAGCTCTCGTTCTGGAATAAGAATATTTAAACAGGAAAAATCAGTTTAAAAATAATAATTATTGTTTAGAAGTTAAGGTGCAAGATCAAAAAACAGCCAGGGAAGTGCTTTAGGCACTGAGGTACACAGTACAAAAAGGCTCAGAAACTTTTCTCAATCCTAATCCTCAAAACCCCAAACAATTTTCTTGACAGCTTGTTGAAAATCCTGAAAAAAGAATGCTTCTCTGTTACCTGAAATTGCTTTTATTTATCAGTCATATAAAAATACCCTGTTTTTACAGAATTTAACACGAATTAGATAACTGTATGGAATACTCCTGACTTCCAGACCATGTAAAAGACAATTTAACAAAACCTGTTCATATAAACAATAATAAATCACATCAGGCCTAGGTGCAGTCCTAAATCCTTTTAAAGAAAGGAAACAAACATCCCTTCTTCAGAAATGGGTTTAATGAAAGAAATGGTACAACCCCCAAATCTTTTTAGCCTGCATGAAAAGCAACTGATGGTCTGTTTCCATCCACATTACTTTTATTGTAAGACACATTAAATTGGGGGCATACGTACTAATTTACACATATGCATAAATGTTTCCATCCTCCCAAATATCCCTGTCAATGCACCTGTTGACACCAATAATAAGACTCCAGCAATGCACTATCAGGTTACTAGCTATTAAAATTGGTAAGAATCGAAAACTTTAGGCTACTACCTGACTAATTTTCGGCTCTTTTCATTCTAATAAATCTACAAAGGCAGGTTTATAGCTAACTAATCCTTTAATCTTCTAACTTCTGTCCCAATAGCTAGACACCAACATAATTTTGACATGAGTAATTTCGATGTATAGTTAACAACAATCAAGTGTTTCTGAAGCTTCTTCACAAATGTACTCTGTCATGATGTTTACTTTACTACATAGGTTATCAGGAATGATTTGTGAACAACAGTTGGCAAGACACTTCTGTAAACAAGGGTTAACTTTACAGCCTTGTGATTAGAGATGTGCGAACAAGGTGCAGAAGAGTCAGTTAGAGGCCCGAGAGCTTGCAGTCATACTGATGAAATTAAAGCAAATTTGCAAGAAGTGCTTATTTATGCTGATGTTTGGCAGAAAGACTGGACAAGTGATGTGCAGTGAGAAAGCATGTATTTCATTAGCATTGTACATGCGCACCTGTACTGCCTGCACGTGGTGTCGTTTACAGTATATCAATTTTTTCCATGAACTACAACCCAGCTTTTAAAAAGTGCATGAGATGATAATAACTCAGAAGGAAGTAGGCAGCCACCACATGAGCTTTTATGTTTTAAGTAATAACTGCATTACACAAAGCCACAGCAAAACGTTAGTTCACTGACACGTTTCTCTGCATTCTTCCAGTGAAATACAGACTCATTCTGAACTTGCTATATATTATTATGAAATTGTAAAGGTAAGATGTGGCTTCCAGAAAGGTTACATAAAAACAATGTTATGTAAAACTGTGCAAGACCTTCACTGATTTTCAGCAATTTTGCATTGCTGGAAGCACGGTAGTGAGACAGCATGGGTATCTACTCAGCAGGGAAAGAAATCTCTGTCATTCTTTAGCAGTACGGTTCCCAGGATATTTGCAGAAGCAAACGGAGTCAAAATAAAGCTGCAGGAAGTGGAGGGCAAGAAAAAAAAATGAATGAATTGAAATGTGCATTAAAAAACATGGCTTAGAAACTGATGGAAGAGACAGTATTACTGCCTCTGGTTCTGGGAAGAATATAGAGCAAGTTCAGAATGAGTCTGAACTTGCAGATCTCATCATCTAGACATGCTGACCTCTCAGGATCCAACAATGTCTGGAAGAAGGCCTTTACCTCTTGCAAGAAAAGGCAAGCTTGCCCAGGTTTTTAATTCAGCAAAACAAGATTTTGCCTGAATCCTTATGGAAGCATGATAAAACTGTGTTTCTCCTAGCCCAAGTTTTTTGGCTAAGAAAAAAGCAATGCAAATGTTTTCCTTAATTGAGAAAAATATATTTTATTACACGGCATGAAGATTTCTGCCTCAAGACTATTTTAAGAAGTGTTTTAATTTCTAGCTTGCTATCAAATGAGGATAATTTTTGAGTATGAAAATATGAAATTACTATAAGCACCAGTGACATCTGTACCCCCCTCACCCATTCCCCCCAATCTGAAGAATGCATTTCCTCAACATTTCTGTAAACAAGCGTGCGCATATGTACTAATCTTTCTTGTATTTAAATATTTTTCTCCTTAAGTATATAAATATTTGCTACTTCAAAGCCTTTTAAGTTGCACAAAAGGAGAAGGAGGTGTGGAAGACCTTTCCTGGAGGGCCCTCAACAGTCTACACCATAAGAAAGATTATTTTAGTTACACTGATCAGATTAGAAATAGACATGGATTTCTCCGAAGATATTAATTTGACATGTAGAGCCTTGTCCAGAAAACAGGTAGGGGAGGCTTCACACATTTCATCATTTCTCTGACCTTGTAATCCATATTCATGCCAACTGTCCCCCTACAGAAAATGGGATCAGGGTGCTTAGGTGGGTTAAAAAAAAAATTAAAAATGGTTTACTTGCTTGTATTAGGATTACTCACACAAGAAATGAGTTCCATGATTACAAGCATAGCTAGTAATGTTCCTCGTGTGCTTGAGAATTTCTATGATCCAGCCTTGGACAACTGGATGAGCTGGGGATTTCCATAATCTTGTCATAAGAATCTATGCATAAGAGATTAGAAGGTGGTTCAGCTTTGTTCAGTGAGAAGCTGTAGTCCACTACCCCTGCCCCAGCATCATTCTAGAGAACAATAACAAAAAAATCACAATACCGTAAGACAGCTTTCTCTCTTCCTCTTGTCAGATTGGCATTAAGATGGCTATCTTCATAATGCTGTGGAATAATTGTGGAATTAAAGATTAACTTTCTCTCTTCCTTTACAGAATCTTACTCCAACTCATCAGAAGGATGGCACTAATAAATACAACTCTACATCTTAAATGCACAATTAGCAATAAGAAAAACAATTCCAAACTCCTAAAGTAGGTTCCCTTTGTTCAGCTTTCTCATGGTATTCCCAGAAAGTCACTTGACTTGTTTAGCAAATGTTTCTAAAAGAAATGTTTAATCAAGTATTTTTGTCTCCCAAAGAAAAAATGGACCACTAGAGACAGGTTGTTACCCTGAAATTAGGAGATCTATTTGGGTAAGCTCCTTTTCTGTGTTTATATGTAACTTTTTTTTCTTATAACTGACAAAACAGGAAGAATGTCAAGTTAGCTACTGATATATACAGTTGCCTTTTTCTTCCTGGTGCTACCACTCTTTATGAGAAGTTTTGCATTACTTTTGCACTTTTAGATTATAACTAGTGCCTAAAAGCTTCCTCCTTTAGCCACTATCAAACTAAGTGCTGAATGGATCAATAAAATATAATTAATATTAAACCTTGAGCACTCATCTTCAAAATTCTTTGCAAAAAGTTTAAGAAAGTTATAATATAAAAATTGAATCATGGGCAGCACAGAACAAAACTCGATATAAGTAGGCTACATGTGCAAGGATTTACTCTTTGCATCCTTTGGTCTTTGAGCAGAGATTGACAAACCTAGTTTTGCTCAGAGTCAATAGCAATTATTTCAACTATGCGCACACAGGGGAGAACGGCATATGACACAATTTATTCTCTCTATATTCTGGCTTCTGATGTTCGTGGTCTCCGTAGCTGCCTCCACATTGGTTCCTGCTGTCCAGTGCCCCTATTTTTCTTCTATATCTTCCTTAATGACCTGCTTAGGCATTAGTGATTTTCCAGGGACACTAAAACTGTCACTCACTCTGAAAACGACAAAGGAAATTAGACAGCAAGAATACATTTTCAAATAATCTGATCTTGGATGTCACTCTAGGATACACAAAGAATTGGTTGACACAAACTTGGAGTTGTTGATAGTGCTTTGAGAGCCTACAGAACATGTATGAGCTATCATCAAATGACTGGCTAAGGTCAAAGACAGTGCTTAACTCTAAGAAATGAAATGAAATACCTTTCCTGATTAAAACACTGATCATAAGGTAAAAAGGGGTCTAAAAATCCCCAGAAGATTATGAATTAATCAAAATGGATCAACTTTGTGTTGTTCTGAAGGGGTTTTGTCTGCTGAGATCACTCAATAGTTTTAGTTACTTGTTTTTAAAAACAGAGAAGAGCAAATGCTACCTTTTATGTAATATCTTAAAACGTGTTAGGGAACTCTACTAAGAGATACGACTGAGAATTAGAATTAGCTATCTTACTAGATCAGGGTAAATCTGTCTCTCTTGCTAATATTATTGATATGTCATACAAAGCAGAAAAGATTTAAGCAAGAGTGAGCACACCACACCATCTTGGTGCAAAGACAGTGGGAAAACAGGATATGAGATCACAGAGGAAGTTGTTGCTGGTGAGAAGAGCGTGTCTGAAAAACTTACAGATCTAGAAGAGTACTAAAAAAAATATAATAATCTAGGTTTTGGTAAGGTAGAGCATCACTGCTCCAGCAGATAGTTTAAGGTTGTAAAATACCAAGCACCATCAGGCTTTGCTCTTACAATACCGTATGTATTTCTTATCTGCCCAGGACAATCCCTTTAACATCAATATACGGAAAAGAAAAAAAAAGTATAACTTTGTTGGCTTCATAAGCTTTAGGGACGTTTGGCAACATCTCAAATTCGGATTCCCTGGAGTCAGGACAACTTTTGCATAGCCTGCTGATTTTTTAGATTATAATGCAAACAGTAGCTTTACTAACTTGTTTTGGTCTGTATTTCTCCATAACCTATGAAGTCCAGCGGGTATGCTTCTGTTTAAAATTCTGTTATTTTCATTTCATAGTTTTTCTACAAAAGTCCCAAAGAACAAAAGCACGTTCTATGCACTAGCCTGGAGGAAGTTAAAAAAAAATTAAAGCCTGAAGAGATGAGACAGTCCTGAAGGGCCCCTTAAGCTGATTTCAAAACAGCAGCCCAAATTATCGTTAACTCCTACAGTCTAGTGCAAAAAAAAGTGGATGAGAGACTGCTAAACACTAAAGCATTATATAGACCCTCCAAATTATGTGTGTGCATATGTATTTTTTCCCAGCGAAAGAGTATTTTCATAGTTTGTAAATTTACTTCTTATTTTGGAAGCTTTCAGAGGGCTGATTTTCAAGCTGGGCCAAATAAAAGCTGATACTTTCAGTCACCTGCTCCACAAGAAAAACACCTCGCCAAATATCACAAGAGTCAGTGAAAACCTGATTTTGTAA
>VZSZ01007313.1:627674-807339 GCA_013398815.1 Ibidorhyncha struthersii | reverse complement strand
GGGGCCGGGCCCGCTGGGGAAGGCCCCGGCCTCGCCCGACCACGGGCACTGACCCCCCCGGAGCAAAAGGCGCGTTTCTCTGGGGCGACATGAGAATAGAGAGACACCCCAGCAAACAGGTGTCGCGTACGTGTCCCTTGTGTTTGAACGTGAACTTTCAAAGGGAAGGAAAGCAACGTGTCTAGTTTCTCGCCGCTGGGAAACCATTTTGTTTTTTTTCTTTCCAGTGGTCGGCATATTCAGCCCAGTAACAGCCTGATCCACACTGGGGGTGCACAGCTGCTTATGCCTGAGAGGCACTTCAGGAACGCCACGGGAGTGCCTTCACCAGAGGTGAGGAGAGAAAGAAAAAACAAAAAGTCTGTAACAGTAGCTGTATGGTGCAAATGGTGCAAAATTTTTAACCCGTACATGGTGTTTTAGGTATTTTCTGTTCCTGTAAGAGATATAACTGCTGTGTGTTGTCTCACTTGACAGTTATGGGAATTTATTAATCGCAAGCCAAATAACCCATTTCATTTTCCCTTCTTTGGTTACCAAATCCACAGCCAGACAAGAGACAGCAGTAAGTTTCTCTGGCTAGGTTTACTGGCGATCAGTCTCGGCTGTTACTGTAGCTTGCCTGGTTGTAATGCTCAGCAGGGAGCATGTGTTCCTACATGCTTTCTGAAATATTAATACACAATATTGTACTGAGGTTTCTGATAGCAGCAGATTGGCTTCTCTGCGGTTTTCTGATTAGAGGTGTATTGGTGATTCCGAGAAGCCAGTGGCGCCGAAATGGGTTAAACCTAATAAGGTTTTGAAAGCTGATAGCATAATTTAAGAGGGCTCAGAGTCACAAAGCTACAGACCTGGCTGACCCCAGCAAATTACAGTGTTTGTTAATGTTCTGTTATAGACGTCTTCTAGTCAACCAAAAGCAGATATATTAAGTGAAAAATTGACTTGTGGTTCACAAAGATAGGCTAGCCTTTCTCCCTTGTTTTTGACAGTTGGTCGACTTAGATGTAAAGAAGGGGCATTATGGCGTCTGTTTTTACCAGGGCTCTTGGGAATGCAGCCTTCAAAAACATTAACTTCAGCTTCCAACTGAAGAAACATAATTGCCTTAAAATCTTTATCATCATAATCTTACACAATATGTGCCCCTTGGGAAATCTAAAAACAATTTAAGGAATGGAAGGCATGGGAAAAATCCTTTTACTTTGAGCATGATGATTATAATCATATAAGCTTTAGAATCAGTGCAACTGGAATATAAAGAAAGAGTGATTAAAAAAAGCACTAACATTTATATTGTGCTTTCAGAATCAATGTTAATTAAATGAAGTGGTGGCCAACTCACGGTGTTTTAAACTGAATCTTCTTACTAAATGTTTAATGACAATAGTTGGCTTAGGAACATTTCTTGCAGTCTTTCGAGGAGGGTTTTACTGAAATTCTGTTTCCAACCGGGACAAGCTGACAGCTTTAAGAATCCAGTAACTGAACAGGGAAAAGGGATTTTCGTCGTCACTAAGTCTAAATTAATGCAAACAATGAACAGAGGTAACAGTCTCATGACTCCTCTTATAATCTTGTTATGCTCTAAAGAAGGCATCTGAATTCCCATGCCTCCCCTATTCAGTAATGAAGATGCTTTCCTAGGCATAGGCCAACACGAACGGGAACAGCAGTCAGCAGATGAAAAGACTGCACAAAATAAGAATAAAGGTGCAAGATGTCAATGGTGCAGGCCTCAGGTTATGTGTTAGGTGACGTTCTTGAGACAGAAACTATAAGGCCTCTTCTACTCCAAGAGTATAGCATCAGCTGCACCATTTATTCACTAAGACTGTTTGTTGAAGTTCAATTTATAACTTTTATTTCAAAACAATAGTCTGAGTCCAGGCAAGGCCAAACACTCCGTTTCAGGCCCGAGAACCTTGTGGTCCTGATGGGACTGTCTGGGGAAGCTAATCCCTTACAGCAGAGGCAATATTGTCACAGAGAAAAGCGGGTACTGGCCAAAGTCAGTGGCGTTCTCCAAGTGTGCCGCCTCTGCCTTCCCTTCCTACTGCTGCACGGACTGACTGGATGGTCCCAGTGTTAGAGAGAAAACAGAATTCACAGGGAAGGGAGGGGTGTTCGACACTGTCTTGGGAAATGTGGGGAGCCGGGGGCCACCAGGCACTGCCAGGACTGCTAATGAATTTAAAACATGCACTGTTGCAGTGCGACACGATAATCTCTCAATATGTCTTCCCTCAATATGTTGCTCCAGAGGCAATTGATTCAGATGTAAAATTCTCTCCATTAAATAACCTTTTGACATACCCCTTTTAGCAAATGAAAATTTAAGTATGGTAAGCAATATGAGTAGCCGGTGATGATCACAGACAAGCTGAGTGTAAACTGGGATTCAAATCTGGGAGTTTCTGACTGTGCTGTCTGTGCAGAGAGCCCACCTCCTTTCAGAAAATGAAAAATACCCTGTTTGGTCTGCATTCTACAAAAATAGCATACTTAGTGAGATTTTTACACCTTTTTGATTTAAAGTTTGAGCATGCGCCTGAGTTCACTGCATCCAACTTCTATGCCAGTGACTGCAGAATCACTGCTATCGATGCTGCCTCAAGGCCCGATTCCTTCAATGATCAAAATATTTTTTCTCTGACACTGCTTCTGGGGACCTCATAAAGGTGCTACAATTAGCCTCAGTAGGGAAGCTTTCAGTTTAGCTCATAAGGTGGCCTCTCATTCCAAGGTAAATTTTAGGGGAGGAGACTTTGGCCCATTGGAGGCAGTATAAACACGCTCATAGACTTCAAAGAGAGACCTGGGAAGTCAGTTCTCTTTAATTTTGTTAGTATTCTGTATAAAAGTTTAAAAACAAACAAGGAAAAGTTTCTAAATGATCCATAATTTATGTCATCAATATGTGGGAAGGGATCTGCCGCTGTGTTATCTGTGCTTAGAGAGCCCTCTAATTCCAAAAGCTAAGATATAAGTGTTAAGAACACGTTATTTTCAGAAAAAAATAAAGGCACTGAAAAAAAACCCAGTCCATGCTATGAGTCAAAACCGAGCACTGCCAATTTGGCATTGCATAAAGATTTACAGAAAAAATAACCAATTACGTGGAAAACCTTGGAATCAAACTACTGTTATTCAATCATCCTAATTTTCGTATAATGATAAGTTTCAGTAGCAGGTCCACTTCTGAGAATGTAAAAAACAGCAGGATAATGCCACAAGAAAAGATGAGATACATGTGTTGACACACTATTCAATGACTGACTTGTCACTCTTCCAGGTTGCAAATTGTTGACTGAGAAGTGAGAGTAAAAAAACTAATTGCTTTGTCTTCTTGAAGCTTTACCTCTGCAAAGTATTCTTCCTCCATTTTTTTAAATGCGTTTCTCTCTTCTCATACTACTGATGGATAAAATTAAGACTGCCGTGTTGGTGATGGCAGCTCAGAATTTAGTACCACTTTGAGACAACGCAATACATTTCAGTGACTATCAAATGAAATATAAAACCTTAAATCAAATTAAAGAGAAGTTGTGTGGTTAAAGCTGTAAAAGCTTATTTTGTGTGAAATAAATTTAGAGGTTTGTATAGAAACCAGTTGGTTTTATCTATTTCTGCCTAAAAATATGCAGTCAGCGTATGACTATAGATTTTTACTCCCAATTCATAACCACAAGGGACTCTCTACAGATCTAGTACTATGATGTAGAATAATGGCAGATCCAGTGACAAAAAAATACAACAGCAAAATAGCTAGGCTGTTTCCCAAGAACTTCAAGGGAGTACGATAAGGCAAGTCCCGTGCCGTTCCTCTTAAGGCTTAGTATAGGACTACATCAGGATCTTTTTTCTTTTTATCCTCCTAAAAAATCACAGCATAACAGGGAAATCATGAATCAATTATACCTAGAAAGATAGTGTAAGTGAATTAACACTTCAAGATGAGGATAACCTGGTGGTGTAATCCTGAATTGCAGAATGCCCGAATGCCACCTGTGTAATCTGCACGAATTAGGTGGTGCCACTTTCAGGTGTAACTCCTGTCTCATGTTAAAGTTTTCATGTGAGACAGACCTAAGTTCAATAAATTCATGTATTTTTTGCATGAAGTAGACATTGTGTGAATAGGTAAGGTATCATTCAAACAAGGAATAGGTATCGAGACAATTTACTGGTTACACAGCCAAGATAACTCTGGCAATCTTTGCGTGACAAGTCCTGAGTTCTTTTAAGTAAAATGGAATAACTTCCGCAAAAATAAAGGCAGGATGCTTCCCTCAGTACTACAGCTCAGCATAATTAGGATTCTCTGGACAGTTGGGATAAACAGGATTAAGAGGTCTCTGGCAGAGGAATAATGTGAATCCAGCTTTTGTATCTGGAGACAGTTTCAGCGTTATGATACTATATAAAAAGCATGTCCACTCAGTGACGAGTTAACAGAAGGATAGCTCTTGTAGTTGTGGTCTGAGAACCCATGGTAAACTGAGCTCTTCAGATCAGATCACAGGTCTGGCAGCAATGTTGAAGGATTTCCAGGAAGCAGAATCTTGCAGCTACCTGCACACGTCCCCACATTGGCTGAATATGGGTCTTTTAAAATACGAGTTTAAAGCGCTTTCTTATAACTTTTGAAAGTGCCTGTCTGCCGTGGAAAAAAGGGAAAAATTAGATTAGGAACTGAAGATTTCCTTAGGCATCTTTCTAAGAGAAGAGACACATCTTGTTTAAGGTGAACAGATAATGTATTTTATTTTCATGGGGGAAAGAAGAGAAAGAAAATAGGTTTGTTGAGTGAAGTTTAGCATTTCCTTCACAAACATAAAGACAGGAATGAATATATTGACATTTCTTTGGTTTTCAAGAAGTGCAAAATTTTCATAAAGCATAGAAATGATTAGAAAATATTTAGCAAAACCTTTTTTATCATTCGTTTCCTCTTCGTCCTTCTGTGGCTGAACTTTACAAAGAGCATGGCTGTTTCTTCTACTGCAATAGGAGCTCCTATCAACCCATGATTAGTTTAGCCAAAGGAAAACAGAAATGGAAATGCATATAGTTCAATAAAAAGCATAAAGACTTGCACAGGCAGCAGATACTCCCTAAATGGGCTGCAAAGGAAAGTAGACTGTGAATCTTAATCTGTAAGTATAAACAGCTTTAGAAAGGTTCACTAAAGGGTATGCTTGTATTGCAAATGACAGTACAGATCAAAATAATGGGATCTCTCCTGTTCTCAGAAGAAGCTGCAATGAACTGATTGGAATTTCACTTTGAGGTCACCTCTGGTCTCAGTTATCTTCCTTAATATGCATATTATTCAATAACCACTGTGATGCCAGTGACAATATCCCACTAGTATTGCTAAATTCCCAGTGCAATCTCTGCTTGATATCTGAAAATACGTGTGCGTTCATTGACAGGGAAAAATATTGTAAAGCATACTGGATTTATATAGCACCCTTTAACCTAGAGGATTTCAGTAAGTTTCAGAAACTAGTTGCCTTTAGCAGACTTAAAATATAAATCACCACTGGGATGGTTTGCCACAGCTCAGGAGCATGCAAAACGCTAGCCAGCAGCTTGCTTGGTCATATATGGGGATGGCAGTAGTGGTTTATTTAGAAGAAATATTTTTTACAAAATTTTTACGAAGTTTATGCTACACTTCTACAAAAAGTGTAGTAAAAGTTTTCCTATGCATGCTAAAGAAACAGGTTCATTATTTCTTCCCGTAAGAACTCTAAGTTATTTATATGGTATTCAATTAATTTACGTTTGAAGGATGAAAGCGACAGTCAGGTTTGTCTGAATGAGGATCCAGAGTTCCAGAAAGTCTGGAGATAAGATGCGGTGTTCAGTTGTATGGAGGCAATTCTGCTGTATTAAATTAACTTCTCTCAATATTCATACTAATGTAAGAACAATGTCAACATCATTCTTAAAATATTATCAGTCCTGGTTGTTTTAAGCTACTGTTTGGTTCTCTGATGACTCTTGTTCCTGCTCTTTTTATTGTCAGCTACAAAGATGGTCACCATCTTCAGTTCTGTGGAGTAGTACCAAAATTGTAAATGAGCTGGTTAAGGATGCTATCTGTACGTAATAGAATTGTCCAATACTGATCCACTTTTAAGTTAGCATTATATTACTGATATTATTACTGCACATATTAAGTGAATGCTAAATAGTGAGATCTGTGAGTTAAAAGGTCAGAAATTTGAAGTTAACACTAGAACAGCACTTTTAAATAGACATCAAGTACTGAAAAAAAAAAAAAAAGGGAAAATAAAGGTAGTACCCTGGATCAAAGGGCTGAATTTAAGCATCCTTTAGATATTGCTATGAATTAAATTCATCATTAGAATTAAGGTTACACTTAACTGTTGTGCTACATCAGACTCAAATCTTTTGGTGTTTAAGTATGCCTTTGCCTGTCCCTCAGCCAAAGCCAGAAAATAACCCAATTTCTATATAAAGAGCATTTTAAGCAATCTTTGTCCTAGCATTTAGGCACAATGATGCACAGCTTTAAAAGCATATAATTATACTACCTTTGTGGAATTACCTGGTTAGCAATGATTTTCACTTTTTTTTTTTAAAAAAAAAAAAACAAAACTCACCATAGAATTGTCTATTACAAGTGAAAAAATGAAAATGTTTAGAGGCATAAAAAGGATCAGTCATTCTCTACTAATCTGCAAAATGTATGGTTTGAAATACTCATTTTAGAATCCAGCACTGCACTTCTCCTTTGCTGCAAACCAAAGCCAGCCTTATAACCAGACATGGTTCAATGAATTACCTTTAATGTTGTTATTCAAATTTACTGAGTCCAGATTACCAAAATGGGTATAGTAAAATTTGTATATAGGTTTGATCAGAAGCTGGCAAAACCACTGGCAAACATGGAAAAAAAAAGATCTGCAGAGAGCACAGATTGGCCCCAAATATTTAACTCATAGAAACTGCAGATGATGAATACTTCCTAGCAGCAGGTGGTAAAATGAGGGACAATGGCCACAAGTTTTGGCTTGGAACATTTAGGCTGGATATTAGGAAAACCTTCTTTACTAGGAGAGTGATACAGCCCCCCCCAAAAGCTATGGTGACAACATTGCCCCAAACAGTTATGGACTTCCTATCCCTGGAGTTTTCCAGGACTGAGCCAGGCAAAGCTACAGCTGTCCCTTCGGACACCTCTGTCCTGTAGATCCTGAAATCTACATAGGACTGACATCCTAAGATACCTGCTTTTGTGGGCCACATCCTTCCTGTGATCCTAATACTTACGGCTCTGCTTATCAAATGGCCAAGCCTTTCTGATGGCCAGGAGTGTAGAAGGAACTCATGTCCCCAAGCAATTAGTCAGATGACCGGTTCCAGCAGAGGATGGAGAAGAGGAGGAAAAGCAGCAAGTCAAGCTACTGTTGTGGTGAGTGGAGGTCTGAAATGTACAGCATTCACTTCTCCATGACTCCCTGCGAAGTTATTTCACAGAGCTGAAGCCAAGCGACCACCCAGCCTGCCTCCTCTGGATGATGACAGGATGACACCGAGTAGCGCGCAGATCTAGCCACTTTCAAAATCACACATTACCAACTTCCCAGCAGGTGATCCAGTGCATCCTCCTGAGGAACATTTACACTGTACTTGTAGGTAACTGAAGTTTTCACAAATCTGAAGAGCAAAATTAACTCTTCTTAAAGTGCAGATAAACAAAAGCGCTATTGACAAGCAGCTACTAATAGGTAATGGTGACTGCACAGTACAGGGGGCTCTTTGATAATTAATATCCTATGTTTTTCTTTCTACATGATAGACTTTGAAAGCAAATGAATGTGAGTGATAAATTTAGTATTTTTAATGGACTGTGTTGTTAGATAACTCACAGTCAGTGGGTGAGCCTGTAAAGTTATGGAGCAGTTGTATGCCAATATGTACAGCACAACATAGCTAAATCACCAACTTTGTAATGAGTCAAGGACTCTGAATGAATAGATAGAACAGGCATAGCAAGAACACCCTTAATCCTTAAACTTTGTCTGTGCAGTGTTGCCCAGCACTAAGGCTCTGGGCTGCTGCCTTATAGGAGTTGAATTTTAAAGTTAAGAAATTTCTTTTGTTGCCAAGAAAACTGAAAATAATGTTGCAAAAATCAGTAAGGCTGGATTAAGGAAAAAGTAGAACTGATTTGTTCACTAGTTATCAGAAAGAAAAAAGTTTCTCTCTCGCATTTTATGTTAAGATAGTAAAGAGCCTGCCAAAACCCTTAGTTGAAACACAGAAATCCTGGATACACAATTCTGAGAGATACATTATAAATTTTCCCACAGTATTAATTTTGTTGCCAACAACAGGGCAACAAACAGGAGGAGTGGAAAGCTGTGCTGCTAGAAAGCTGTGACCTAGTTGCTGTTACTGAAACTTTGTGGGACGCATCCCATGACTGACGTGCAGCTGTCGATGGCTGCAGGCTGTTCAGAAGGGACAGGTGAGGAAGAAGGGGTGGAGGTGTTGATGCTCTCCAAATCAAGAAACAGAGTGTGAAGAGCTGTCTCTGAAGAATAGCCATGGGCAAGTTGAAAGCTTATGGGTAAGAATTAGAGACCGAGGAAAAGGGAGCCTTGTGGTTGGTGTCTACTACAAGCTGCCTGATCAAGGGGAGCCTATTGACGAAGCCGCCTTACTCCAGCTACAGGAGGTATCATGCTTGCAGGCTCTTGTCCTGCTGGGGGACTTCAGCCACCCTGACATCTGCTGGAAAAGTAGCACAGCAAGCAGTAGGCAGTCCAGGAGACTCCTGGTGTGCAGTGAGGATAACTTCTTAATCCAGGTAATAGACAGCCCTACCAGAGGGGATGCAATACTGGACCTGTTGGTCACCAACGCAAGTGAGCTAGTCAGAGGCATAAAGATGGGAGGCAGCTTGCCTGATGTCCCTGCTCATTGCAGGAGGGTTGGACTATATGACCTTTAAAGGTCCCTTCCAACCCAAATCATTCTGTGATTCTATGATTCTATTCACATCTCTGCATTTTACATCTCCCAGCTTCTGTCAGTCCACAGAAGAACTTTTTTTAAAAGTGCTGGATTGCAAACTCTATTTAAATAGTGTTGTAGATTTAACCTTAGTAGTTTAGATGAAAAGTCTCACTATCGCAGCCAAAACAAAGCAGGGGAATATTTTAGCCATTTACAGAAAGCACTAAACCATTTTACTAAAATCAATACTAGAGGATACAGTACCAAGTTTTTGTTTTCATATCTCTTCCCTCCCCCATTCCCTTGAGAGTACTATACTGAATAGTTTACTATCTTCCTGGAGTACTATACTGTAACAGTGAGTAATATGTCAAAGTGATGTTTTCAAGCACAGTAACGCTGGGATTTTATATTAGACCACAGGTTTCAGAATAATCAATGCATATATATAATGACTTAATTACAGTCATGAGGTATGTCTCTGCTGCCATGAGGAAAACTGAAAGGAAGAATATAGTTTCAATTATATATAGCATAACCCAGCTGAGTTCAGTTTTACAAAGTTTGCTATTAGCAAAACCCATTTCACCTGAGTGAAAATAGCTTTTTCAATAAGAGACTCTGGAGACGTAGAATGCATTACAACAGGCTTAGAAACTGAACTTGTTGAAGGAATCATCTCACCTGAAGCAATGATCAAAGCTTTAACTAACTGAGATGCGGTTGAAACACTCACTTGGAGTATCAGAAAAACCTAGTTCAAATCTTTCTGATACACTGCTACAACTTGAACCTCATGCATTGCTTTTAAGTTATGGCACACCTAAAAAAAAGTGATAGCAAAGTTCTAGTCTTAGACTGCAATATTGATACCCCTTCTGAAATTCTTTACAGGTGCTTTCTGAAGTTGCCAAAGTCACACTTGCAAAATAGCCTTGGGTTTTTTTCTTAATTTATTAACAACACCCCACAACAAAAGACAACGAAGTTAAATGAATTTCTCTTGTTTCCTCAGGTGATTGTAAATTTGAGGTCCACAACTTTTATCTATGACAACATGAAGTTTTGTAGTAAAGAAAGTGTTCAGAAAAGATGTTTTTTACAGATGCAGTTATCCGTATCACTTAGCTGCCTTAACCTGTTTAGAAGTGAATGGAATGCACGAGGGGGAAAAAAAAGGCATTCATTTTATTATTCTTGATGGTAGCCCTGTCAGGAAGGAGCTCCAAAGATTTCTCACTATTCCAATGCGTGACTTTTGGTTGCTATCCAGTTCTGTGTTAGAAAGTCTGGCTTGCACACAATGCAAATTAGAGATCTGTAGAAAGAATCCGTTAAGACAGAAAAGAAAAAAGAAAGGATCATGATGCTTTCCATGGCACTTGAGCAATTAGTCCACGGTTAGTCTGTGTAACACAGGCAGCAGTTCTGGGCAGTGAGCTTCTGCACAAGGCTGTCAACCATTCATCTCCTCTTGGATACCACTTCCCTTGTGCAGACTGAAAAGAGCACTCAAATAACAGTGGCAAAACCACTTTCCTGCAATGTGGGAGATACCGTTTCAAAGCAATCTACCTGACTGATGTGTAGCAGGGACTCGAACATCATTTTCTGATATCCCTAAGGAGTGCTTTGCAGTACAGTGGCTGTCCTGGAGGGGTTCTCTGTCATTTTTAAAAACAAGTTTGATTAATTGATTATAAAGCCAGACAAGGCTATGTTGACCATGGAGACTGACTTCCTATGAAATACTCTTCAGGGAAGTTCCCTGATAGATAATTTCAGCAAAAGACAGTAAAGCTAATCTCAGTCTGATGTAAATAATTATATATTCATTGAGCAAGTATATGGGGAGGGCCACTCTAGAGAGCAGTCAGTAGGGCAGTTTATCAACAGAGTCAAATACCACTGCCAAATAGCCCATTTTTTTAAGTGAACATTTTTCTACTGTTCTTTTTGCTGGAAACAGCCAGAAAACTATCCTATTCATATATCTCTTCACTTCTTTCTTCTAACAGATACACTCTTATCTAGATCTATGTTAACATAATGTTAAGAATTTCACTAAAACATGAACATCAATAAAATGTAGTAGTGAACTACATGTGTAAAGCAAACATTTTACCTTGATGTGTAAATGTGACTGTCACATTAAAAAATGTGACTGTCAAAGATCTGAGGAAGACAGGGGCCCAAAACTAGACTGTCTCTAAAATTGGCCTGTGAACATCTGTGATAATGATTTTTGTCTTTTTTTATTTCTTCTTTTCGTACCACTTATGTTACAGCCATCCTAGAGTTTGAAAGAGAACTGTGCAATTTATCTTTTTCTTGTTTGAAGTTTACCAGTCTTTCATAATTTCAATAATACCACTCATGCTAAAAGGAAGGACCCAAGTTCTCCCACTAAATCAAATAAGAAAGAAAACTGGCCTGTTACAGGGTGTGTTACATGACTTTTGCAAGTGGTACCCAACCTGCTTTAAAGCACATGTTGCCTCTTGCTTGTTTGGTTCCCTTTCCATTTATAAAGCTGTTGGAAAAAAGTTTTTTGTTCCCTGTATTTTAGATTGATGGAAAGAAGTTTCAACCACAGTTTTAAGAACCAGTCTGCTTTGACCAACTGAAATATTCCTAAATTAAAAAAAAAAGCTAATGCATTAAATTAATGGGATTATAATTTAATAACTTTTATCACCTTTACATAGTAACAATGACCTGAAGTACTTTTTTCTCTTTAAACAGAGATGAACAAAACAGAGTATTAATAAAAAAGCATTATGTCTTTCCCCTCCTTCTTTCCGATTTTCCTGTCTGAATATCACCTACCTCGAACTCCGATCAACCACTGTTCAAAATATATGAAAATTTCATGCTTTAATGTTTCTACTTACTGTGCAGTGAAGTAATCAAACAACAGTCCTACTTGCTTTCAAATTTGCAGTAGCTTATTATCACTTCTCTGTTCAGGATGCTCAAGGTTCTTGAAAAGGAGGTAAATATTTAGTCCAATAGCTGTAATGCTAGCCTGAAGCTTTGAAAACTCAGGTAATTCTCTACTTTGCTGGAGACCTGCCGTGCTTTTTTTATTTGGGAGAGGGAAAAACAAAAAAAGAAAAGACTAGCACCTGAATCTAAGCTTGTCTGATAGTTCATACTCTTAAAGCTTCAGAAATGTACTGGGAAAAATTGTATGGTAGGCATAATGTTATATACAGAGTTGAAATGTGTGTTTTAGGATTAATTTTATTTCCTCTAAGGATCTGTGTCTCTTCTCTGTTTAGGATACAGTATGTTCTTGAAGAGAAGACAAATGTTTGGTCCAATAGTTACAGTGCTAGCCTGAAGCTTTGAAATCTCAGATAATTCCACGCTTTGCTGTAGACTTTCTGTATAACCTCGGAGAAGTCATTTCTTCTGTCTACTGCAATTCAGCATCTTTAAAATGAAAATAATAGCAGTATTTCTCTGCCAGTGGGGTGTTGTATGGGGTACAGTTTTCACAGGGATGAAACCTATATCAGTGTCGTAAGTGCCTTTAAAATAACAGATCATTTTTAATTAGCAAAGACATTTTGCATATACACTGAAAAAGGAGAGCGACTTTATCATTGCTGAATTTGTCAGCCTTCAATGGAGGCAGCGCAAGTCCAGCTGACATTGTGGCACCTGAAAAATGAAAGGAGCAACGTGATTCATGGAAGCCCCAGAATGATGCATGCATATTGACATATAATGCAAATCAGTAAGGCAATAAATACTGATGTCACACAAAGAGCATTGGAACAAACAAATGTAGCTTCAGTATTATGGAACCTTATCACAACCCTCTTTTCTCATGCTAATGCATTTTGCACGCAGCAGAAATTATACTTCTGAGAAGAGCCACTTTTCTGTGTTCTCTAAAGATTATTCCTTTACTCAGTGTTGAATCATGCATATCCCTTCCTGAAATCATTTTAATCTTCCCTCTCAAGCTCAGCTGCATTGAAATGTATATTCTGTATGAATGCTGCTTTGGTGCAGCAATTACACCATTTTGATTAGAGATGTGCTTATGAGATCTCCACAAACTAAAGTCCATTTTAAATAGAATTCACTTTTGGTACAGACCTGTCTCTTTGCATGAGACAAAAGTCTCCTGAGATTTCTGACATCTTTTAGCATTGGTGAACTAGATACAGAGAATGGCTTTTTTGATTTTAGATCGGACTGAAGGGGGAAAAGAGAGAGGAAAAAGAATGTTCCAAAACTTTACCATCTACTAAAAAAATAAAGGTCCAAGAGTAAAGATTTATTCTGGGAGTATTTCTGCTGATGAACGTGATCAGGAATACGCAGTAAAGATAGTATACAAGCATTTGAAGACCCTTTTGAACAAAACTTCCTACAATAAGTAAGGAAAAGAACTAGTTCAAGCAACACGTAGAAAGTAGAGGGAAGTCTTTTCTCCCTGCCAAAATTTTCCAGATGATCAAGATCATTGTCCTGGCACTGCAGCAAGGTTCCTTTTGTGTATATATAATCATCTAAACAGCATAGAACAACACAATTTGGTTCAGTCTTTCTTTTCCTTTCATATTTTTTGGTCAGAAATAAGCAGCACGAGATTTAGAATATGAAATCAAATGTAAGCGAATTCTGCTCCTTAGAAAAAGAGCCAAGAGGAGACAGGGAGTGAATAATAAGTTATAAGAAGATAAGGTGAAGAGTTTTACTGCTTATATGCTTCTTTAAATGAGCACTGTTGGAAAAAAAAAAAAGGGGGAGGGGGGGGAAGACCCAATCTACTTCACATACTTCACTTCTACTTGCTATAAACAAGAAACAGGTGTGCAGTTTTGTGTTTACGTATCCTTTAATTTCTCTCTTTTGCTGATACTGTCAGGTAGTGTCTAGCGAGCTGACAAATGTGAAACAATGATAAAGCAAAAGAGATCACAGAATTAGAATTACACAAATGAAGCATAAGGTTATTTTTATATGTTCTTGCAAAGAAAATGTGCTTTTACTGTGGTGCTTGCTGTGACGAGTGACCTTTCTCTACTGTCCAATCATAAAGTATTTGATAGGCAGGTTTCATTTGCAGGAATGTTCTCACAGAGGCAGAGCCGAGTATACTTGCTCAAAAAGACTTGTGGAATGGTTCACATTGCAGATCTCTCTGTCATAATTTAAATTTTTCACAAAAGAAATTCTCAACAAATATGTTAGTGAATAAATGCAAAGGAGAAAACAACCTCTTTTGTTTAGAATGAAAATAGTGAGATGAGTTATGTAAAAATTACTACAAAGCTCATACAGGGATAAACAAGTTTCCCACACGATTAACATTTCTCCACACAAACAGTATCTCAAACAAAAATCAATTACAAACAAATGCACATGAAAAATCAAAAATAATTCACAAATAATTTGCAAGCAGTCAGAAAGACTAAATTCATGGAATAAACTGATCACTAGTAATAGCCTATCTCTAATTTGGAATGACACCAGCTGTCAGCAATTTGCTGAGAATTCAGATTTTGGTGTGGAAACTCTTTTCACTTCATCTGTCACAGTCTGACATGAGAGGGTTGGAAGATAAAGGGACAAAAAGTAAATAAATTCTGCTTGTTGCCCAAGGCAAGATTTAGTTTGTTACGCTGCTTGTTGCAGTGTGCTTCACTTTTAATGAACTTTTTAATGAAATCCACTTATTTGATTGACTATTTTTTTTATCCTGTGGAAGAACAAAAACATGTTTGTATGCCTCTGAGTTCAAGAAGTCTGAGTGTGAATGAAATGTGAAGAATGAGACTGCCATGTTTGTTGAGATCTTGCAGTATATTGTTAATTAAGAGGTTAAGGTGGCTCTCAACATGCTTGTCTCTGATCTCCATCAAGACTAAATGAAGGAACAATTAGTATTCTCTTGATTATCAGTAAATGAAACCAAAGAAACTGTTGTCCAAAGACTAAACAAAAAGAATAAAAACAAAACCATGGTTGATTTAGTTGCCTTGTGTGAAAGAGTTGAAAGACAACACAGACTACAAGCAGAAAAACCTCAAAAAAATGTGTGTGCTGTGACAGACACAGGGAGAATAACAAAAAGAGTGCGAGGTTTCAGAGAAAACTCCACCTCCTGTAAATAATCAAATCAATCAACTTTGATTGCTTAGGTAAGATTAGATAAGAGAACTTTGGAGAGTATTTTCACTAGTAAATCTTGAAGTTGGGAAAGGAAAGAGTAACCATCCTTCACAAAAATTGCTTCCGTTTGGCCAGTCGACCTGATGGTGGCACTCTTCACTCTTAGATCCACTCACTCACACCTGCCACGTAAAGAACAATAAATAGGATTGAGTTAACTTTCAGAAACAGGTAATTTAAAGAACAGCTTCCCCCATTTTTTACATGCCTGGCTCAAAAAAACAGCTGTATAAATGTGCTATTTTAAAAAACAATGAATTTTAATAATGACAGAGCTAAATCATGTCATTCCAATCTCAAACGTTCTCTAGTCTAAAAGGACCTCTCTCCACTTTCTCTATATTTTTCTCCTCCCACTGTGAGTGGCTTAGAGAACTATTTTTCCTACTCAGTGCTTTTATTTGATCTTTTCACTCTCCTTTTCATCAAGCTAAAATGTTGCTGCAATATTCATGAATTCAGCAGCAGCCCAGGAGTGGGTGTAGGGTGTTGTTTTGCTACTATTTCTCCTGCTGGGCCCCCTGCTCAACTAGAAAGTATAATCACATTTTAGAATTTAAGGGGCTTTAAATTGGGGGGGTGGGGTTGCTTTCTGTTGTTGTTGTTGGAGGGGTTTTGTGGGGGGTTTTTTGTGGGTGGAACATGCTGGTTGTGGTGGTGGTGTACTTTATACCTACGCCTGAAGGAAGAAATGTTCTGAACACGATAGGGTTTTAGTGATTCTTGCATTGTTACATTAATACCTTCCCATATTAGGTCAAAACTACATCTGATATATATGGGTCTGGAAGTTAGTGTCAAAAATCTGTGAGCAGTTTGAAGGATAGCCCCAAATTGCTGTCAGAAGATTGGAAACTGCATGTTTCTATGTACATGTTTCCATTTACATGGTGGAAATGAGTATGTTGAAATTTACATATATATTGGAATTTCTCAGAGAAATTAATCCCGTTCTCAGACAGCAGTTCAGTTCATTCCTCTACAAACTCTCGTGCAGATCAGCCAAACAATTTGTCTTGTCAAATGATTCAGATTAACCAGATACAACCAGCCCAAGTATGACTAGACATGTATTTTAGGCTGAAATAAAACTGATAGGTTCTTCCCCTTCCCTTCCCTCTTCTCTTCCTGTATCGTAACATTAAAAAAAAGGGGGGGAAAGTAGTTTCTAGCCTAATTGACAGCAGTGAGCTAGTGAAAAGATGTTGCCTTTATTTGATAGCAGTATTCAACAGCCTCCCTCAGGTGTAGAGAGCTGTACAAACAAGTAAGGAGAAAGCAAACCTTGGTCTCCAGCAGGCTTGGAGCCTTAAAAGGTGCAGTGGGTGGACAGGTAAGAAACACAGCTACAATGTTGAAGTAAATAAAGGGAAGAACTGATATAACTATTAATTATATGTTATTGGGGATTTTTTTTTTCACTTAGAGAGAGGGTAATGGAGAGTTTAATTAGAAAAAAAGAAATAAGAAAAGGAAGGCAATTACTGTTACAGTCCATCACTTCCCTCAACATGATTAACAGCTAGAATTTTGTAGGCCTTAGGGCAGAGTTGAGTCTTGAGGAAGTATTTGAAAGAGATATCATTTTTATAGATCACATCAGGAAAAAAAATCACACTTTTAAGTCATACCCTCCACAGATAATACAGTCAAAGAAAAATGACAGTATTAGAGATATTTATCAGTTGGAACGGTATTACATCTGTGAATACTGTTGCCAGTAAATTTGGTATCTGCAACCTTAGGGAATATAGGATATTTATGATAAAAACTGGTGAAAGGTAAAAGCAGCTGAATTTTAGCGAGTGCAACTAAAGATTATGTTACAACATTTTCTAAGGTGAATGACTAGCATGGGAACAAAGAAAGCCAATCAAGCAAGATGACTGGAAAGACAAAAAGCTTACAGAATTAAAAATTACAGAGAAGTGGATTTTAAGTATACTAAAGGAGGAGAGAATATACAGCTGTGTCAGAAAGCAGCCACTGAAGTGAGAAAGGTAAAATCCAGTTTGGAGAAAGGAAAGCATGAAGGACAAATTCAAGACACAAGGTGGGGTAGATGTCACAGCTGAGAAGGTAAAAAGGAGAAAAGAGACTGAATCATAGAGTAGTTTGGGTTGGAAGGGACCTTTAAAGGTCATGTAGTCCAACACCCCTGCAATTAGCAGTGATGCTCAGAGCCCGGTCCAACCTGACTTTGAATGTTTCCAGGGATGGGGCGTCCAGAGCTTCTCTGGGCAAACTGTTCCAGTGTTTCACCACCCTCATTGTAAAAAATTTCTTCCCTTATCTAGTCTACATCTACCCTTTTCCACTTTAAAACCGTTAGCCCTTGTCCTCTCGCAATGGCCATCTGCGTTTTCTTCAGCATCAGAGAAGGTTCTTAAGTCTAGGGTTAGGGACAGAAAGAACTCGTACTGATGAAGTCTGAACAGAAACACGAAAACATGAGGTTTAAAGCTGAAGGGAGAATATGAAACAGTAAAGTATGTTAATCAGCGTGAAGTGTTGTGCTCTCCCTGTGTGGTAGGACACTGCAAAATAGGTGAAAATCCAGCAAGGATTACTCAAAACGTGTGAAAAAGAGGAGTGTGTTTGTTACCTTGTTTCATTTTTCCCTTCAATTTTTTTTTCTTTTTTTTTTGAGACGGAGGGAGATTATTCACTATCTGTCCTGATGTCATGAAGGTACCTTTGTGGAAGGCATTCACTGTACATCCTCTTAGAAAGGCTGCATGCTGTGTTATTGGAAATAAGTTACCACTGCTTTTAGAGACACAAAATGAGCTGCTCGGCTGATTTCTGGTGATGCACAATGGGTCTTACACGGCTTCCTAATGAAAGGCAGGGTCCCTTCTTCCACTCACTGGTAGATGGCAAAAGGACAAAGGTAAACTATATCCCGGTTGTTACAGGCTTGGTTCTAATGTGTCAGATACATTTTTAAAGTTTTCTCTGCAACACTTTTCATTGCTTTACATGTGCTGAAATAATATATGTTAATAACAGTATACATTGTTAATAGTTCCTCATCTAAATGTTGTTTGAAGAAATGATGATTATTTTAGCTGTCCTTGATGTGCCTAAGAACAACACAGTGACCTTCTCTAAAATAATTCCTATGCAGTATTCTAAATACAGTTTTAAATAGATGTACAGAACAGCCATTTCCTCATATCCAGAAACTAATAACACTGCTGCCATCCTCTGCTTTTCATTTATGTACGCTCATCTTACACTCCTACACATCTTTCCCTGTATCTCTCTCTGCATGTTTTTGAAGAATAAAAATGGAAAAGTCTGTAATCAGTATCAGATATTATTTAATTGCCCAGAAGCAGGTAACACTGTGTCTGTGTGGCCAGTTGCAGAAATTATGTAATTGTCTAGGAGGGTGATAACATGCAAAGCAGCTAGAGAGTGCTTTCATAGTCCCTTGGTGGTATCCAGCTGCACTATTTGCAAAACTCCTATTGTGTTTGCATTTGTGTGTGCGTATATGCACAGCTGGTTAGCAAAGAATGCAGGCTGTTATGTATGTATAAAAAAGAGTAATCTAATCTCACTTCAGAAGATGTTTCTTCATCTTGCTAAACAAGAATACAATTCACCAGTCTTGGCAGAGCTGTTTCAAGATACCCTAGAATGGCATAACAGAATCATGAGAAAACATAAACCGAGATCCAGAGTCCAGAAGCATCTGAAATAGCATGCACAGTACCTGTCTCTGCTCTGCTCTGTTGAATTTTCTGACTCCGTTTTTTGCCTGAGAACTGTAATTGTACACACACACACAGACCCCTTGCTGTCCTCCCTCTGTTTATCTCAGAAGCTGAAAGAGAACTATTGATGTGTAATACCTTATCGTATGAAAATGATAAAGAATATCTCACTTTTGGCTGAAATACATCCTCATGAAAACTATCCAGCCTTAGTTCAACCTGATCTCTGCAAAAGATTACCAGTGAGAGATTTCTAGTGTCAGTACACTGAAAGTGCACACAAAGATGCAGTTTTTGTGGGAGAAATGTAAGGTTCATCTTTTTTTTTTTTTTTTTTTTTAATTTTTAGCCTGGGTTCAGTAGCAGATGGAAATAGTGATTGCTGATACATAGTTACTCACCTTTCCAGTAGATGGTAGTACAGATGTGCTTAAAAGAATACTACATTTGGGACTGAAACAAACAGTATGTAGACATTTTCAAATACTGAACAAGGAGGAATTTTTAGCTCTATCAGTTCTTAAAACTAAGCCATGTGAAACTGCCATTGGGAAAAAATGATCATCGAGACCTTTTTTATTCTAGCCACTGATGTTTAGAGAGCTACTGAAAGTTAAATTTTGATAGAAAACTTGGTTGAAATGCAAATACTCATAACTGCAAGACAGGGATCTCTATAAACCATTGACACTCCTATTTATGTAGTGTTAAATAATCTGAGTGATGGTGCGTGATAATCCCACTGAATGCAAAAGTCTATGGCTGTATTAGTCTGTATTATAAGTTGCGTGTATTAATTTTTTTAACCAGGCTTGACTTAGCTGTATTGGTAGAGACAGAGATAAAAATCCTTGGTGTGACCAGCTTTACAGATTTTCCCTCACAGATTTGTTATGCCTGTGTGTGATGATTTTATCAGCAATAACTAAACATGCATACGATAACAAATGCAGTTCATTACTGTTCTAAATATAATAAAAAAAATGTAAGCTATATAAGTTGGAGATATTTCTTAGAATAACAATTTAAGTTTTAAGATAAGTTTTTAAATATTTTTTACAGTATTGTAACTCTCTAACAAGACATAACAGAAGAATGATTGAAGGAAAGGAAATGTATTACAGTTTATCTGATAACCAAAAGTCAGAATTTATTGAAGCCATTTTAATTATGACTTAAATATCAAAAAACAGATGCCCAAATTGCCAGTTATTTAGCGCATAAATTTCTAAATTTTTCCTGACAGGGAATATCAATATATGGTCTATTAATACCTACAGAATATTTTCATAAATCACATCTATACATAAGTTCCTTGGGATGTTTTTTGCGATTATGGTTGCTGCTAGTTCATTTCAGAGTTACATACATGTTACTAGATACACAAAAGCTTGCTTGGAATAAATCTCCATGAACTTTCTGAAGACTGATTACCATCAACAGCTGATGTTAGTCAATATTGCAGTCATATTACCTTTGAAGCCCTACAGCATTAACATAAAACCCTCATTAAGGACAGATATAAGACTTGCAAGAGAGATAGGAAGGAATATAAAAACATTAATTACCTGTTTTATTAGTGTTGTCTGATATATTGTAATGATTGTCACTGAGGAGACTCCTATGTGGGATTTACACCTGAGGGAAAAGCTGGTGGTTGATTTTAAATGACACACTCAAAGAATCAAGATTGGTAGCAAGGCAGAAGGGGAGTAATTACGTGGAAGACCATGGATGCTGCTCCCATAATCTGTTTCCAGCAAAAATAGTAGAGATACAGCAATAAGAGCAACTACCTTCTGGATGATGTCAAAAGAGAAATTGTCTTGACAAATGAGGGAGATTTTAAATGGGAGTTTTCTCTGACCTACTATACAAGGAAAGGTTATGCTAATATGTTAAGGCACAGGCCTTTACTAATGGCTCAGCTGTAGACAAGGCAGTATAGCTCAAGACGAGAGTCAGGTTTTTGTACTTCTTTCTCCCTGAGTGACTGAGAAACACTCATTATCTTGTCCTAGGTTATCCTATTATAAATGCTCTTACCTTATTATAAATGTTCTCTGATACAAGTGTTGCAAACAGTGATCTTGGAGAAGAAAGTGTGAAGTTAGCATCTGGCACAAAGAGGACAAACTGCTTCTGTTTTAAACTTAAGGACGGCAATTGTCTTGTTTGAGCCACATTCTGTTCTCGTGATCAGTCATCTATCAATCTATGCAACCAGCTATAAATCTTTCTATTTTTTCCTCAGAATACGTGTTTTTCTGATTAAAGCCAAATTCGGCCCTGAATTATTCTACATGCACTTTTCCCCATGAACAGTGAACTGAAAAAATATTAATCTTTTTAAAGCACCTTGAAGCCCATTTCTCTTTTCAACTAATGAACTATGTAAAGGAGCCTCAGTTGCCTCAGGGAAACTTGTCAAACCCATCACAAGGAGCCTTTATGAAGCCTAAAGGACATGTATCATAATGTATAAAATTTGTCATAGCATATCATTATTACCTTTTGGGAGCCTTGTTACAACAATTATGGATGATTAAGCCATATTAAAAAAAAAGAAAAAAAAAGCAGTTCCATGACCAGTGGAACAAAGGAAACTAAGTTTCCCATGTTTGGGGCTTTTTGTTGTTGTTGTTGTCTAGTTTAGTGCGATAGAAAATGAAATCTTCATTAAAGATTTTCCTGCCATAAAGGTATTTATAGGAGGCTTCACCAGAGAGGATTCTCTGGTGTCCAATATTATATTTATGCAAGACTGTGTGCAGTTTACCTCTGTAGGTTGTCTGTGGCTACAAAACTTGAACCCATGTAATTATTTATGAGACCTCTACCTTCCACCAAATCTGGTTGCAATGAACCATGGTGTAATTATCAAAAGTTATTGGGGGATGTGGGAGGCACACAGACGCATTTGGAAAGGTACATAATTGCAGTCTGATGACAACTGTGGGGAACGAGGCTGAAAAAGGTACAGACATTCAGCCTTCCCTATTTTGTTTACTATCCTGAGTGTTTCCTCTCACACTTATTTTCATTTCAGATTGAACACCAGTGTGAGCATGATTATGTAGAGGAATGCATGCAGCTCTCACCTGGCGGAAGGATGGGAAGGAGAGTTTGGCCCAAGGGACAAACCCGGACTCTCCACATTACCGCAGTAGCAAATACAGGTGTGCCCTTTTCTCTGGTCTCCACAAATCTTGCATAGTAAGTAGTCCCAGTCTCAACAAGAGCAGGTAGACGAGCCTTGGGCAGACTCAGGAAAGATGAGATTTGAAATCTTTGTTGCGAGGAGGGAACAGCACTCTGGTCCTTAACTGCTCAGCTAATGCGTAAAAAGCGTATTAGTTTTATATCCTGCAGCCAGCCTTACTCAGTATGCTGACTGTTTTGAATCTCCAACAGAAATGCTTAACTGTCCCTCTGCACTGTAGGTTTCCTTTCATGTTTTTTGTTGTTATTGTTTTTTAATTGTAGCTAAGCCTAAGATAAATTTGATGCCTGTCTACAGTGTGTTTTGGAGCACCAGGCAGCAATCTCTAAGCCCATTGTGACCAAACCAGTGGCAATAAAGCTCATCAGCTCAGCCATAATAAGCTGAGACAAAGTACTGCACTAATAGAGCTCTGATACTTTTAAGACGAACCAGTAGCTATTGCACAGGAATGCACTGCACTGCACCATGGGGAAGATACTAGTTTGCATAGCCTTGCATTTCTAGGAGGCTTTCACAAACTTACCTTGCTTGGCACTATCAGTGACAAGATTGATAACAATAGGTATAGCTCTTGCTAGCAGAGGAAGATGGGAGTACCACCATTGCCAGTGGAGACCTTTGTGTCAGCTTGCAGATTCTTGTGCAGTTCGGCTAAACTTCAGCTAACCATCCAAACTGAAACAGATTTCAAGTTGCATCTGAAATATTACTTGGTGGGTTTTTTTAATGAAATAGAGTTAATGAAGAGGCTTGCTAAAATTCTAATCACTGTCAGTAACCTGATAGCGTACATATATTCTGCTAGATAAGCTTTCAGAGTGAAACTTTGAAGAAGACTACGTTGTCTAGAAATTATCAGTGGAAATTAGTTCTACCTAATAGACACTGCAGTTATCTTCTGATATAATTACAGGCCACCTTTTTAACTCTGCCAGTTTTTTTGATCTTCAGGAATAACCGCACCAGCTAGCAATCACTAATACAATGGAATAGCAAGTATGCAAGCCATCTATCACAAAGACAGTATTTTTTAAAGTGTTTATGCAAAACAAATCGCTGCTCTGCTCCATCTTTTGTACCTTTTTGTAACGAAATCCACTGCCTTAAGTTATTTTCTTAAATCACATCTTTTATTATCCATGTTTTATGCCAAATTTCCTTTTTTGTGATAGCTATTTATCATAGCAAAAGCAAAACAGAAACATACTTCAATGTGGGAGTTTTATTTTTATAGTAGGAGGCTTTAGTGGAGATGGGATTGATACATCAAAGTCTCATCCCATGATAACAGATGTATTTAAATATTTACCTTCATTTTTGTCCTCTACAGTTAATACAATATTTCCCTAACATAAGCTGCTAAATGTATTTTCCTCTTTTTTATTCTTATTAAAATTGTGATTTGAAGATATATTCCTAAAGCTGTGAATAGTTATTAACATTTCTTTAAAGGCTTCAATATTTGAATGGCCAAATTCCAGCTTGAGTAATTACATTCTGCCTACTTAAATTCCCCACACAGTTTCAATTAGATAAGTTATTCTTCTACTCTTTATGTCCTAAAACTGTTCTGCAGCATTGCTGCCACTATTAAACAGCTGCTGAATTTTGCCCCAGAGGTGACTGAACTGATCCCTATATACAAAACACAATATATAAAACAAACTGAATTTTTGCTGGATGGAAGTTGGTAAATACAAGTTTTATGATGGCTAAGTATTATTTTTGAATGCCCATGTTTATGCTCATTTTAAGGGTAACGATAATGAAACCTTTCCCACAGTGTCCTATTAACAGTGCTCTAGAAAGAACAGGAGGATTTGTCTTCCATATACGTTCAGAGCATTTCCAGGGACTATCGTCAAGAATACTGCTCTTAAATTATAGGCGCATTGCCATATGGGTATAGGAATGACCCCACCAAAGAGATAAAAGAACCGCAGGCTAGATTTTATAGATACTTAGGTACTTAAAGCCTCAGAGAGGAAGCCAGTATCTATGTCAGGCATACTGTGGAGGACTTTTCCCCATATGCTTTTGGAAATCCTGCTAGTGCCTTTATAAGGAAATACAGCCCGAAATACCTTTAAAATACTTTCCCTGTATACTACGACCTCAGCCTGAAACTATTCAGTTGCACATAATTTTACTTTACCAAGCAAATCCATTTCTTTCTACTGTAGTTAAACCTGTGAGATTCTCTTCCTTGAAGAAATAGGTAAGAAAGGATCTGAAGTAGCAAAGGGCACTACCTGCATCATTTAAGAACAGTTTTAGTGTGGTCCCAGGCTGTCAGTGTGCAATGCATTAAAGATTTTTTTCATATCCAGACCTATATTTCTGCTCTTTACAAGGGACCTGTTCAGATTACAGTGGTTACTGTAACTTCAAGGTACTCCAATGCTGCTGGGAGGTTGTGTGGGAAATCCCTGTGTAACTGCACATCAATAATTAAGCCAAATTCCAGAACAGACTTTTGGATTTAGGCCTTTGTAAATTAAATCCTCCCTCCTTACTTCATAAAAGATTTCTGTAGATAAATCTTCAAGTAGGCCTAGGACAGGTAGGCCCCAGGCTTATAAAAACTATATATAAACTGAAATTATTTCTGGGGTCAATTAAAAATGCATGTTTAAATATAGAACCTGTGAAAGTTGAAGGAGTACTTAAACGTTTATAAATTTGAATGCTGCTGTGGCTGAATGGGGCCTCTTCTTATTTTCCTTCTTCATGTTTCCTGGAGTAGGTGACATACACTTGGCGAGTATATACCTCAGAACAGGCATTTCTCGGTTTCTTTTTTTTTGCTATTCTGTCTTGCAGAAGAGAACCTGCTCTCTAGGAGTAAAGATAAATACTTTTCTTGTCTGCAGTATTTCTTTTTCTTGGGGGAATATAAGGCTTTTCTCTTTTCTTGATGAACTGGTGAGGTTTAGGGCATCACCTAAAAGAGATTTTTCACTTTGAGATTTCTGCTCTTCTTATTTTGCCTATTCCTTCTGAATTCTGATTTTTTCCTAATCTTCAGTCTTCATCCACATACTTTCCGTATCTGTGAATCTCCCCTCCATACAGTCCAATCTTTTTCTATATATTCTATTTCAGATAGTGAATCTCTTCTCTTGCTTATCCATCCCCATTCTGTGTCCATTTCGGTTCTTTCTCAGCCCCAGGCTCTTCCTTGCCACAGCACTAGGGGAAAATGCTGCCTACCAATCTCTCTGATTATATTGAGCCTGCACTTCAGGATACAGACCTGAGCTTGAACATTACTTGCTGCCTTCTGCTTGTGCTGAAGAGCTGAGCCGAATGAGGCAACAGTCCTCAACCCTGGGTAGCTGCTAAACTGTTCTTCACACCACCATCTAAACCCCAGATGTTGAGAATGGTATTGCAGAAAATGTTTGGGCTACAGAGTCTTAGCAGAATGTAGGAACTTGGAGCAAATCAAACCAAGTGAGGAGACGGCAGTTTATGAATCAGCACAATATTCTACTTGTAGTGCAAATCCACAACAAAACTAGTAGTTTACTAGGACTACATCAAGTATCAAAGATCAACATTTTAAGTAAAGCTCTAACCAAAGCATACCAGGTTTCCTCTTAAAAATCAATGTTGCCAGAATATTTCTGTAGAGTCACTGTCTGTACTGATAAAACTACTCATGGCTTCTTATCATTTGCACTCACTAGAGGAAGAACACAGACAGTGGTAAACATCCCATGGTGCTGCTGCTGCACAGACTGACAGCATCAGTCCCATGTGCCTCATGTTCTGTGTTCCAAGAAAAGCTCTGCCATGGATATAGGCTTTACTTAAAACAGCAGCTCTTTTCGACGTTTGCTAACAATATTTTTTCTAGTTTCAAAGAAAATATGCTCAAATTTTGCAAATTTCCCTGACAAGAAAACACCGAACACCTCATTTCCATGGTGCAGCCGCTGTTGTTAAAAAAAAGAACATACTTTTTTTCCATAAGGAAGAAAACACAGTAAATGCCAGTGCTAAAGAATGCTCATTTTTGTGAACTGTCCTCTGTGTGTCACGTTTCTTACAACATTACCAAAGTAACAGCTGTACAGTTTAACCAGCTGATAAAAAATAATGCTCTCATAGAAAGATGTTACTTCTTAGACAGACTTCCTTATAGATGATATCTGCTCAGGATGAATTTGGAATGGAAATTTTCACAAAGCAGGGTATAGAAACTATTCACACATTTTCCTTGTCCTCCAAATTTTCACTGAACTTAGTCATGCATAAATATAAACAGTTTCACTGTACTTTCTAATTAGTGTAATAACTGCACTAATTGTAAGGCCAGGATTTCAAAGAAAACACCCTCATCATTATAGAAGACTCAAACTGAAAAACCTGTACTTTTTCATGTATTAAGATCGACACTGAAATGCCTTAGTTATTATTGAAGACTGAATAATTATATTTGCATTTTATATTCAATTTGATTTTTAAAAATGATAATACTTCAGCACATTTACCGTATGTTACTTAAGAAGCCATTATCTAAAGTTTGAAATAATAGAAAAGACTCTGGATCTCTGTATAATTTGCCGATATATCCTGCGTTTTTCTAAAAGCCTACAAAAGAAAGCTTTTCCAATTAGAGATTAAAGGGAGAATAGTATTTTCCTCATGACTGCAAGAAAAAGAAAGGAAATTTTAATTTTTAAAGAAACTGCTCCAGAATCTGATATAGTTTATATATTTACTTATATTTTAATGATATGATTCTCCAAATGTGTCAGATATATAAGAATATGTGCATTGTTACTAGTAATATATTTCCACCATATATCCATTGATGAAAGAAGTACAGTATTGCACACAAGCACATCATTGAATGTTAAAAGTAAACAAAACTACAAAGTTTAATATTCTGAGTTTTGGTTACAGTACTGAAGGTTACACCAACTCGATGCTTGTCAGTGTATTTCCTACATTTAAAATATAGTTTGATTTTAAACTCCAATTTTTTTATGCACACAAATGTTATCACATTGATAATGAGAAATACACAATTATTGCTGAAGTACGGTGTCACAAAACAAATATAATTTACATTTGCTTAGTTTATTGGTTCTAACTTCATGAGGAATGTTAGGAATGACCGTGGTTGAAAGGACCATGGTCCTTTCAAGATAAATATTTCTTGAACAGAGCCCTACCAATGTTATTCAGGGTTAGGCTGAAATTGTAGTTGCAGTTGTTCACTGCTGTATTCCCTGTACTTTTCTACTATGGCATATTCCGTCTGTCATATATTTGCTTCTTGACACGTCACTGTAACATAATCGGAACATAGGATTGATTTAACCTTCTTGCTGCTTAGTCAAACGTGAACTCATTGCACTATATGACATGCAATATGGAAGCACATGTAATAATGGACAAAATGAAATGCCTCCTTTATTTAGACATTTTGGCATTACCATTTTCTAAGATTTATATGTTAGTGTATATATACATGTACACACACACACATATATATGCCACCAGTTCTCCCTTATAAGTAGGTCTGGGAGTGAATGAGAGGACCCAAGTCTGAAATGCTTCAACATTTGAACAAAACTCAGACTTTAATCTTGATCGTGACTGTTACTGCCAGCGCAGAATCAGTGACACGGAATCTATCACTTGCAGTTTGCACCTTCACAAGAACCCTTGCTTGCTTATTTTCATCAAGCTTCATTTTAGTTTCACTCCCCAAACATAAGGCAACTGCTTATCTACCATAAAGGAAAATACTATAAGACGATTACTGACGTATATGCTTAGTTATCTATTTTTGCATTCATGTTATTAACTAATAAGTGTAAGGCATATTTTTGGCCTACAAAACATTGGTCATTTAGGTGGCCAGTATGTCTCATGATGATAAGCTTAGTTTCACTGCTTTGTCATGATCCTTTACATTACTTACAGACACAGACTTAGATAATCTCTTCTGAATTTACTCACTTAGTCTTGTGGGGCCCTCAAATCCATACGGGAAGACTCGAAAGGGATGGGATAGGATAGGATAAACAGGAAAATGTCATTATAGCAAGAGTCAAGCCTAAGCGATAAATTGGAGACCTAAGCTTCTTTTAAGTATGGGGTTTCTGGTTGGCAGTTCTCCAGTACTGGACAGTTATATCCATGTTTAGCATTTTGCTTACAGTCGTCTCGTAATTAAGTTATATCAATGCCATCTCATGCAAATTGTTTATATAAGAAAGCAGCCATTCAAATGCATTGTGTATCCATATATGAATTTCAAAATCAGTTAAGATAATCATGTCACATTAAGTAGCATAAGGTGACAGAAGGTTCAAGTGGGAGGCTTTGGCAGTTTTAGCAGACATCCTTAAATCAACAACATAAATTTTAATATAGTAATTGTATTACACCAAATGGATGTGTTAATAGGATGCTGCTTCCAGACTATTTACAGAGAATGCAAGAGAGAAGTAAAATAATATACATTCATATTTTTTCTAACCTCTTTGTTTTTTAAATCTTCTGCAAACAATCCAGTCCAAACAAATCTTTGTTTTTATAATCTACTCCATTTCCAAAACTCCTACTGGCTTAGACTTTCCAATTAAAATATGATTCTTTATGCACGCTTCATAGAAAATGTTTACTCAGACATTGTGTTTACTGCAACGTATGGCTTTGGCATTGCAAGAAAATGAAAATTTCCAGAATCTTGTTTAATGATTGTTATTAACGATTCAGACAAATACCTGTTCATTTATCATAAGAAGACAGGGGGACCGGCACATTTTGTGACACTGTTTGGTGATGTAAGCAGACTAAAAAATTGTCAAGATTTTCCCAGATACCGTTTTTTAGGATTGTAACAAGGTGAAGGGAATTTGAGAATTCCCTAATTTTTACACAGCAGTACAAGAAAACCCAAGACTACCCGCTCACCTGCTCTTGGTGCTGGTACCGTTCCACCAGCCAAAAGCAATGGCTACCAGGGCAAATTCCACGGTACAGTGGAAGCACACAGGTAAAGCAAAACAGTTGGTGCCAAGAATTCAATATTGACATCGTATGTGCTTTGTGGGGGCTAATTCATACTCACCCTGTGGACTGAGCATTCTTTGATGGTTGAAGTGCAGAAGGCAAGCTCTTGGAATACGCATCTTCTACTTTTGTTTTGCCCCAAAAGAAGTGCTTTTCAAGCTCCGAGGCTGTTCCACAGTGTGAACCAACATACTCTAAGTAGAGATGGGTCAGGAGATTAATTTTGTGTAGATGCATCGCAAAGCAACTGCCCAATGCCTGCAGGGCCCACCAGTGCTGTTTAGAGATGGCAGGTAGCCCACTGGAGTTTTCACCATGTTAGAATAGCATTTGGTTTTGATGGAGATGAGAATCTGGAAAAATGTATTAGGGAACACATGAGAATAACTTGTTCCAGGCAGGGTATCTGCTAAACATGGGTCTTGATCTTTGGTGGGGTTGTGAATAGTAAGAGAACTGCTCGACGCGCACTGATTGTCAAACACTTCTGATCAGTGGTGGCATTTCCTCCAGGCCTGCAGTGGCAGTTCATTACAAAAGGTTTCCTTCGCTTGCCTCTCTCTCTCCTGAACTGGTAAAATCAGATAAAGAAGAGATACTGTGGTCTCTAAGTAACCACTTTTCTGAGGGATTACTTTTTAAATATAAAATTCACCATCCCAAAGTTAGAAAGCCACAAGGATATCAAAATTGTTCTAAATTTAATAAGCAATTAAAGATATTTATTTTTATGTTAAACCCTCAGATTGGGTGACTACTGGTACAATATATGCAAACACCAATAAATGTTCAAAGTCAATTGTTTCCATTAATGTTAAACCAGATAATCTAAAAGAAAGTTAATTTCTATTTAATTCTAGCATCTTTGCAAGTGTCCATTTTAACTATTGTCTTAAGATACTCGGCTTTATATGTAGTTTTGAAGTATATATATTCTATGTGATACTGAATTAGTATAGAGTGAGACTAATTGAGATCACTATGGAAATTAAGATTACATATTGATAAATGCCAGGATGATACTGTGCTTCAGTAATCCTCATCAGTGCAGCCATGAAAATTAATGCTATTTCTGGATTGCGCTATTTTTTTCTAACAGTTTAAATGGAAAACATCTGATCTAGAATTGTTTGCAATAGATAAAAGAAGCCTGCATGGTAAAGGATCTGACATATTTGTAAACCAGCAATTATGGCATATACCCAGCAATTTGAAATATTTCTGAATTGTTCAGCACATCCCCAAATTGCTCATGTAATGAAAGCACATGAAAATGTTATTATCATTGTTTCTAGTTGTCTTCCATTTCCCACTGGAGACTTTTTTGTCAGCTTAATACATTTTTGTTTGTTTTCAGCTCTGGCTTTATTTGGTTTTGGTTCTGGAATGAAAATCAGCTAATGACACCTTTTCTCAACCTACGGAGGCTTCCACTGTCTAGCGAGAATGGATTAGTCTAGTCACTCAGTGCGTGATCTCAGAGCGAGATTGGGGTTTGCTGCTTTATTTGTTTATTTAGATTTATTTTAGAGGAGGGAGCTCCCTGATGCAGCTGTACAGAACAGTGTCATTTACACGGTCTGAAGGCTACTAGTAAATAGTCACTTCGTATCTTAAGAATAAGCACAATGGACTTTTCCCTGATGGGTTAATTTTTTTGCCAAACTAAAGGAAGAAATACAATAGAAATGTGAAGAAACTCTTGCCAAAGGCCCAACATAACAACCCACAGTATTTTCAAGAGTTGAGACCAGAAGTGACTCAGGGATTAAGAATGACAGTTGTATCATTTTATCTCCTGATTTTCGGTCTGAAGCTCGTCAGGTTGGTGACAAATATTAGCAGAAGCATTACTTAACAGCTTAGAGTACAGTACAAAAGGACAGTCACAATCCCTCTGCCCCATGCCCCAAATGTTGTTTTCTAGATGCTTAGTGCCACGCTGGAAGCATAGAACAGCTGTAACCCAACTAAAATAGCTCTCAGATGACTTTACTGTCTAATCCGTAAGTGGCGCGGAGTTGCTTTATTCTCTGCAGCACCGCTACCACAGCCAGGGACAAACGGGGATGGCTGCAGCGTCTCCATCATCAGCTGCTGCCAAAACAATGCCTCGGGAACACAGACAGTCTCTCAGAAAATGGAGTGGTTCTCAGGATGCTCCGATTCACAGGGGACCAGGCTGGAATATACCCAAAAGAACTGGGAAAGAAGGGAGGTTTACCTCAAAAGCAAATTAGCTAGTACGAAGAAATTTGATGATAATGCCCAAACGTATGATAGTGCTCATAAAGAATTAAAATATGACAACTGTCATAACAACAGAAAGCATTGTTATAATATGAGATCGTCTTACTAATTTGTCATGGCATCCCTGAGGATAAGCAGGCATTTTGGTTCTCAGTTTTTCATTTTGTTTGACTGATATCAACCTGAACATCTCGACTGCACTGCTCAAAAATACAAACCTTGTGGAAGAATATCAAGCTGTGTGCATACAAATTGGAGATGGATTTGCCAATGCAACATATTGTCTCTGGTATAATTACTCAGTTACCAGTAAAACCTCTGCAAACAAATGTGTCTTGCAGTTCAAAAAAGAATATAATAATATATATACTTTGAAATTGCAGAGTCTACAGAAGGTAAATAAATCATCAGGCCACAGCAAAGAAAAGGATTATTCTAATTCCAAACTTAATGATGAAAAGCAGTTTTTAAAGATGTTCTTATTAAAGGACAGAAAAAAGTGTGGACAAAATCAGATTATTTGGCTCACCAGTAATTTGTTCTGGCTTTGCACACCCTTCGTAGCCCAAGGAGACCTTGTCCATGATGGAGTCTCCTGAACATTATTGCAGTACAAGCACATGAAAAAAATACAAAGTTAGCAGCACAGACTTAAAACCAATCTGAACAATTCATATCCGTAGTTGACACACAGGGAAATATATAGGTATGTTTAAAGTGAAAATAAATTCATAAGTACATGAGAAAGACACGTGCCTGTTCACTTTCTCACATGAATTCACAGACATACTGCTGGCATAGATCTTCACTTTCCATAACTCAATTAAAGACCACTGTCAAAGAAACTGTATTTCAAGGGCTACGACAGTTCATCTAATTTGAACTTCTAACTCTTCAAAGATGTCATAGAGTTGCTATAAAAAAAAATAGAGTAATAAAAATTAAACTTGATAAACATTTGTTAGCTGTCACTTTTTACCGTTTTTATTATGTAGATTTGATAAATTTTCTCCATTGTATCAGGCCTATTCTATTAGTGCACTTATATGCTAAATATACAATAGCTGTGCAAATTTCTTAATTTTATTACAACAAGAATCTCTTGATATTTGCGTTTTTCCATTTCATAGTCTGAAACTTCAGCAACTGAGAAGTTTATAACATACAAAGGTGAAAAATCTGTAACAACTAGTGGTTGGTATGATCGTGGTTTTCAAAAACAAAAGAATTTTTTTTTTCTTCTCAGCTTTTGACAAGAAGAAACTGCTCTCATATTATTTCACAGATTTATGGGAATAAGAGTTACTATGGAGTAATATTGAATACATTATTAAATGTACAGTGTAGAAGAACTGAAAACACACATAGAAATACAACTAACACTTCAGACATGCAGCTGTACTTATGCCTGGTACTTTTTTCCTCTTTTTTTTTCCCCTCTGACTCTCTTCCATCTCAGTTTTCTTCTGGATTTCAGTATTTGCGATTACCACTAAGAGTTTCTTCCTTCTTCTCCTCTTTGTCCAAGGTTCTTTTCCTGAGTAAAAATTAAACTATTTGTGGTTATCAGTCTTGAAACAGTTTGAGTCTTTCGCATTTACTTCTTTTTAACTATTTCTCCTATTTCACGTCATAACAGTCAAAATAAATTGAAAGCAGAAAAATAAAAAAGTTCATAATTCTCCAGTAGAAGCTGAAGGGAAACAGAGGGAGAGTACTGCAGATGAGATGTCAATTGCTAAAATTACCTTCTCTCTGTGATCAGACAGGCCTTGGATTTATTGAACTACACGGCACTCTGCAAGGTCTATTTAGTTTCTCACATTTGTTTCACAGCACCGAACTGAAGGAAGTGAATGATTTGAGCATGGTTATTGATTAATATTGTTTATTGCATATATTGTTCCAGGCACTTAGGGAAAAATATAGGTATGTTTAAAAGAAAATAAATACATAAATGAGATGGGAAGCTGGACACCCTCTTTCTTGCTCTCCCACTGCATGTGTATGCATTAGCAGAGCTCTGAAAGCCACCTGGACAATTCATAACAATAGCAGGCACTTAGGAAAAAGTATTGGTATATTTAAAACTAAAATATATACATAAATAAGATAGTAAGGCAAGCTATATGCATATGTCAGCAGAGATACAAAAGCTGTTTGAAGAATTCTATCGGTAGTAAGTGTGCCACAGGGCAACTGTGTGAACACACAAATAGGATGGACCAAAATAATTCCTTCCCTGAGCATTACCCTGAGAGAGCGTGACTTAGTGATCCAAAAGAAATACGCAGGACAACTGGAATGTGAAAGCTCTGCCTAGAGGAGCACTGGCTGCTATTATGATAAGATTTTTTTTTTCCTCAGAGTACTAAATCATGTATGAAATTTTAAGAAAAACTCAAAAATTCAGAATTTCAAACTCACACTTTAAAGTACAGAACTGTGTCATGCTTTCATGTTTTTATCAGTTTAATTCACGGCAAGAGAAAAATTTTCTACTTAAACCCTGTTTTCTGAAATGACCTGGGTCATTAATGTATTCTAGTCCCTGGTGTGGCTTACTATTTCTTACTAAAAACATTTTCTAAATGGTTTTAGCTAAATTGTAGAAAGGCCGTAAGCACCTACAGATACTGCCCAAACAGAGAGTTAGTCTGCAACAGCTACTGTTTCTTGATTCACACAATTTCTCACCAGCGTCTTCATGTAGACAAACCCTTCCTAGTGACTGAAACAGATTTCTGCGTCAAAATGTCTTATTTGCGTTGTAACGAAGAGGCTTCATACTTCAAAGTGTCAAACCGTGTCACTGTAAGACAAACAGAAAACACTTTGATCTCAAACTATGTCTACACAGCATACGGAAGGTGTGCTGGCAGTACAGACATCCATTCTAGTTTGACTTTAGCTAGCATGGGTATGTTAAGAGCCTGCATGTCTAAGTATAAACTAGGAGAAACCTGATGGGACCACTCTCTTGGGCTGCTTAAGGAATAGAAAGGAGCCGTTTTTTGTGGCTAACAGATTACTAACAGAACCATCTCGGCTTATAGTCTGCAGTCCAAAGGGTGCATGTGTAATATCAGTACAGGGCACCACATTTTCATTTCTCATTATGTCAGTTTTTATTGATGTTATATTGGGGTTTAATATTAATATATTCCAGTCAGAAGGCTTAACCTATTAAATTCTGTTATGCTGGCGAAATAATAAGTTTCGACTAAAATGTATGTTTTCATATAAACTATTAGGATTTCCTTGTTTCTCTTGTTTATTCACCATATTTCTGGCACTAGTATACAGAGAGTAAGATTTTGAGACAACTGATGCACTGTCTTCCTTCCTTGTCTCTTCTTTGACTTTACAGTGAATAACCCAGTCTTTCCCCAGTCTTTATATCCTTGCCCAGATTTTATATCTGCTTATAATTACTTGAGACTTTTTGTTTCTAAGTCTGTGCGGGCTTGATACTAGCAAAGCTTTCTGTTTTATTCCCGCATGCTTTTTTGGGGATCAAAAAAACTGTCTTTGGCTTAGAAAAGACAGAATATTCCAGTCAAGTCAACAAGTGGCAAAGATTCAGTGACAGATGCTAAAAATAAAGTATGCATTAGGATACTTGGAAGTGTTATCTCACGTCAGAGTTTCAGAGGTCTGTAACAGTTGTACATGGCCACTACTCTGTGACATAATCAAATACAAAAATAACAATATCACTATAGATTACAAGTAAAACTCAAAGAAAATTATAAAATTCTTCAAAAATTTTGAACATCTGTAGAAAATTTTGAAATAAAACACTACACTGATTTGGAGGAAATAGTTTCCCGATTTTGGAGAGGATGAGATTTACTCTTGTTCTGAATCAGAATAGAAACATTTTGAAATGTCATCTTTTCTGGTAAAATGAACAAATTTTTGAGCAGGGCTATTAATCCTTACTCTAAGTGTGGCCTGTATGACATGAAGAGTCAGATTCAGCCGCCACAGGAGCTGGAAGCTCTACTTGTTTGATAATGAAGAAACAAGTAGACGTTCTCTTTTGTTACAGTTCTAATTCACAGACTCTGTTAAATCTAACAGAATACTAATTACCTTAAGTGGATTTCACAGTTGACAGAGACCTTTGCTGGGAAGACAAGCTTGACAAAGGCAATTGAAACTTAGCTAATGAAGAATACTAGATCCACCTTTGAGGAATGTTAAGTAAGTGCTTTGCTTTTTATGAAAGGTACCTCTTTTATATGTAAAGTAACCATAGAAATGTCAACATTTCATTCTTAGACACCTTGCTAAATTCTGCAGAGGGTTATCAAATTACCTTGAGGTTTTCTTTTTCCGTAATTGTATTTATTCATACAGCATTTCTTTGCAGTGAAGCTCTGTGGACCAATCCTGAAAAAAGACACACTCAACATTTGCTTAGCACAGCTTAATCAAACCAGTCTTCATATTGACAGTCACAGTACAGCAGAAATTTCTTCCTTGCGAATGAGGGCTGTGCAGGTGTGTCTAATTATTGCAGAATTGCTTGGAGCACACAAAAGTGCGAGTGAGAGCTGGGACTGTAAAAACGTTCTTTTGTGACCATCTTACCTCAGGTAGCTCAAAGTATGTAAACAATAACTACTGCCTTTTGTGGGATTCATGAGCTAATACCAGCTCAGAATTAGTAAAAAGTTGGGATGCTTTAAAAGCTACTGAGAAATACAGGCACAGCCTTGTGTGTATGGTTAGCTGGGTAGTGTTCTGCTTGTTTCCCAGATGATAAGCGAACTACATACTCACCATGCTATCTGAATAGGACTACGTCACACTGCTCCTGAACACAGGATCGGAGCTGATAGGAGCATAAGAGATTGCCGGGAGACCGTGTTCACAAACTCTGAAGAAGTTATAGTTAGTTGGAAATTCTGCAGTTGGGATCAAAGACGCGCAATCCGAAAGCTTTAAGATGAACTCTCTCCTTTTCATACTAAAAGTCACTTCCTCATTTTAGAAGCTCGTGTGATACAGCAGCATTCTCACGTACTACAGAGTACACTGCTGTGATCCGTGTGCTACAGTGAAGTATTTTATGGCTTACCTGGATTTTTCAGGGAATGAAACGTTAGGTTTTCAGCACCAGTAAGACTTTCTATATGCACATAAGTTAAAGTTGTTCGGGTAGTGGAGAGTTTCAAAGACTTTTTAAAGCGAGAAAACAGTTTATTTTCTAATTATTCAGGGTTTTACTGAAGAAGCCAATCAGAGAAGGATTTCTTTGACAATGATCTAGTTTAAAGTTTTTGCTCTCTCTTTTCTGAATCATGTCCTACATGATAGTTTCAATTATTTATTATAAGGCAATGGTAAAAAAGTGTTAATTAGCAAAGATGAAAAAGACTGACTCAATGTGAGCTCCTGTAAAGGAGCTCTTATTTCTAATGCCTGAGGTGACCACTAATTTACAGCTTTTGATAGCTTGCATGCATGGTTCAGAGAATAAATTGGTCTTGGGGAAAAAATACTGTGCACCTTATTCACTGTGGTTAATGAAGAAGGTCTAGGTTTTGGTGTTGTTTTGTTTTTATTTTTTTAGTTCAGGCAATTTAGTTTTGATAAAGTGGTTTAACTTGACAGCATTAGAAATTAAAATAGGCAAAGAGAGAAAGCATGACATTGGAACACCAAGATTTTCTCCATTCGGCTAAAATGCCCATACCCAGCCCAAAAGGCCAACTCTAAAAATAATTGTGGTTTGTTTTTTCTTTCTTTCTGTGCTGATTTCAGCTAGTCTTTTCCATCTTATAAAAATCTTTTAAGCTTTAAAAACACTAATATCCCATGATCATTGCACTTCTTTTGTTTGTCTTAGTGAAAATAAGAAAGAGGAAAAATAACATACAGTACTAGGTGATTATGCTAATAATGGGAATCATACAGAAGACAAACTAAAATTTCTTCTAAATGTAATGCATCAAAATTACCTTCATATTTTGCTTATAGGTTTTATTCTTTAATCATAACTAGACCTACGCAAGAGTGTGAAACAATTCCTTAAGAAAATAATTTTAACCAATTAGAATACTCAACAAGGGCCAATAATGCAGTGGTCAGAGGTCTAGTTTGACTCTTTTTTGCCTGTAATCTCCATTGGATATATCAACTCGTTTCTTGAAAGTTACCACACAGGAATTCAATTTTATTACTGGTTGTCCTAACTGGATTTTAAATAGGTGTGACTTATATGTGAAGGATTCTGTCTCTCCTTTTTCCCCCCCCTACCTTTTTTCCAGTTTTCCGAAGTCTCCTAGTCATTCTCAAACAAAACCCAAACAACCCAACAAACAAACCCAAACTAAATTAGTCTTCAAGTTTCGTTTATCCATTTTGACATTTAACATACCTGGGTCAAGAGAATAATGTAAAATTTTCAGAGTGACCAATATGAGAAACTGAGTTCCGAGAACCTGAGATGTGCTGCTCATCCCTCACACCAAGGCCTTCAAGGAAAGCAGGAGTCTTGAATGTTGATTATTTTTTTCTTTACTTCAGGTCACTGGCTTGGTGTTCAGCTAGTAGAAATGACTGGAATATTTTTTCCAACAATACCTGAAAATAAAAAGTTTTCGACTGAGTGTCTGTTCCATCTACAGTGACCCAGAATCCCGACTGTCCATCTACTCTCTTGCCCAGGTCTGTTGATTTTGCTTATGCCCGTATTCTTCATGTTGTTTCACATCACAGCTGTGCAGGACCGACCTCAAACCCCCAAGCAGATGAATTCACGTGAAAAACTCACTCTTTTCTTAATTCTTGATGTTTAGATCTTTCAAGCCTTTCAGATCTTCCTCAATTAACACCTTTCCACTTAGCCTATTTTCCTTGTTTGTTTGTTCATTTTGTTGTTGTTTTCTTTATTAATGAGATATTAATTGACAGTCTCTGTGATGTTTCTTACACTTCAAGCTTTTTTTCATCTCCTGACAAGTCTTGCTGAACATAAAATGAGAACAATGAACAAAGTCATTGTGAGAGTTAAACTAAAAACTATAAAATGGTAAAGTCCAGAATCAACAACAACACATAAAAGATGAACACGGTGCTGCTGTTGTGAGGACTTCATTATCACCGTGTTCCTAGTCAGAACAAAGGTGTCAAAGGACAGGAAGGTTTAACAGTTTAAGAGTGCGATGTGAAAATAAATGAGACTTGCGGTCCACCCAGAGTTGCTGTGGGCTTCAGGACATTTAAAACCCAGATTATTCAAATACTTCAGAACTAACTGAAATAATTCTACTATATGGATAGAAAGGTAAATTTACTGATGTTAGTATCTGAGGTGCATCTCGTCACCTGGAAGCTCAGGTTTTTAAAAAGATGTTGTAGTATTACTTGATTTTATTATTTAATGACAGAAAGTAATGATCATTTAATTGTCAATCCATTCTTCAGAAATGTATAGATTTTTACCATTCTGGCAAATATTTTGGATACTTAGAATTACTGAAGGTAGAAAGAGTTTCACAAAGGGTGATTCTCCCCATTATGTTATAGAGGCTTCCAGTCTTAATTTATTACCCTTTCTTACCCTCTATGCATTGATTAGGCGGCCTAGGAGACCCACTGAGAAGAGATGTCTAGTTCTTACATAGCTGAGGCTGGATGTAATGAATTCCATAGATGTTACCGTGTGCCAACGTCTGTGCAAATTCGTGCCTCCTTAAATCCGTGTCCTCTGTTTGAAATAAAAAAACATATCCTTTTTTGCATATTTTCATGTCTTCCCACGCAAAGTCTTATTTTACCAAACAGGGTAAGGACCAGTAGGTGATTTTCAAAGAACGTGCTCTGATACTTCTTTCAGCCAGGGCCAGTGCCAACCTTAAACAGTAAAAAATAACTTGAACATTAAAGGAAAGAGCAGAGGATGTCATCTGCTGGTGTAGAGGAGGGAGCATTTTCTTACCTCGATTCTTTTCTCTTTGACTTTCTGGTAGCTTATAAAATGTGGTCATTCGGTTTTAGAGATTTGTTCTGGAAGTAGGCTTAACCAATGAGGAAATTAGAGTCCCTATCATGCAACTTCTTTAGTGAATCATAAAAGAGGGTGAAACAAAGAAAAAGGGGATTTATTAAAGATAAAATTTAATTAAAAGTACAGAATATGAAATATAATAAATATTAAAATAAAGAAACACCTTCTGGGGCAGGTAGTGACATGAACATGGGATTAATTTTAATAAGGTGAATAACCCGTCACTAATATGAGTATTGGGGTCAGAGTCTAGCCTAAGCATTTGAATGTTTTCCTTGGTTCAGATTCTTGTTCTCACAGATACAAAACAGTCAGCTTTTTCTGTTCTCGCTGCACATAATTTTGAAAACGTTTTGGTGAACAAAAAGAAATAAGAATGGAAAGTTACAAGTTTGTGTTTCATAAGGAGAGGGGAGAGAAGCCTCTTCAGTTTTAATTAAGTTCTTCAAGTTTCACTTGAGAAGACACTGGTGTACCGGAAGACACAAAAAAATAAGTTAACTCATGTTCACGTACAAAAGTGGATGACAAGTAAAACTGAAATGCAAGACATATTATGCAGATTTTTTTTGTGAATGGCAGCTACAGATTTACATAAAATTGAAATAACCTTTAAAATTAGGACAACTGGGTCACTCTAATGTGATCTGAATTACTGAGCTAATGATATTCTTATCCTTCCATGTCCTCTAGGCACTGCCATTGAAAATTTAAACCTTTGCGAGAAAACTTAAGTCAGAAGAGCTACCCTTAGAAAACTACTCCATACTTCTCTATTGATGCTACATCTGATGACAAAATACAGTTCTTAAGTATATATTTAAAGCCAGAAATGTCTACAGCCAAAAAGAAACAAACCAGCCATTATTTCATCCTACTCTTCCATCTGCATTTTGGACCAGTGCTTTTTTTATGCAGAGATTTGATTTTGGTGCATATTCTTAATATACTATAAAGAACGAGACTGCAAAGTCATCAGTTAGACAGTAGTAATGAAATTAGCAAATAATACTTAATTGATTTTCTGAAAAGTATAGTCAAGATCCAGCTGCATAAAAGGTACTTTTATGCTGTACTACCGGTAAAAACAAACCCAAAACTAGATTAAGTGGCCAGCAGGGGATACTCACCACATAATTGAAGACCTGAGTGATAAACAAGTATTTTAATTATCTCAAAGAAAAGAGTGTCCAGGGGGAGAGGGGAGGAGTGACCAGAGCGCACAGTATTCTGGCAATCTTCTATGGATCCAGTCATTGCTTGAGACTATAAATTAGAGCAATCCTAAAGAATATAAAATCCCTCATGCTTTCCATTTCAGACTTTCACATGGATGCCAGAATCCAGGCTACTAGTTTGAAATAACAAGGTATGCAGACTTCCGTACTTTCAGGACAGGAATTTTACCTCTGTAGTATGAGTGTGTCGCTTCATCCATTGTGACTCCACTGTGTGGCAAGCTGTTTTCACAGCCTTTTAATGATAAAAAGTGTGACATGTTTTTTGGAAGGTTTGTATATGGTTACTAGATGTGATTTGTCTAAATTTATTTAGGCCAATTGTACTTAGTTGTCAAGGAGCATCTCTTGCTATTAGAGAATGCTTCCAACCATATATATGTATATATGCTTCCAACCTGTATATATCTATAGGTGCGTATTTCTTAAGTAATTTGAGTCAAACACTTTAAACATACTGCGTGGTTTGTAGCGGAGCGATACATGACTCCACTACAGGACTCCAGGATAAATGCTCCTCAATATTTTGAGCAATGATTTGGAAGTAAGCACAAAATCACTGCTGATAAAATTTATGGCTGATGCAAAGATTGTTTGAGTGGTAAATAATTATAATCAGTCCTCGCGTTCATCTGGAATGATCTGGATCACAATAGTTATGTTTATTTGACTTCTGTTGGGTTTGGCTCTGCTCTGAGGCAGCCAGACACGTACTAGCTCTGATTCAAAAGGCATGCAGATGCAGTCAGCCTAACAAGTGTGTTTGAACTCTCAGCAGTGTTCATTAGCTTATGTAGCAGACCTGCACAGCTTCCATTTTGCTGCTGTCTGGGTTTGGAGCATTAGTAGAAAGCCTTTGTGTCTTCCTTAAAAATCCCTTCAAACCTTGATACTCTGGGCTCATTCCAGCAAAGTGAGTTTTAAAAGAAGAAAGTCCAATGTTTTTCATCTAATGAAAAGAAATCTGAGTCCGACCTATAGCACAGGGGACTGATGTATGGTTTCCAAGGACAGAAGTCTATTGTGGGGATTATATTGCATAAACAAAATCAGGTATGGAAAAATGAAATTAAACTAAAGCTGCCTTACTGTCTTCTAAACGCAGAAATAATGGACAGAAGCAGTTATGTGGTGTTAATGCTTCTAGGTGGCACTGAAGATACCGATGCTCAAATGTCTTATCCTGATCTCATGTCCACATTAAAAAAGAAAAACTGAAAAATTAGGAAAATGGGAAGTCATGATTACTAGACAAATTTTTTATAGTTAGAAAAAGAGATCTCTGTCGCCTTGTCTTTCCAGAAAATGCATTGGGGAAAACCTGATTGGAGAATTACATGTGAAGGACAAGAAAATACTGATTTTTTTATCTCTTGGAGAAAGGTATATCATAGAATCATAGCATGGTTTGGGTTGGAAGGGACCCTAAAGATCATCTAGTTCCAACACCTGAGTACCATACAAACGAGTATAATTGCCTCATACAGCTGGACCAGCTGAGATGATTTTAACCTAATTACTTCAGACTGGGTTGTTGGAGACTATAAGGATATACTCACATATATATACATTTGTAAGCAGTGAAAATGATTAATCATGAGACAGATAAAAATAGAGATTCTCTGTTCTTTTGGCCAGGGTACCTGGGAATAGGTGAAATGTAACACCTTTGGTAAAGAATTGAGTTCAAACTACATTATCTAATGCTCCCTTCTACCTTTAATGTCAATTAATCTATGTATTCTTATGTTTGAAGAGCACACTAATGCACTGTTTACAGCTAGCAGCATTTTTATGTTTTAATGACACATTTATCCTGATTATGTTTTGTTTATGTCCATGTGCATTAGTATGATACATTAGAAGTTCTGCAGCAATATCATGTCTCCCAGATGTAACATTGCAACATGTATTTGCATAAGCACGGAACATAGTCCATTTCCTTCTCTTACCAGTACAGGTTTGCAGAATTTATTTATATGTGAGTCTGTAGCGAATATAACAGTACTTCAGATTCCATAAAAGTTACGTCTAATGACAATTTTCATTGCTGTGGTTTTCACCTTAAATTTTAGGTTTAAGTGTTCGATGCATTTCTTTCAAACCTATCACTGGAGGATTTTGTCTAAAGTTATTCAATATCCAGTACTCAAATTGTCAGGATTTCTCTTCTCATGTTTTCATCATGAATATAACTGGGTTATTATTAGCCTGTTATTACTGTTGCTTGTTAATTACTATTTGTTAATTGGTTTTTAACTGGATTACAAACAAACTTTCCAACATTCCTGTATAAAAGAGGATCTAAATAGAAAACTTTACAGTTGCTTTAATAATCACACCTAAAAAGAACAGACTTTCCCACAGGTCTATGTAGAAACAGAACTATGTTGATAAATATATGTACTTGACTAAATACAAAGTCAGATTTTTAGTAAAAAAAATTTTGTTTGCTTTGCTCAGCCTAAGGGGAAACGTCAAAAGGTCTGATATACAGAAAAAAAAACTGATATACACCCACCGAAAAGTAGCTCTTTGAAGTTGTTGCAGTTCAGGCACTCTTAAACTCAGGTGTCTAAAAGAAAACAGCAGCTATATTTTAAAATATTTTCTATTATATAAAAGTCCTTATTTGTGGAGTCTGTACTGATATTGACACACACATGATTAATAAGCCACTAGAAGAATAAATAGCTAAGAAAGTCATAAATTAACAGTTTCTAAGTGACTCAGTCTTGATGTTCTGCCCCAGGTTTCCATTTGAGATCTGTGTTCTGCATTCCTTTTACCTCACTATCACATTTGTCATTGACTGTTTTGCAGTGGTATTTGAGTGTAGTTTTTGCTTAAGAGCCATAAGCTCAGACACTATATACTAATTTTTAGTACATTCTGAGACCAGAAAAGACATATAAAAAAAAATGGTTTTCATTTCCATTTTGACTGCACAGTACAATTACCAAAGTTCAGTCACCTTGGACAGTCCACCTCTCTGCTACAGTTTCCTTATTTCCTGAATGCTTGTTACGATACCCTTCTTCACAAAATATTCTATGAAGCCTTTAAATGAAAGGTGAAATACAAAATTATTTAAATCAGGAGAAAGGCTGAAAAGCTGCAGGGTAAAGCTGCCATTCAGAGGGAACTCGACAAGCTGGAAAAACCTCATGAAGCTCAATAAAGGAAAATGCAGAGCCTTGCACCTGGGACACAGTATCCCCACACACCTGTGCAGTCTGGTTGCTGATGAGGTAGAGAGCCACTGAGTTGTCTGGAGAGGCTGGAATATGCATTGAGATTTCGACTGGGCCAGGCCCTGAGCAACCTCATTCAACTCCAGAGTGGAATCTGACTTCAGGGTTGAAGTTGCTTTGAGTCAGGTGCCAGATCAGACATCTCCAGAAGTTCCTTCTGAAAAAAATATATTCTATGTCTCTATCTCAGCACAGTTTCTTTCAGTGTGGTACCTGAAAGAGCAGTGCTCAGAATTTGAAAGCGCATGGAGTCAGACATTCTCCCTCTTCTATCCCCCTCAAAAAAAAAAAAAAAGGTAATTTACAGTGTGTAAAAGGAAGTTATTGTCTCTTTATTGTTTTCTGATCTCTTAAAAATACAACTGAAAATAATATCTTTCTTCTGTGATTAGATCTAAAATGCCACGAGACTATACAGCAGGTTGCCCTTTCTCAACTATAAATTTTATTACTACTTCCTGAGTTCTCTACTAAAAATGGACAGCTTGTGAAATACTTCAGCCTGTCTGGCTTCTGACAGGTCTTCCTACAAAAACCTGAGTTATCCAAGAACACTCTGTAGCTGTCATGGCTAACTATCACTCCACAAGCCTGACTTCTAAAGAAAAATCCTTTGGGAATCACAGAATAACAGCAACATTAGCCAAAAAGTCCACCTTTCTGTAGAAGAGCACACAAGTAGAATTTATTTTTGTGTCATAACTCTGAATTTGAATAGAATGTTGCTTCCCATTTTATATGAATGACCAGACTGCTGCAGTACATCCATACATTTTTTTCAGGAAAACATAGGTAAAGATCAGACATTAAAAAAAAAAAACCAACACAGTAGAACCTTACTGTTAGGTAAGTTACCGATAATGACATAAATTGAGCATATGGAGGTTTTAATCTACTGTTAATAGTAGTAGTAATATTAATGATGATGTTGAATACTCAAATACCATTATGTTCTACTGTTGCACTAAATATGCTCTATGGTTTGGACACCTTCACTGTGGAAAACCCAAGTTATACAAGGAAATATTGGATTTGTGTCAAGAAAATTGCTTACATAGTAATATACTTACTGACTTAATCAAAAAATGCAAAATGACTGTGCTTTATAACACTTAGAAGATTATTAGACTTAGTATCTCTCTTCTGACATCCTAACCTTTCTACAGCCATGGCAATATATAAACGTCCGGGTTGGTTTTCTTTGGTTTTTGTTTTTTAGTAAATATAAGGTTAAACAACTTAAATTTGGATTTCAACAAGCAGTTGTATTGGGATTGTTGGATATGATTTTAATACTATGAAGATTTCCACGTGTGTTCCAGTATTTCTAAATTGCTAGAACCTTAGAAACTAAATGTACTTTTCTTCATGGGTTCCCTTCAGTTTTCCCCCATCTGTTTTTTTAAGTGCTCCAACTTCCATTAGGCTAAACATTTTAAAGTACAGAGTGCTTTTCTAGAGCTTCTGATGTCAAGTTCCTCCAGAGTCACATTAACAAATTACATATCTATAATGCGCTTTCAAAATACATAAATCTGGCATTCCTTGAGAGAGTTTTCTTGCCAGTACATTAATTAGGAAAATGTTCCTTATGACTATCTATTTAAATTACAAATGTTTAATTAGCTATTATTGGTGAATTAAGGATTGAATTCTCATATCAGTATATACTGGTCCAGGCTCTCGCCTGTCGTAGCCAAGTTTGCTCAGATGAAAAGCACAGGGAGAAGGTGACCTTGGATTCTGGCGATGCTCGATGCAGGCCGATCCAATGATTAAAGGCCAGAGAAACACAAAAGTTGATCCTGCTCATTTTAGTTGCCAACAGCAGACTGAGACTGTCCAGGTAGACCTGTCGGCTTTACGGAGGAAGGTTCTTTTTAAAGAGTTATTATGCAAGTTCTATGCCATCAGACTTTCTCCAAAGATACTTCTGCTGCAGAGCAGTTGTGCTGAAAATGCCTTTGTCGTGAGGGGGTTAAGCAGTGCCAGCGTAGTCCACTATTGGATCCACTGACTTCTGCACAAAAACAGTGTTCCCAGTTTTAAAGAGCTGCTCCAAGTCTACTGGAATAACTATACTTCTGCAAATGTTTGGATTTGTTTATTTGGAATGAAAACTGAATGGATCTGTAGGCAAGATAATCTGTGTCATTGAGGTTAACAAAATAATTAACAAAAATTGCACCACAAGTATTTCTGAAACCAATTTTGAAAGATAGAATAAAGAAATACAGATACTGTAAAGTTCAGTAACCTTCTGGTTCAAAAAACAATTTATGGGGAAAACTGGCTGGAGCCAATTCTACAGAACAAAGACAAAAGTTTAATTTTCTAAACCATGCTAAAGAACATATACTGAGATCATATTATTCTCTTGAGCTTCCAAATTCCCAGGGTAAGATTTTACTGCCCGTAACATTAAGCAATCATTGAAGGAATTCCTGACTTCTGTCCAGCCCTACAGTGCAGCAGACCATAGACCTAAACTCTCAATTCATAGTTGCTGATTTACCATTTCTGCTTTCATCAAATTTGTGGTTTAGACATGACTCAGAAATAAAGTTACAAAAACAACGGAAAACAGGCTGGCATTGTAATATTTCTTGCCAAGATGAAACCAAATACTGCAAAATAACACTCAGAAAGAGATCTTTCAGTCTGTTCTTTGGACTTCTATAAATTTCAGGACTAAAGATGCTTAAGTTAAAAAAAAGTAAAAAAAAGAAAATGAATTTGTGCATACTTACCACCCAAGGTGATTGATATACAGGTAATGAATGCATCAGGGAATGATTTTTTGACCTAGCGCCATCAGGAAAAAGCAAGAGCCTTTCATTTCCTGGTAAGAAAATAAAATCAGTTCCACCCAATAGTGACCTTTCACTAGCTTATCTTCCCCAGAACCTTTCAGTACAATTATGTAAAGAAGGTGATAGATAAGAACAGTATGTAATGCAATGAGGTCTAAATGCATCATCTTCCATATGAATAAAATGATAATCATTATAAAGAACTTAATTGCAGTGCTCTCTGTTCCCACGGTAGGAATGTAACAACTGCATGAATTGAACATTGGCTCTAAGTTGAGGCTTCTTCAGCAAGCAAAAGGGATGAGCATCTTTAAAGTACTTGGAGAACTGATAGGGCTGTATAATCAATGGCTCCCCTCTTAAATTGCACATGATAAATGGGAAATAGTAAAACAATAGAGGTATCTGATGTTAGAATTCAGAATCCATCACTTCACAGGTTCGCAGTCATTATTTGATCTGTGTAATTATACCGAACATTTCAATTAAACTAGGAATAATTAAATAAGAAAATGATCTGAACCTCATTTCAAAAGATGACTTGGCTACAGTTAGAAAATATTTTTGCATGTCTATCTTAAAGTGTATGACAATGGAAATATGATTACATCTAAAAATTCTGTAATTTGTCCTAAAAATAGGAATCTAATACATGCATTCGCTACTTTAAAATATTTTCTTTCTAGATCTTATGGCAGAGAATAAAGAAATACTTAGTTAAAAAGTGGCGAGTGATCCCCCTGGAAAAAAAACAACACAACAAAACTTTTTTGATTTTTTTTTTTTTTTTTTTAAGTAGTAAGTTCCCCTGTCCAGTTCACTACTAAGCTGTGGAAACAGTGGTACCAGCACAGCAGCAAGAGGGACAGGGAGCGTGGTTAGAGATAAGGACATTTAAGCCAGTATTGCCTTCAAAGAAACGCGCGTGGCACCCTTCTTCTGGGGGCGAAATCAGTCCTTGGGAAGAGTCCGTGCTCCTCATCTAAATTAGACAGCGGCTAAAAACCTCCTGTGCGTAGGCTGCACCGTGACCCCAATGCTGTAAAAGCGCTCTGGCTATGACCACGTTCACCCCTAATCTGATCCCTGCAAACCAAGCCTTGGAAGATGTGTAAAGTACTTACTTCTGAACATGCTTTAAAGCTATCCCTTGGAGCAGATGGAGTTTATTTTGTAATCTCTTTACAGCAGCTGAGTGACAGAAAATATACTGCACTGCAGTCCAGAGTCAGTGTCTTCCTCTAATTTATTGGAAATATTATAAAAATTACTTTGTGCCTAATAGAGGCACCCTTTCCTGTCAAAAGGGAAAGGTTAAGTTATTGTCAATGACATTTGATTAAATATTTGCTAATCAAATTTATTTTTCATTAACGGACGGATTTGTTAGTCTCTGCATCTCAAGAACTCGGCACCAGAAAATCTTTGATTATCCTTTTACAGATTTATAAATATTTTAGCAATCTAATCAAAGTAAAGGAACAATGGAATATGATTTAGGTAAGTATTATAAAAAGAGCTAGTGAACAGCTAGTCTATCTTCGCACAATCTATTTTTGAATAATTTTGAATAAGAATGAATTCCTTAATTTCAGTCTGTTTGGAAATAATTTATGAACAGAATAAGGACAGACATTCTTGGATATGTTAATTCTTTGTAAGTTGTTTCCCCAGTTCTAATAATTGTTAAACTAAAAATCTTTAGAAAATAGATCTCCATTTGAGCCTTGAGTTTCTCTCTGAGAAGAATCTGACACAATCTGGAAGCCCAAATTTTTCTTGTTTTTCCAGAAAATGGGGCAACAAAGTGAAGAGTGAGAGGCTGTATACTAAGAACATAGTATTACAGTATTAGATATATTAATTATATATAATATATATAATAATAGCTCTATACTACCACTCTATACTGATTTTTTTTTTAAATTTAACGTGCACTTAAAAAGATGAGTAGAAGACTTGATGGTGTACTTCAGTTACCACTTAACTTGTTTCAACATAATATACGCTTTAGTTGATTTTACTTGCACTTTAGTTTTTTATGATAATTGCCTACTTACCCTGTTCTCGTCAGCTAATCAGGACTAATTATTACATCTCTAATTGACCAACAATAACTACTGTATCTTGTTTTGTTAATTAAATGCTTGTTTAGGAGAATATTTAATTTGCTGTAGTAACTTGGCGAGCAAGCCAACGTAACTTTATGATTATTCTGCCTGTATAAGGCGGTGCATGCAAAGCTCCTAAGAAGATTATGTATAACACCTTATATCTGCCATAAAAGGGCTCAGCTGAAGCTTACGTTATTGTTAAACGTCTTGTAAAAGGCATCCGTGACAAAGTTTCAGTTACGATATGGAAAGCATTCCAGCACAGGAAAAGCTCAAGAAAATTAGGTGATTTTCCCCATAGATAGTACGTTAGGGATCTTCTTGCAGGCTGACTCCCAGCTTACACGGTCTTTGATGAGATCCCAAAGAAAACATGGTATCATCAAAGTCACAGCTCTTTGTTCATAAAGCAAAGGTGACAATTACCAGGAGTCAGCAGTGTCCTCGGGCCCCTGGGAACATTAAGGGATTTCAGTCATGTGGAAGCTGGACTGAGGGAACCCCCGTGGCCACTCTTCCAGCACACAAGCTCTGCCACAGCGCTGGTGCTGCCACCATGCAGAGGAGAAGTAAGAGCGGCAATTAACGTACAATAATCTTTGGAGGAGATGGTCTGAAGTTGCTCATGAAGGGGAGGCTTCACGCCTCCCTCAAAGCAGGGTGTGGAAAGTCAGGTGGCAGCCGCAGGTGTAGCTGTGTAGCTCAGTTGAATGACACGATCTCACATCCAGTTCCTACAGGTACCACTTCTTACCACAGACACGACATGGATTCCACGCTGCTTAGTCCTCAGATTTAGCAAATCTGTGTGAGGGATGAACAAATGAGTTCTAACTGCATCTTACTGTCATTTAGTTTGATGAGCTACACACGTAACACATAAGTAAGTTAAAGACTTGTAGAAGAACCAAGAAACTAGAATTCACATAGTGCTGACTCAGTAAACTGAAGACTGCGTAATTTCTTTGTTTAAGTGTTTGCTCTACGGTTAAAGGTCCACATTTGCTTCTGTTATTTCAGAGTTCCTAAAAAAGCGCGCTCTCGTGTCGTTCCACGATGCGGTGCAATTTATGTAAGCTCATGAACCAATACAGCGTACGCAAACTCACTCCGTTGACGAAAAAGAAGAGGTCAATAGGCGTTCGGGACTCCACAAAGCATAATCTGAGAGCTACAGAATTACAAAACGAAGTTCTTCATTTATTCCCCCTAATCAGTTATTATTAATGATGTAAAAGGGGAGGAGCGGAATGTTTACCTTCGTCTTACAGTTTTTGAGGGGCGTTGAAAAAATCTTTAATGCATCCAAGGGCTTTTTTTCATTGAAGATGATCTTTCCGTGAAAAAGACAAGGACATTTCCGTTTTACAGAAATTTCTACAAGTGTATTACAACAGAAGATAAGGCCTGAGAAACACGCTTGGCACAAAGTTGAAAAGATTTAAATCTTCNAAAAAAGAGCTGTCCTGCATGACCTTGGTCGAATCAGAATGTTATTCACTTGTATTCACTCAAACTACTGCTATGGCCTCTGAGAGGCCACACCTTCCATAAGCGCTGACCTTCATTTCCCTTTCATCAGCCTGGGAAGACCAGGGGGCCCTCTGAATATCCAAATACTTTTTTTCCGCTATTCTGAAACTACTTTCCTTGTTTTCTCATGCAAGATTGGAAGGTAATATTCTATAGTTGTTGGTCATTGCGCATCCGGTGAAATTATTTGGCCCTTGCGCTTTGAATGTCACCTTTTAACCTGTACCGTATTTAAAAGAGGGCACCATTTTGGGACCAAAACTAAAGCGGTACCATTTCACCTCACGTGTGATGCTTCCAGAGTTCAAGTTCCGGCACTGCACAGAAAGTTATTTTTGTCTATCAGTACGTCAGTTTTGCTGCGTAAGGGCAGCTGTTTATTTTAAGTAATACACGATCCCTGGAATCTATCCAAGCTGTAGTAGTTGTAGCTGATCATGTGCTTACAGGAGAGGGGACTGTTGTGTTGTATTTTACGTATGTCCTTGGACTTGAACATTTGCTACCAGATTTGAACAACTTGGCCTGTTCTTATCTGCAAAGTCAGAAGAGCATAAAGTCTGTTTCTGAAGGAAGACTTAAAAGGAAAATAAATCCAGGATCCTTCTAGTAGCTGGCATGGAATTAAATTGGAATATTTAATAAAGCCTGTAAAGCTAAATATCGTACTGAGTTGGAAACAGCTGGTTTGAATACGCAGAAGCCAGAAAAAAATATATGGGAAATTATATGTGATTGGGAGAGTGCTGCAAAGTGCGTTTTGGCATAACACACAATTATTTCATACTAAGTAGGATTTCAAACTACAAATGATTAAAAAGGAAACTGGAGAATAAAGCGTGAGCTAAAGGGGTAGCAAGTCCTGATAAATAAAGCAAAGGTTCATAATGCAGTGGTTTATCAGTATGAAGTAGACTAAATTCTTCCTGTTCGGACTTCTTTTTTAATTTACTGGAGGCAAACCAAAACCATTGAGGACCTGCAGCTCAAACCTGGCTTGCTGGAGCATCTAATGTGGCCTGGTTTAAAGTCTTTCATTGAAAGTGGAAAATGTTTCCAGCATTCCCAGTGTGGTTTTAAGATGTTGCAGAATCCACTAGTGAATTCAACACCAAATTAAAGGTGACGGTGCTGAATCTAAGTGGAAGGCTTTATTCAAATCACTTGATTTTTTGAAGAAATAAGTCAGACTGGCTTAACTGAGTTTATTAATAGTGACATAAGCATCTGTAGTTTTTACACACTTATTAGGTGTCATAAACATGTAAGTTATGAGCTAAATCTACAAAATAGTCCCTCCCCCTACTGCTCAACTGATTAATATCTTATTCATTGTAAGGCTTCATGCTAATAAATGTATGTTTAAGCAGGCAATGTAGCTGAATAAAAGCAATATTAATAGATCTGATATGAATAAACACCAGTTTCCCCACTTGTTCAGTTGAGAGTGGCTGACTTGAGCACAAAGCTCGAAAAAGGTTGGTGTGTAAATAGGCAACTTCAAAAGAGTATTCATAAGAATTTGGATTCAAAATAACCAGAAGAGCTTGTTTTCATGCTCAGGATATCAATACATTTGAAGCTATGCAACATGCAGAGGCAGAATTGAAAAGCTGAAGGGGAAAAATTGCTGTGATAGGTGAAAAGCAGCTACTTCTCATTTTACATTGAAATTAAACCATTTGGGGCCTGAGCCCTTAGGCAATTTTCTACATAGGAATTCATTTAATGCTGTTATTATTTTTCCCCTCAAATTGATGAAATAAGACCATGGAAGACATTATACTTTTAAATACTCCTTTCATATGTGGAAAAGATCAGAGAACACCGAACTCCTCCAGATCTGATTTTCTGCTGGAGCAGAACAGAATTTCTGGCCAGATCACTGCTGTACGAACCATAACCATCCGTTCACAAAGTATAATACTAACTCTTTAACAGTCTGTCTTGCCATGGACAGGTACGATGCTTTAGTAAAACCATCACATTACCTAAGGGTCACCCGTAAGTACAAAGCATGATGTCCCTTTAGAAATTATCCCATGCAATCAAAAGCAAAAAAAATAATATACTGTTAATTAAATGAGATATCAGCTTAATACCTTAAACAAAATCTTCATTATGGCAAAACAAAACACTGACATGGACTTAAAGAGAGATTTTTCAAAAGCAGTAACTGCCAAAATAAGCTCCGCTTATCCTTCTGCGTTGGTTTTTGCCACACCTACTTCAGAGATACCCCAAACCAGGCATGATGAAAATCAAAGCAGTACTGTGCATTTGTGAACCGGCACCATTTCAACCACTTCTGAAAAGAAGTCTTGGCCACAATTAACTGTTCCTTTGCCTAGCGATAAAGAGTACGCTGACTGTAAGCCTGAGAGCAGTCATAAACCCATGTATTTCCAAGGCTTGCACATATCCCATGTTGTAAAACACGTTTTTCACAAAACGTAACAGGGGGTATTACTAATCTGGTGAAAAAAAAAAAGCAGATAAAAGATGCTTAAAAGCAGAGATAAAGTAAAAAAATATTTTTGTAATTTACTCTTGTTTCTGCTTCAGTTTTTGCTAGAGGAACAGAAAACCAGAATGGTTTGAAAATGCCACATAGAAAGGAATTAAATAGGAAATAAATGGATGTGACAGATTGGTGTAGTTCATTTGTAAATTGGATAACAGTAGAGGTAGTAAATGTAACTATTATATATAATTGACTTACCGAGATGCAAGATTTGAGGCTTGAAGGGGTGCTAAGCTGTTTACTCACGACTTACGGATTCATATGTATTCCTGTGTTACTCAGTCCAGTGCCCAATTGTTTATTATCTCACTAGAATTTGGAGGACGTCCAGTAACTTCAGTAGAAGCTACGCGAGTGTATCCAAGGATGATGTTTGTGCAAATAAAAAGGTCATTTTCCCTCGTGAAAAGAAACAGAATGTTTCAGCAGTATAGTATGCAGGTACATACATTTAATAAATATAGCGATATTGGCGTAAACTAAAAAGCAAGCTAGTTTAGTGTAGTCTAGAAACCAGTGTGGGTTTGACCGGTCAATTATTGATATCCCTGGAAGAGCATGGGAGTGCAGGGACTTTATTGCTTATATACTTTATTCCCACCTCCTTTGCCTCATTTTTCGTGGCGGAATTTTCCCAAATACTTGCCCAAAGTCTGCCCCAACCTCTCCTTATCCTGGTCACCTTTCTGTGTCTCTTGTTGAGTTTTACTGTGTTAGCCCTGTAGCATCGCATTTTACTGTACTGTTTTGGGAGGGCGGCGTGGATCTGCGCCCAGTGTTGAAACTGAGGTGACGTGACAACTGTATGTATAATGCCTCACAGTGCTCTCTGCTTTGTTCTCTTTTTTTTTTTCTAAAAATATTTGGGGGGTTTGACCACAGAGGAAATTTAAGATTAATTTCATAAATCTTTTTCTTACAATACTGTGTAACAAGATTCTCAGTATAAGAGATAATTCAGTACCTACCATTCTGTACGTTAAATTGCAATTAGTTTTCTTCCTACATTTACCACGCTACATATATCAGCATGCATCTGAGCTGCTGTTTTACCACCCAGTCCCTGAGTGCGCCTTCTGCATCTTTTTTTGTCATTACCCTCGCCTTCATTACCCTGAATAACTTAGCAAACCGTGTCACTTCAGTGCTCATTCTCTTTTTCAGATCACTGATGAATATGTCCCCGTGGGACTCCATGGTGATTTTCTTCCAGCGAGAAAACTGACCATTACCTCCTACTCTCGGTACTGTAAGCTGCTTCTGCGTGTGGGAAATGTGCAGAGTGGGAGGCTTCTTTTTATATACTCGCACCTTTTAAAAAATTATTCCATATAACTTATAATTATGTCTAATACATAAATGATATTTTAATGATATAAATATATTCCTAGAAAGAGACTCAGCAATTATTCTTTTGAAAACGAACAATTCTTTTTTTCTTACTGGGAGTAATTTAGGTTTGCCCTCTGTCGCACCTTGACATTTTTGCTCAGCTTCTATTTTCTACATACGTGAATCGCTCGCTTTTCAGTACTGAACTGTCATAGACTTGTATATTTTGAAAAGAAGCCAAGTTTCAGTATCATTATACTTACACATTCACCCCGAGGCATAATTGTTCTAATACACAATTTCCATCCTGCAATTTAAAGGAGAGTTAGTGTGTCTTTTTGCCTTCCAGTAACTGTCATAGGATTTTCAGTATGCATTGGATAACATGAGCCCTTTCCTGTGCCCATGGAAATCAATAGTAACACTTCATACTCGTTAAAATCTATCAGAGAAAAAAATGGGGTCTAGGTAATTAGGACGCGCTTTTGTTTGGTCACTGGTTTATTTGAAATCAGAACAGTTAGTCAGGAAAGCACAGGGTGGTCTGCAACGAGCTGAAATTTCCAGCCAACAGAAATAAAGGTGAAAAGCTCAGTTTCCCCAACCCAGCGGGACCCACGCTACTCCCGTCCCCCCGCCACAGCGCCATGTCACATCGTGCCAGCGGCAGTGCCACGCTGAAGGAAAAGTGACTCACCTGGGTCCAGACGTGCCCTCGAGAGCGACAGTGCCCGAGGCGCAGCCGGGGGTAGTGGAAGACAGAGTAAGCAAACCCGGTGTTTGCAGCTCTGCTGAATGAGAACTTTACCCAGTCCAGGAACGGGAGACCCGGGAAAAGGTAAACCACCATCTGTTTTTTTTCTAGTTTCATGTTTAACCTGAGCATTGCTCGGCATCACGACATCTAATTCCGTGTGAGACCTGGATGTGTACCAAAAGATCAGTCAGGGATACAGAGTAATAGTAATGGAAATTCGCCATCCATATTGCTTTTCTTCAGGTTTCTGCATCAGGTTTGTGTGCCCACAGAGGTCCTTCTCTCAGGTGAGATTTAAGGCTCTTTTAACTCACTTTGCTGAAACAAGGAAGCTTAGGATGTGACATTTTAAGTGGGCTGTCATCATCTCTTGTTTGGCAAAATAAAATATATTTAGTTGAAATAAAAATAGGGAAAAAGATTTTTTATTTTCCATAAAAATCTCCCAGTTTGGAAAGACACAGAAAAGCTAAACATCACATATGGGATTAATCACAGATTGCTGTAACTCCCAAGGTTTTATTTAATGAAAGGAAGAAGAATTTGCCAGATTTACCAGTAACTGGAAGATACAGGAAGTTCAGAATCAACCCAGTAATACCGTCCGCTAGGAGAGCAGAAAGTAACATAAAAATGCAATGAGACTCAGTAATTACTGACTTCTCAAAGGAATATAGTTCAGATATCGATCACGTGCAGCGTATTCAGGACCTTAAGAGACAAACCTTACACTGAGTGTCTTAGGATCACTGCAAGTTTTCTGGATAGTGTTTTTTGACTCCAACTATTGTTATCAGGAGCAAGAAGGTAGTTTAAAGCTTTGTAGGAACACACGAAGATGCTGCTTTCTTGCTGTCAGTGAAGATACAGCTCTAGTGGTGAACTGTAACGGCACCCCAGGTAACCACGTGGGTTTAGAAACTGGTCAGTTCTTGCAGCCTCCAATATGTCTTTCAATTGTATTTAAAGGAACTTGTGCAGTATCGTTTTCTAAAAATATGAATGTCCAGTTATTTTTTACCAGCATATTCCTTTATTGTGAATCTTTGTCTAGAATCCAGCAAACACATAATCTAAGACTATGCAAAAATGAAATACAATATTATGCACATGCTTTGCTGAAGTAAAAAAAAAAAATAAAATTAGATTTTGTTTACTGTGTACCTAGTGTGGTTCATCTTTGACTTAACAAGTACCTAAAAAGAACAGAAACAAGCAGGAAGGCACTAACTTGTCGCTCTACCTGACCCCAAGCATAAGTTTTAAATACCAGCCTCGATTCTTGCAGACCTTATTTGTTCTCAACACTAACAACATACTCATTTTTAATATTACTTATGCTTATAGTGTTCTTAACACAAGGTAGTGCAAAGTAGAGTTTCATTCCAGATCTCTGAAGCAGAATAAAATAGCTCGTTCTAAAGACTGGTATTTAAGATCAATTTAATTATTGATAAAGCACACTGTGATTTGAAGAATTTCAGATTTTGGGTTTTCCTTATGTTCCAGCTGTGCTCGGGCTCCTTGGAGCTCTCCAATTTAGAAACTGGTACTTATGTAGAAGATGTTCTGCAAAACTTTACTGTGCAAAAACATTTATAAAAGTCTAAGTATAAAATAGTGACCCAGATATCCCAAAAGAAGTGTCATATGGACATTGTACAGTCACTACAAATCGTGCAAAACTTACAAAGCTAATTAAAAATTCTGTTCAATAGAAAAAGCAGCATAACAGAGATAAGTAATGATGAATAACTTTTATTTTTACACCCTGTCGATGCTCTATGTACTAGCACACAGTCAGTAATTAAAATATTCCAAGAGCACACTGTACCTGACGATCTCGCTTTTGCTTTCACCAGTCTTGTCCTCCAATTTTTCATCCTTTGGTTTTCTCCACAGCAATGCATTGATCCCGCAAGCTGTAACTTGTCTATTTTTGAGTTTAAAAAAATCTGTATTTTACAAGTCTGATTTTGTACTGAAAAGGCCTAAAATAGCAATGCATGTTATTAAAGTAAGCATAATTGTATAAACAAAATGTTCTGCCTGTTCTTCAAAATGTATAACACCAACCAAATAACTAGAGAAAAAGAAAAGAGCACATTCTTAGTACAACTTTTACATTGTCTAGTTATCGTAACATTTTTACCATTGTAGGAGACAACCCCACTAACTAGCAAGAAGCAAAACAACTTAAATAGCAACTACTACCACTGATATATTTCACAGATCTTTGCTATCCTTTCAGTAGTCAAGTACACGGACCTATTTTGGTGCTCTGAGTTCAGTATTAGTTTTCTTTTTAACAAAAGAGCTATGAAAATTGCCCTATTTAGAAAGCTTGCAATACCGTATGGAAAGGTATTTTCGAAACAGTTTTTTAAAAAAGGGAGACAAAACGTGAAAGGGTGCCTCTATTTGACTATAATGAAAAGCAACTGAGTTTTGATAAAGCAACTGAGATGGAGTAAATTTATATAAATGTAACTGTATATGTTATATGTGCACAGTAGGTCCAATAACTGAAGAGAGTACATACACACGTGTAGGTTTTCATTCTTCTGAACCAATTAACATAACTCAAACAAAGTCTGCAAAAGGCTCAAACAATAAGATACTCTAATGAACTTTAAGATGTTTATAAGAGATAGGATGTCACAGTGGGTTGAATACAATCATTGCTATTATTTGCCTATTTAATAACATCGGTGGATTTGAATAATGTTAAGCAGAAATACAACAGAATGACTTAGAAGATGGAAACCTATTGAGCAAATCTGGCAGCTATACGCATCTGTTCCCAACACATTTGTAGCTCCTCTGCTGAAGCTACCAAGGAAGAAAAGCAAGAAAAATTCTGCTATGATTTGACTATTGTCAACCTCTTTCCTGTAATGCTAACACTACTGTAAAGCAGGAACAGCAGTAAGTGTAAAGTAAAAACAAATAATGCAATGTAAAGCTGTAAAGGTTTTTTACGTCAATGGAGCTTTGTCAGTAATTTGGGTGAGACTCACTTCACCAAAACGTTGCAATAGTAAGTTGGAAGGCAATTCAAATATTTCCATATGATTCCTGTAGAGTTCCAGAAGTAAAAGTTCAGCTCTTTCTGAGCTTTATGGAAAGTATGGTTCAAAACAAGCCTACATACTATCGCATGAGAAGATCCTGATTGTCAAGAGCTTTATATTCAGAAGATGAGACAGATATGATCTATTTGACATTTCATCAGCATCTCAGCCTAACTGCAAAGAAGGAAATTCAGTCCCAGAGTGCTTCACAGGAAAGCTTTGTATTTTATCTTATTTTTATTATTTTTATTTTAAACTAAGGTAAGGCTCGTACGCATCTAACTTTGAAAAGACATGCAAAGTTTTAGTACAGCAAACATAAAAGAAGTGTCTTTCAGTTTTGTTTTCTTCCTAGGTAAGGGTAGGTAAATGTCAAGAAATCTCTTTAATTTTATATTCTAAAAAAGAATGATTTATGGAGGAGAGAAATCAAATTACTTACCTATAATAGGAGATTTTTGAAGGTAGTTCCCTGTTTCCCTAAAGGTAACACTGAAAGATCTGTGATGATTCACCAGTTTGTACTACAAAGTTAAGAGGCAGAAACTCCATTAATTATTCAACTCTATTAAGAAAAAGAAAGACAATGAAGAAAATTAAACATAGGAAACATGGAAATGAAAAGAAAAGTATTCACACCTTTTCCTCACCTGTCAAAAATCCCCAGAAGTTTCAAAAAGAAAAACAGGTGAGCTGAGCCTTCTGGAAGCAAAACTGCTGAATTCAGGGAAGGAGAGTTTTTAAAAGCGTGATGCCATTGCTGCGGATTCTTGGTCTCTTGTATGTGAGGATGTTGTTTCCCAACAGAACCAGCCAGGCGTTTCCTTCTTTTAGCATGCAAATACAAGTATAAATCTGGCCGTACATATAGCTGAGCCTGAAGGACCACAGAAACTTTCCTGGGTTTTAGCGTACTGAACAGCCCTGCGCTGCAGGCTGAGGCTCCGTGCTTTCCGTGTAAGCGACAGCTTCTGCTCCCAGATTCAGCAGCCGCCTGTGCACCTTAGTGGAGCAAAAATGTATTTACTACGTACTATCCCTTAGATTTCGGCGACTGCCTATGTATAGCAGAAAGATGCTGTGGGCACACAGCAAATGGTGTAGGATGTAAACGCGTGCCCATGAACCTGGAGGTAAGGATCACAAATCCACAATACAGAAATCTAAATGCCTATTCAGAAGCACACAGCTGGGAAAGTTTAAAAGCCAAAGGAAGAGAGAAAATGCAGGTACATATCAACACTGAAAGAAAAGTCTCACTATTTCTAATTTATTGAGCACTGAATTAGGATTTGAATATAGAAGAAAGGACTTCTAAACATTAGCAGTTTCAACCAAATTTAAAAGAATGTTATTTTATGGAAGGTCTGACAGTGTTCCTATGCTGAAGAACCTGGTGGAGTTCCTTAATTCCTGGGTATATACTGAAACTGAAAGGGGGAAACAAAATCCTTATGATTTGTAGTCAAAAACTCTACAGATAAGCTTTAAGGAATCAATTCTCAGATAAAATAATTCTGTGTAAACCTGTCTGGTATACACACTCTTTCTTTACTTACGTCTTTCTGTCTTTAATGCGTCCAACATAATACATCTGAGCATCTGCTTGAATGCTCCATAATTTTAATTGATTATCATAGATGATTAAAAGGAAGGTATAACGATCGCACGTCTCGAGAGAACATGATCCGTATTTGTTCAGATCTGTAGAATTAGCTTGTCCGAAAGGAACTGTTAAAAACAGTCTAATAAAACCACAAGATCAGTTCCTAGAAGTGATAGTTAAATCAATAACATGTGCAACCTATTATTCTGGTTGACATAAGCCTTGAGTAGTCTGTCAGCAGAAGGTTATGCCATGAAACGTAATTAAAGAAAGATAAAATTGATTACATATCTACGTCTTGAAACTGGAAAGGTATTTCTGATGATTATTGAAATACTGAAGTGTTTAATTTATCTTCTGTTTGCACCAAATCAGTAGAAAAATCTCTTTTGCAATTTTAATGTATTACTCCTAAATTTGCTTTTATTACAAGAATGTACTTTTCCACTCTAAGAAGTGGATATGAATAGATATAACTGATGTTCTTTGAAAATACCGGTTTGAAATGTATAGTAATGAAATCAGAGGAATACTTCCTATCACATTTCTGTGCTTGTTTTACTGTATCTCTATAAGAGCTTTCCATGTAAATTAAAACTGTAGAATAACCATAATTGCTATTTTTATTTAAGATAGTTTTCCTCTAAGGTTTACAGGACAACAAGAACAAGGCACGTATTTTGCTTTCATTTAAGTCTCTGGGATGATTTAGATTATAAGGGGTCCTGAAAAAGAGAGAATCCCTACAGCGTTGCATCTGACAAAGCCTTTATATGGAGCTACGTCAGATGTCATTGTTCAAAGCCTATTTATTTTTCTTTTTGTAGAAAAGAAAGTCGTTTTATTGGTCTTTATGCAGAATCAGGGTTAGATGATCTGAGATCTAGTTTCAGATGTACCTGCGAAGATACTGTGCAACTTTAAATAGGTCAGTTAACTATTGTACAGTTCAGTTTGCCTTTTTGTGAAAGGAGAATAAGGTAGATAAAGACCTAATAATACAATATAATAATATTTATATTTTCAGTGGTGTTGCAAGGCTTGCTTTTATAATATGCCTGTTACACTGATGTTACTTGGCCACTGTTACAGAACTATGATGAATCTATGCCTATAATGAAAAAACTACTGTTATCTCATTCTCTTTTTATTATACATTTTTTATAATAGTGTAACTTCAAAGGCTTCAGTGCAAATACATAATACTTGTGCCCTGACAGGAGAATAGAGCTCGTTGTAGATCATTCCCACCTGGTGCTTCTCTGTATAACTTTGTTTGTTGGGAGAAGCATTAAAATGATCCAAATGCAATCATTATTCAGCATCATAATCAAGAATCAACTTTGCATAGGAAGCTTGTCTAATTTAATCTTTTTGAAAACTATTTTAAACTGCTTTTTTGCACTGAGAAGAGCGGTATTTCAGCGAGCCACATTAGTTCTATCATTTCAAGTGCATCACAGTAGTTAATAGTATACATCGCGCAAGACTGGGGGAGGGAAGTAGAGCTAACAACTGTCTCCTAGTTTCTTACTTGCCTTCACCCATTTATACCATACTGATAGCCAAACCTCGCGGTTGAAGAAAATAAAGCATCGTGCACAAATTCTGGCAGACAGTCAGCCTATGAATTTCAGAGCTGTCAAGGCTGCATGTTTCAATCAGTTTTGACATCTCTTGGCATTTCTCTTCAGATTCTGCTTTCTATAAATAATTCCCTTACTTGGGTGTTATTTCATGTTCAGAAATGAACTAATAGCAAGAATGCTTCTCACCTCTTACTATGGCTTTTCTTTGTCTTCACTTTGGAAACCTATATGAACAAGAATTGAAACTTACTTGGCATTAAAATAGTCTAATACGTTTGGATGGTAGAGTAGGTGTTGCATTTTAATTTACATTTGGAATTCTCACAATAAGATCATGGAGGAATTACCAGCATCCCCTTTTCTTATTTGAGATAGTCTGAGTTGCCTCAGCATTTTGAGTGACTTGGCAAATTAACAGTCTCCATCACAGCAGGAGAGCCCAGGGAATGGGTGACAGCCCCCTTCCGCGCCTTCCCCCTTGGCTCAGAGAAAAGTAAGTTACGGTAGGATTTCCTGGCACGCCCATTCACCTCTAGTGGCACTGGTTTAGGTTGTAGGGCATGCAGAGACAGCAGCCAGTGCTTTTCCTATACAGCTCCTTTAAGAGGTCACGTATTTCCCTAAAGGAAGCAGAGGCAGCTCAGGAAGGCCACTTCATGCCCTCACACCTGGCACTTCATTTGACCTGAGCTCTACAAGGCTCCAGGGGCCTCTGGAGAAGTCCATCGAGTGACCTCCTAGGACACAGTGTACGTTTAAACCTCTTTTTTTTCCCCTCAGATATTTGTACCTTCCTGATTTCTTCTGCTTTCTGAACTACAGAGAGACAACAGGAATCTCTGATTCTCTAGGAAGCATTCCTTAGCACAGCTGCTTCCATCACAACGTGTGTGTCCGGAAGGACACACCAGGCTCTTCAGCTTCCTTTTGGGGAATTGTCCTGGCCAGGAGAGCGTTTCAGTCTCCCAGTGAGGGTGGAAATACTCTATGGCTTGAAGTATTTCTGAGATGTTCACCTTGCAGGGTGATTCTGCAGTGAGTGGGAATAGTATGCATCCCTTTTGGTACCAAGGAGAATGGGATAAGATAATTGCCCCGGGGAAACAGTAAGTGATGATCCTGATGAATCTTGAATAGGGCTATTTAATGGGACTATCTATTTAAGCCTCTAAGAGGACTAAACTTCATAAAGATAATTAAAGGCTTTTCATACAGTTTTCTGAGCTCAATTCTCTAGCAAACGTGGTTGGTTTTGTTGTTGGGGTTGGGGCGGGGCGGGGGGGGGGATGTTGAAGATTGCAGGTTTGATTGATGAAGCCACCTCTGTTATTTTCCACTCTCCAGGTCATTTTACTTAACTAAAGAAAACTTTTGAATGGAATGAACAGATCATGCAATAAAATGGATTTCAAGAGACCCTTATGAGGTCCATATTTTGACAAATGCTCTTCTGTATGTTCGTCAGTAACTCAGATTACAATATAATTAGCAGCATCTCTGCCACATCTACAAAAGCTTTTAAGGATAATAAGTCATTAAAAGAACCATTAAAGAATGATCAGATTGCCTGGATGCCAGTAAGTACATTTTAATACAGAAAAAATCAGTGCAAGATATATGTGAAGAGAACATTCAAGCTATGACAAAAGTCCCTTTCTGAGAAAACAGGATTTAAGAGTCACCAGCTATAAGTACATCAGTATACAATTGCTAAAGGTCTAATGAAGTCTTTGGATAGACAAAAAAGGAGAATTTAATACTGAAGAATGTACACAGAGTGCTGCTAAGATCTGTATTCAACACCTAGCGCTTCTGTCTTGTTTTGAATAATACAAACACAGTTCGAAATGAGCGAAGAAAGACAAAAGGAATCCAGCAACAATAAATAAATAAATAAATAGATAGATAGATCCAGACCTCATTCTCATTCTAGTGCAAGAGTTAAAGCAACTCAGCTTTTTCATCTTGCAGAAAAGGAAGCGATCTTCCTGTGTTACAGAGTCATGGAGAAATGTTTGAGATTCGAATAGGGACAACGTATGGAAAAAGTTTCACAATTTTGGTGAGAAAAGCAGAGAAAGCTCTGAATGTTAGAAACTGACTTCTGTGAGAAGAATAGAATTGCATAGAATCTAGCATTTCTGGTTTAGCCGCGACATGTCCCTAAAAGTTCATTTGAAGACCTCAACTGAAATATCTCTAATATAGTTGTTTCAGTAATGAATTATGTCCTATGTTATAAACATACCTTATTTTTCATCTGAAACTAGAATCAACTTTCCGTCCCTAGAATTTCTTGTGAGTTAGCATGACAATCGAGAAATCCTCAAAACCCACCTTGTTGAGTGGGTACTAGAGGAGTATGCTTCCTAGTGTTTCTTGACTTTCCCGCTGAAAAGCAGGTATTTTTAGCTCCAGATCACTCCTGCAGTTCTTTCTTGAGCTCGTTTTAAAACTACAATGAAACTTGACCCAACAATTGGTAACGCTCTCATGAATGTTACATACAGCAGAATAGTAAATACCTACTTTTACTCCATATTCTCTTGAGTTTCCATCCAGGAATCCTATCTTAAAATTTTAAATAAGGATCCTGGTTTAAACCAGTCATGCTGCAAGTCTCCTCAATAAGCGTAGCTTATATTCTGGTTTCAAGAGAAATATTGATCCATATAACAATGCACTGGAAATACGAAAAATGTGATGACCTAGACAATTCTGTAAAAACTACCTGTCTCATCAGTTTACCTCTGCGAAACTACAGTTCTCTGTAAAATTTAGTACTTTGTTTTCATGCTGTGGGCCAGAGTAAGCCTGCCAGCCCAGTGCAGCCAAATGCTGGTTTCATTTAGAACAATATCAATTTGGCCTATGACTTCAGATAATAGATACAAATATTAGCAAGTACTGGGCCAAGAACGGATAACTGCAGAAACTGTTAGAAATTCTCCCAGCAGATGATTTCCTATGTACTATTATGTTTTAAGATCTCTCACTCTACATTACAGACACCTGCTATTTAGCATGATCAGCAGAGAAAAAGAAATGCACTTACTTGAAGCTGCAGAACATACATCCTTGCTGATCCACACCAAAGGGGACCGTATGCCATTCTGCTTAAGCTATGCTGTGATTCAGAGCTGAAAAAAAAATAGCAAATACATAATCTTTAACATGAAGCTAGAAGTTGTAGTTACCCTGTTTATTTTCAGCTATTGATCTCTTGCCTATTTATGGAGCTGGGACTATGAGACTCTGCAGAAATACTTCCTGAGTTGCCAAATCATTGGCAACAGAATTAGTAGGAAAAGATTTTTTTCCTTATTGTAACAACAACAAAAAAAAAAGAGAGAGAGAAAGAAAATAAAATGCCCAAAGCCCTTCTTTTTGTCATGTCCCCACCCCAACCGCAATGGCTGGAGTTCTTTTAGCCATTTTGGTTTGGAAACCCTTTCTTCCTCATCAATTTGCCTCTGTAGATTTTTCACTGCTGGCAATTAGCAAGCAGAAGAAATCCTGCTGAGGAGAGCAAGTTAAAAGGGGACTTAAGAATGACTGTGCCTAGGAAACAAGCAGCCAATCTGGAGCAGCAGACTTACAAATTTCAAATACACACATTACAGAGATGAACAACCAGAGCAACCTCTCTTCTTAATGCCTTTTATCTGAGTCTCCAATCTGCTCACAACAGTGTTTAGTCCAAAACTTAGTCCACTTCAATGGGCTTGGAAAGGAAATTACTAAGATTCCAGCATTCATTGCACCCCCAAAAAAGAACAATTTAGATAATGGCTCGCTACGTCTGGATAATAACCAAATGGCACTTTTCACATCCAAACCATTTCAGCCTGGCATCTTCCAGGAAGCCCTGATGCCTACAGACGAAAAGTAGAACATTTACACAGGGGGGAAGCTCTTCCTGCTGCCCAGCTTTCATCTGCAACATGAAGAAACTGAAGACGTTTTCAGTGATTTCAGTAAATCAGGGTAGTCAGTCTTATGTGCCATATTTACGAGGAGGAAAATAATCTTACAACTATGGATCAGCTTGAGATCTTTCCTTAAGGTCATAAAAGCTGCATAAACACAAGGCTTCAGAGGAAAAATGTTCCCCAAGTGCAACTCTATTACAGCTGCTGTTGCAGAAAACGTATTTTTGAACTTTCAAAGATGATCTTAGTGTCCCTATTCATGAAGCCTGCGTGATATTTTAACAGTGTGAGTAAATGACAATGACTGTAGGTAAATTATCTTAAAAACATTGTCAGAACACTGTTAAATAAAAGATGGCTTTTCAAACAGAATGTAAAATGTCACATAATATATTATCATTAAATAACTGGTTTTTGAGGGAAAGCAAAACCAAAGATGCAAAAACTCTCTCTAGGAATATTCACTTCTCACAAACAAAATCTGAAAATACAGAAGACATTTCAAAACCCAATTAATTTCACAGTTTCCAGCATCAAAAAACTGAACGCACTTCTTGAAGTTGCCTGGTTCTCTTTGGTTTAGCTCTAAACTATCAAAACGTAACAAGACCTATGAAGAATTATGCATACAGAAAAGCGAGATAAGAAGGTTTTTGACTAGTTTTTTAAAATAAACTAAACAAAAAGAAAACTATCCAAATGACAGAGGAATTCACTTTGTAGCTACGCCAGCAGGCTGGCGTCTATCATTGCACACTCACGCTCCCCGCCTGCTCCCCTGTTTTGAAGAGTTTCTTGCCTCCCGCAGCCCTGCAATCTTCTAACCCAGCCAAATCAAGGGACAGGCGGAGTGAGACCATTTGGTCATCGTGCTTAACCGTCATGCAGTTTGGAATGATTTCTCAACAGAAATTTTCTAGTAATGCGAACATTTCGTAAAGGACTGAAGGTGGTACTGAAGTATAGATATGTAGGGTTGGTCCTGAATTACTAGATTTAATTTCTGATGTGAAATTTTCATCATGTTTTGAGGTACTTCCATCGAGGGCTTTGATTTTGTAGTATTCTTCACAATTTGTGTAGGCAAGAGTAAATTACAGAACAAGATTTCCCAGTCTATAATTCTGTTATAGTTCAGTGTTGACGTTTTGGTTGAAATCCTGCCCTTCCCCAAGTCAGGGGGAGTTTTTCCAATTGACTTCAGCAGGACCAGGATTATTATTCTTCAGATCTGATTAGCACTGCTCATTTTATTTGTCCCATTTACATACTTCACTGTCATATTATTATTTATTTTCAACAGATGAGATTGTGTATACCTACTGGCGTACATATAAACCTACAAACCTCCATCCACTCATTTAATCTTTTCCTGTCTATGAAGTAAAATCACTAACATAAATCAGGGCAACTCTGTCTCATTACCTGGTCCACTGAAAAAGTTGTGGTGAAGAGACAAAAAGAGGTGCTTTTCACTAAGTGAAAAGACTAGCTAGGGCGACCTGGATGCAAAACAGGACATCCATTGCTCCATGGTACAGAATTGTTGCTATGAGCAATGCAGGGACCAATTATTCAGCCTTATTCAACTCATAGTTTTTAATTCTGCTGTAACGAGGATGGAAGTGAAAGATTGGACCACCCAGGAAGGTTTACCCGTATGCATTAGATAGGAAAAGCTCTTCTTTTAATCAACTGGCATGTTTGGGGTAGGAGACAAGACAGTCTTCCCAGGAACAGGCAGAAATCCTGCCCTTCAGCACTGCCAGGACAGTGAACTGTCTCACCACCTCATTTACCAAAAAGCAAGGAAAGAAGAGCTGTTCTCTTCCTATGGTCTTATCTTCTTCCCAATGAATTCACTGGGCCCTTGAAGAGAGTCAGTATAGATGAAAATTTATCAGCAGATCTTTCCAACATCTATTAATTTGATTTCTGGCCTTTGCAAAGGGCTTTCACAGATAGGTTGGATGGGTCAGGCTGTAAAGTCTCTCTCTTGGTCTGAGGGACTTGGACTGAACCCCGTGGTTCTAACTTCGCTGGTCTCTCTGCAGTTCTGCATTTCAGGAGCGTAACTGGACCAACTGAAATGAATCCTGCCAATTAAAAGTCAGACCCTTTGAGCACATTTTTGGCTGAACATCTTTCTCGCATTTCATTCTCAGTCACATCTTTTACTTCTTTGCCACAGTTTCATACGATCTCTCTTATTGTCTGACCACGTTGATTAAAGACGGGCAAATATGTATCAGCAGTGCAGAACTGCCTCGCTCCTGCAGTCGTCCTCTACCGCAGGAGGAGTGGACCGGCGCGCCTGCGAGACACCCTGGGTTTGTCATAGCTGTCCTGAAATGTTCAGGACAAAATTCTTGGTGGTGGGCAGGCAGTTCATCTGCCTGCTTGCACAAAGCTCACCAGCACCAGGAGATGCAGATGTGCCATTGGAAAGCCAGTTTCCATACAGCTAGGCAAATCCACTTCCCATTTAATGGAACGCTTCGGAGGTAAGTACGCGTGTAGTACAGCGGATGCAAACTATATTCTAAGCGGTCAACCTATTTTAGAGTTTCTACCTCTTGAACAGCCAGAGGGGGGTGTCCGTGTATAGTGTAACCTGGACACCCTCCCCCCACATTACGTACTCTAATAATACATCAGTGGGATTTGTAGCCTTTGCCACTTCAGTCATGAGCATAGAATTCTGACTTGAGGTGATGTAATCTTGGGACACCAGGTCAGCCAGTCTTCATATTAATCCTTTGCTCCTTATTTCAGTTATAAGCAATGAAACAGAGAATCCACGTAAAAGATTGAGATCATTGGTTCCCAGACCACTTTCTTAGCATTTTTTTATGGCTATATATAGCAGTTGATGTGTTTTCATCATTCCTTTTGGGTAATCAACAACGCCACTTAGCCATTTATGCATGACAGATGTATCAAGACATACGCTCTTAGACTACCCTATTTTAAGTTTCCAAATAACTAGTATAATTTTATAACTAAAGCATAGCTAAATATTTCGATTGTAAAATAAACCACAGTAGTTTAAGCCCGCAATAAGGAGACAATAACTGCTTTCATTCATTCCCTTTCAAAGTAATATCTGGCAGTGACTCTCTTTAGTATCTAATCGCTTTAGGAAGTTTGAGTGGTCAGAAGCATCTTTTCATATTTTTTTTAAAAACAGAAAATATGAACTACTTCAATTAAATCAAACCTGCTAAGCTCACACAACATTCTCCATAATCATTTTCATGACACGTAGGGTTTTTACTTGTATTAGAGAGCATCTAATTTTGCACAATAGCAGTTCCAAAGGAGTATTTGCTGCGCATGTGGTAAACGATGTGCATTTTTGGATTTGTCTATTCGTTCATCTGAAATTGCCAGCAAACTCCACTGGAGGGGGAATGGTATGTGGAACAGGAAGATACTCCTGTTAAATAGCACATAGCTTATCCTAGTTTTTATTGTTTCTCCTGAAAGTGTTGGAGATAATAAGGAATCAGCTTATATTTGCTTTTGCTTTATGCATGCCAAATAAAAAGAGGCTGAAGCAGTCGGGGGATATGATATTAAAAGTCAAATTACAATAGAAAATCACAACCAACGGTTCTTTATAGCAGCCAAAAATTAAAAGCAAATAACAAAAGCATTCCTTTGGGGTCTTTGATTCGGTAAGGTACTAAAATATGTTCATATATTTATGCAAAGTAATAGATCCACTGGAATAGAAAATAAAGCAAAATTAGGCCCATGCTTACTAGTGTTAAACTGAATTCTAGCTTAAAACATACACGTATTTCCTCAGAAAATGCATGCCCACCTTTAATTGTATGTAAATGTATAGATATCAGTGTTCCTGTACAACTAGATATGCTGATGGAGACTGGCTCTGGTTTTGTGCGTACCATACTAAAGAAAATCCAAATTACTCTATCTTTATGGATTACAGTAGGACAAGTAACATACCCCATGTTTCCCTCTTGTCAGCACTTCCCAGGGATTTTCCTTTCTATCATCCTTTCCTTCCTTCCAGTGGGAAAGTTCCTTTGCATTAAAAGCAATTTATCACTAGAAATCTAAAATACAATCCTATGAAGCCCCACAGAAAACATACTTCCTTTAATTAAAGCTGAACCCCATTGCTGATTTTTTGTTAAGTGACAAAAAATGTAGATACATTTATTTAATAAGACGTTGAGAGACAAATTTTCTTCTTTTCTTCCTCTGGGAAGTGTTTTATTGTTTGCTTCCTTTCTCTTGCCTGCTTGCTGTGTAATTTAAGACTGATGCCTCCCTGTGGGAAACAAAACTTGATCAGAGAACAGCCTGCACTGCCACCTAAACAAATTATGTTTTAGTCACTGCTGATGTTGGCTCTGTCATAATGGAAATGTATAATTAATGCCTTTGCTTTTACTGCTTTGGAAAGAGAACGCCCTGAAACTGGTTCAAGAGGGGGAATTTTAGGACTGCGCTCTTTCCCTTTCTAACCGTTACCACAACGGATCACTACAGCTGCCTCTGAAAATGAATGATCGGGTCCCTGATCTCTACAGTTATTTATTTATTCAATCTACAGTCAAGGCAATTTATTACTATTAAATAATAAAAATATGCTGTGCAGTAAGAATTTGGCAAGGAAAAAGAGAGGAGGGAAAACTCAGTAACACAGGTGAAATCCTATATTTCTCCTTTTAGAGGAGCTTGAAAAGATTAAGCTATTTCCATTAGTTTCCTGCAGAGTTGCAAGCAGTGATAATAGACATGTGCTAATTTCACTATTGCACTGTGCTATGAAGCAGCATTTTAGATCATCTTTCACCTGTGACATGACTCCAAATATCCCCAATTAACAGCTCGCTTTTTATTTTTGCTTTTTTGTTGTTGAATTTATAGCAATGACTAAACATCTGGTATTATGACTGCAAATAGTCTCCATCTTCTCACCTCTGGGATGCCGTCTAGCTTTAGACTATTTATACTTTGATCTAAAATTCTAAATGACCAAATTATTCTGCTGTAATAGGTCCTAAGTGACATTAAATGGATGGTCTCAGCTTTTTCTTTCCAAAATGGACAGCTCTCTCACCTCTTTTAGCTACTGCACTGCAGGAAAAGCTCAGCACAATGAAATAACAGCAGCACCATTTTCAGGACTGAAATAACCTTTGATTTCTACAGAGACACGTATAGGCCAAGAAACGGCAAAGGCAATGAATGCCATAACTGTGCTTTAGGCACAGTCTCATGTCATCAGTAACTGAGCATTTTTAGTTAAGTTTATTATCAGTGTGTCCAGAGCTGTACAGAAACCGGAGTGAGGAGGGGAAGATATCCATCCTCAATGAGTCATGATCTAGCTTGGTTGAAAACACGGACAAAACAGGCTTGGCTTCTAAAATCAGACTGCTTCTGTATGCCATTCCCTTGTAAGATAGTCCTAGATACCATTCCCATACAGTTTCTTATTTCCACAGACGTTTCATTCTAAAAAATCTCAATTTCCATTGTTTGCTATCACTGTCCCAAGTAACGTATGTAATTATTATCATCATCATCATCCTGTTTTACCAAAGAGAAAACTGGGGTACAGGGGTTAAGTCATTTGCTGGACTTCTTACATAAGTCCTTTTTTTTTTTGTCAGAGTCGGAAGTAGATGGGAAGAGGCTGTAAAGTGCAGGTCTTGAGCTGATGTATATTAGGTTTCTTACTCTGAAGCCACAAATACCTAAGATGAATTCAGACAAGTCTTAAATCCGTCCCCAAATCTTCTGACTTTTGGTCTTGTAACTGAATCACTGAAGCATTCTTACTCTATTTCAAATCCAAAGAGGCAGGTAGATATAACTGCTAAGTGTGACACTGTTCATTGATATGCCCAAAATTATGAAACTCACATCAAAAAAAAAAGTCTGATACAAGTTCAAGCTAACAATAGCTCTCCCTAAGGAGAACTAAATCTAAAATACCACCTCCTTTTTAAATGCAAAAAAAATCATTTCCAGACATTAGTTTAGGGAAAGTAAGTGATTTTTAAAACAAAAGTCAGCCAGAACTTTTCTCGTCTTTTGAATCTGAACTGATTTAAATTTTTTTCTGTGAAAACTTGCCTTCATTTCCCTCTGGCTTTTTATTATTCTACTTTTTGTTTATGGACTAGGATCTCCTGAGAAAGCAGCTGGGACAGAAGAAGAACAGGGTAGAAAAAGAGTCATCTTATTACCAGCCTTATTCAGAGAAGCCTAGGTCATCTAAAGATTATAGGCCAGCGGCAAAGTAACTTTCAGATCTCAAATTAGGCTGGATTCCAGTCGTTGTGTGGGACATCATCTTCTGTTGAGGCATTCAGGTAACGATAGACTGGGAACAGGCTTGGCTGCTTCCTCTGGCAGAGCTACTTTGGGGTGGAGAGGGACGGGACCTCCTTTGCAGACCACTGCAAACCCGTTTGTCCTGGTCCCTCCGGTTTTTCCCCTTTCAGTTGGTGGTAAGTCATGTAAGTCCAGCTATATGTCAGCTGTCAAAGACTGATTTTTTGAGTATATGCATAGCTGCAAATGGGTCAAGCCTTTTGGGGGGGTCACATAAGCCCTCTGGGGCGCATGTGGTGCCTACAAACACCCCGATGTACTCGGTGGGCAGGACAGTTGTGATCTGGATGTGCCCTGAAGACCTGTCTCCGCAGCTCACGCACCGAGGGGGCTGACGCGGGTTGTTCTTGCCCAGCAAGACAGTGTAGCCCTGCCTAATGCCTCTTTTCTCTTCTGCAAGAGTAGCCAACTGGTGAAAACGAAGCTATTTATAGTCTGATGTGTTTGGAGACAACAAGACCACAAGGCATATTAAAGTACAGAGAAGACCACTTGGCCCATGCTGCTTTCCTTATTAAAATTCTCTCCTTGTTTCTACTCATACATCACCTCAGTTGGCTCCTTCCTCTGAAACGATGAGCACCACTAAACAGATATCAGAACACACAGAAAAGACTAAAGAGGACGGCCTGCCCCAAGCTGAGAGTTTGGGGTTGTTAATGATGATTTCCTCGCAGTAGAAACTTCATGGTCATTAGCTATTCAGCACGGCAGAGGGGCCTGCATCTCAGAGCCTTCAGCATTAATAATACTCGGGACCTAAAGTTTCCAGTACACGGCAATTTTCCACTGAGCATTGAAAAAGATAAGAGAGGAAGAAAACTAAAAGGAGCGGTGAGGTGAAATGACAACGGCTGGGAGAGTTACTCATCAACCTTGGAAAAGCTGGCGTGCATCTGCGCCAGCACCTATAGAAAGTAACTGGCAGCTGTGTTAAAGGTCACAAAATCTCTGCACGAAGCACAGCACCACATAAGCAGAAAGCCACAGAAAACAAGGAAACCCAACAATTATATGCATATACACGCATGCATACATGAGCAGAGAAGAAAAAGACCAAAGTCTCTCTGAATGTTCGCGTAATTGGGAAGTACACAATACCCCTGGGTAACCACATTTTTCTGAAAATCTGTTACTGAAAATCCCGTTTGCTAAACTTAACAGTCTGACATGGGATTCCTCACACACATCACTGCAGGCAAGCAAACGTATGAATCCCTTTGAGGTCTTCATAACGCTGTCAACAGATATCCCTGTGTTAACCTCCCTCCTGCGCAGCTATTTTTGTTCGCTTCCTTAGTTTGTAGACGCTAAGGGTATAATTTATTTTAATTATTTGTTTTCAAGTTGAATGGCTACAGACGCTGAACAAGAAATATCATTAGGCTTCAGCATATCAAATAGTATTGTAAAGATGCTATTCATTTTGCAGGAATTCTAAGAGCATGTTAGCATTTTCATTTAACATATCGATACCTTGAACATATTTATTTCTAAAGATAGCACACCAACTTACAAAACAATAAAATGTATTCTATAAGATTGTGGCAGAGATCTTGAGATAACAGCATTATCAAAGGAGAAAAAATACAGAGAGATAGGAAATATTATAGCACATTTATCATTTATATACCTTGTGAGGTTAGGACCCCATCTTTCTCACAGTTGTTTCACTTGAGTGGTATAAGGATAAATGTACTATACTGTACTTCTGTCTTCACAGTTGTGCATTGTGCCATCTTCAACTCACTACGGGCAAAGGTAGAAACAGAATTATGTTACAGCAATCTGCCTTTTTTCCATGTTAGTTTCCATCTTCCTCCTTGTATGTAGTGCGGCACTTGCAATAAATTGCTTAATACAGGTTTAGCTAAATTTGCATCTATATGTTATCCATAAAGATAGTTCAGAAAGTAGTCGTGTTTCACTGTAACTGGGGAGTAATATCACTGGAGAGAAGGAAATTAAGCTGAAATAAAAATATTGTGAGTAGAGAATTGGGACTAGAACCTCGAGATGATTGCACAGAACCACTGTGAGGTNGGAACCAGCAGCTGTCTCAGAAGACCAATACCAATGAGAGTACTTTCTGCTGTGCCCTCTGCCTCCCACTGCTAGAGGCAACCGCTGTGCCGCCTTTCCTTCCACAGGACTGGCTGCATTTTCCGCACCGGGCGCAGGAGGGTTTGCCAACAGCAGTGTGACTGACAGCCCCCCAGCCAGGGAGGCAGGCAAGGGAGTTAGAGGCGTTTCCGCTCTCTCGTAAGCTTACACATGGGAGTCCCTAGTATAGACTACCGGGTTGTTTTAGTATGATACGTAAACCCTTATTTTCCTCCCTATTTATGTATGGAACAGGGTTTTCTGTGTCATGGAGTGGAAATTATGTGTTCAGTACCCATTACTGCCTGAAAGGCCAGTGGATTTATTTTTCCTTGTACCACTACCGTCTATCAATGTAACATTTTCCACCTGAATCCCTAATGATACTTTCACAATTTAAACGAACAAAACTTTACAACATTTTTCTAAAATATTCACCACCCTAATTTTGCAAACACATTCCGTGATTTAGTCGAGTCCAGCTTGAGCCCTACGTCCTTTTTGTCTCCAAACACCGACCAAAAATTGAGATGGCTCTCTCTTAGGAAATACCTCTTATGGCAGAGCCTGTTTTCATCCTTAATTTGTATCTAATGCCACCATAGTCTTGTTTTCATTCACAGAAGCCAAAGTGCTTCATTTCACGCTGACAAAAAGCCTCTCCAGTGGTTTTTGCCTCTCTTGTCCTGCATTCTGTCAATGAGCGGCGCAGCTCTAAGGAATACATTATTACTGCTGCAGGCCACTCCAGATGATTCAGAGACCCTTTATATGATAGCCAAAAACAGATGAAGAAGAATTGGGTCCCCTGGGATCCAGATATTACCCTGTTCAGCTGAAGCCATTCTCACTTGGTTTGTCTGAGAGTGATTTTGCATTTTAATTTTTAATAATTCTTTAATCCATCTGAATTAGGGGAGGGAAAGCAAACAAAACAGAATCCCTCCGCAGCTTCTCTCCTTTCTGCCTTATTCATATTCCCATTTTTTTCCTAAATTCTGTATTCTCTCATTTTAGGAGCTACTGGTTGAATATGTTAGTACTTCTTTGATGTACTTTGAAGTACCAGGAACTTGCACAGTATTTTTTTCTTTTATTTTACTAAGAAAATCTTCAGTGAAGGTATCCTTTTATTATTGCATTGAAAGGAGGCATGTAGGAATGACCAAACTAGAATTAGGGTTCCCCTGTGTTCTTTACAGATTCTCTCCTTTTCTATTTCGCCTCCCCCTTCTTGTAACGTAACTTTTCTGTGCCATTTCTTCCTACTGTAAGTTCTTTTATTTCAGCAGACTTGTTTATCACGCTTTGTCTTACCGTAGACTAGTTTCTGTATATTCCTTGTAGAGATGTGTGTGTATTACTGAAACTCCCTCAGAACCTTGAAACATTTTCTTTATTTTAAAAGCAGTCTTATCTCAGTTTCATAAAGAAAAAGATTAACTTTAGCTCAAAGCTGCTCCATGACAAAAAGTCGCACTTCTAAATGCATGAACCAGAGAGAATACGCTGAAATCTCGGCAGATAGTCATTTTTTTGCCAGCAATTTAAAAACAAAAGCAGCAATGAAATACAAATACAGAGGGGGAAGCTGAACAGCAAGTTTAGGACAAATGTGATCTACTTCAGTCTTCACAACTTCAGAGACTGAAAAATCTGCGTGGACTGAGCCTGCATCTTACACACAATTACATGTAATCTTAAGAGCTGAAATTGAGCGGATTAGTTTGCTGCTCGTTCCAGCGAATACTAGCAGCCTGATTGTATTTTCAGGGTGCTGGTGGGCAGCAGCAGATGGTGGTCATTTCCCTGGCAGGCCATAGCGGGGGTAATTACCAGACAGAGTTCCAAGGTTTATGATATTATAAACCTCTCGCTCATTTCTCATTCTCTGCATGTGGAAAGTATGGCCCTTTTAGCTCCCTTCTTATTGATTTTATACTAGTGTAACACCTTTGCCTTCAATGATTTTGAAATGATTCAGTGGGGAAGTAAAACAAGAAATAGACCTTTTAAGTCAATAAAAATTAAAAAAAAACCCTGATCTTAATGCTCTTTTTTTTTTTTTTTTTGCATTTGAAAATGAGGAATAGCTTTTATGTTGATTAGTGAAATAAAATGCAATAATTACTAGCAGAATTTGCTGCACTGGGTCCTGGCAGAATTTAGTACCATAGCCTTTTAAAAATTGCTGATGCTTAAGATGATTCTGAAATAAATTAGCCTGTGAACTAACTATACCTACAAGACTAGTAATACTTGAAATGAGCCAGCCAGAATCCAGAATGCCTGTTTTGAACTGGACTAGGTGAAACCTTTTGCTTTAGGCTGATCTGGATTGATTCAGTACAACAAATAAGGAAGATAAAACTCAGGCCTTAGCGAGTTTACAGAATAGATGATAACGTAACTTAGAGCACATGGGTCAAGATCAGGCACAGATCTCCTATTTCAGCAGAACACTCTCGTTCAAAATGTTTTATAGCAAGAGGAAAGAAATTAACTGCGTGACGTATGTCTAATAACAATGAAGAGACTCAATCTTGTAATAAACTTAATTCAACGTGGTTAAATTGGCTAAGTCTGAACTTTTAACACATTTCAGAGATTCAGTCTCCGAGTGAGGAGATTTACCCGGTCAGTCCAGAAGGACCTTGAAAAGCTTCAGAATCCGGCCAACTCAAGTTCAACAAGGAAAAGCAAAAAGTTCTGCACCTAGGGCAGAATAACCTTGTGTGTCAATACTGGCTGAAAGCAAACCTACAGAGTACCGGCTATGCTGGAAAAGGTCCAGTGGTTACTGGGGATGCCTCATTGAAAACGAGCTAAAGAGTGTGCTCTCATTGCAACAAGGCAAACTACACATGCACATTACAAGGAGAACTACCAGCAGAACAAGATAAATTATTATACCCATTTAACAGCGCTCACTGAGGCTCACCTGAAATATCGTGACCAGTTTTTGGACTCTCCAGTTCAAGAGAGATGTTGAGAATTTGGAGAAAATTCAGCAGATGACTACCAAGAAAATAACAGCCCTACAGCACGGGACTTGTGAGGAGAGACTGAGGAATCTGGGTTTGTTTAGTTCAGGGAGAAGGTGGCTATGCAGCCTGCAGCTACCTGGAAGGCACTTCCAAACATAATGCAGCTCAGCTCTTCTTAGTATTGGTGGACACTATAATGTCCCAGAGGAAAAAAGTTTCTCATCAGGAGGGGAGGGCAGGACTGGAAGGCGTTAGCCCAAGAGGCAGTGCAAACTCCACCCTCAGTTCTCCAGACTCTAGCAAGCCCTGGCTGCCCTTATCTAGGGTTTGTGACAGTCCTGGTTTGAGAGGAATGCTCCACAGGGTGACTTCCTTTTCAACCAACATTTCTATCATTCTGTTCTAATGTTTTAATTTTTTTTTGTGCATTACTTCTATGATGAAACTATCTCTTAAGAAAGTGCTGTTTGCCTTTCCCTTGAAGTGGAAATGTAATAGGTGACACACTTTGCTATGGATTTTTTTGGAAACCAACACTGGCAACCAGGTTACAAAACAAAGAATATATAAAACATGGAATGGGGGTAGTAAATAGTTAACCATCATGGGTTCATTTATTCTCTTGGTTTCTAACCAGGTATTAGCAGGCCAGGGCCAGCTAGAACAGCACAGAAGTCACTGAAAGAAAGCCCAAGGGGAAAGAGATGTGCTCAGAGCTTCCACCTTCTACACCTCTAAGGTATTTGGTATTTGATAGGAAAATGTAAGAGTACTTCTTTTGTCTCATATAGAGGCTGGAGAACTGCGATTTCACCTGTAGTTGACGGCAAAGTAATATATGATGGGGTGAAAATTAATTATGCCAGCTTAACAGAGTAGGAAGGATACAGAAAAGGGAGATATTAAAAAAAGAAAAAGAAAAAAAGAGTAACAGTACCAAATTAGCTGATTAGAGTAATTCAGGCATCTCTCTCTTTTTTTTTTTTTTTGCATCTAGTTAGAAAACAAACAAAGGGTTAACATACTTCACCTAGACCAAGTAGTTTCCAAAGTATATGATATATTGCCATGGAGATAATCCATGCTGCGAACCCATTACTCTATCATCTCTAATTTTGTTTCAGGTATGGAAATATACCATCTCACACAGGTATGTAGGTTATTATTGGGGGGTGGTGAAGAAGAGCTTGTTGTTTTGTAGAAGCTATTAGAGAAAGTAAAAAATGTCCCCCTATCTCCTATCGGAGGCCCTCTGAGACCTTCTTAGGGACTCCTGTCACAGTGACCTCTCATGGCGATTCCCTTCAGATCTTGCCAGGATGGCTCCTAGGCAAGCTCAGAAACAAGGAGAAAAATGAGAATTGACAGAAGATACTCTTCCTGGAAGTAAATATATTGCCTCCCATCCTTTACTGTCCCTGAGTAATAACAGACTTGTCCTGAAGCGTTCACTTGGCTTGTGAAGTGCTGTAAGAAAATGAAAATGCGGTCTGTGAGATACTAATATTTCTTGAAACAAGGGGGGGGATCATTCCTGCCCTCTGAATAATCCCTCATGCACTGCTCTAGTCCATTAGAGACATAAAGGTGCCTTTAACAGGCCTCTGAGCAAAGTGCTTTATGCAACGTATTCCCTGTCCTTGACACAGAGACGGAGAGTATCTTAAGCAGTGTCTCTGACTAACACAAAGTATACGGAAACAGAGGAATGCCTCCAGGGAGCTCTTTCTGCCAAGAGAAATTAGAACAGTTCGTGGTTATTCTAACTTATGGGGAAGCTGAGCCGTGCCTGGGGCTGCGGGGTCCGAAAGGTGCCGACTACAACCTGTGCTCTGCCGCTGCTCGGGTGGGCTGCGTGGAGGAGGCACGGCAGGAGCTGCCCAGTTTTGTCCTCCTGTGACCGTGAGTGCATCCTGACGGTCCCAGTGATCACTGCAACATCCCTAATAAAATGATGAAAGTGGCACAACTTCAGCAAATTATCGCGATAATCAATTTTTTTATGGGTTTGGTGCAATTTAAACCTCATTGTGTAAGACTATTAAAAGTTACTGAGAACTGTTGTTTTTTTCACATAAAAGCCGGAGAATTACTCTGTGAAACAGAGGACATTACTTACTTAGGGTGACTTAGACTGTAGAAAACAAAGAAGGGGGCAGATGTTTCAAATACACTTTCATTTCTGTGTCAGACTGATACAGATAGCAGCACACGCTAATGGCATTGCTAGACTACTACACAATACTAAGCTGCGATGTATCAGCTAACTTTTTGCGAGACAGTTTCAAACACAGGTGATACAAGCACCTTTGTGGGCCCTGCCTGATAACATTTTAAAGTACACACACTGTAGGGCATGATCTCCGTATGATCTTTTTCAATAATAAATTGTCTTGTAAGTGTTGAAAACTGCATTTTTAGTATGAAAGATCAGCCCATCCACTCAAATATAACAAAAACTGTACAATGAATCTACAGCGGTGTGGCTGCAGAACAGAGTAGGAAGATCTAAAATAGAAAAGATGCTGGTTATGGACAAAACAATTAAAGAACGTTAACAGATAATGTGGGAAAAGAGGAAGGAATAAAGGAAGAAGGAAAAGATTTCTCTGTAGTACTTTTACTACAGTACTCGCAAAGATTACCTTGATAACAGCACCAGTTCCTCATGATCACCAACACAAGAACTACTAAAAACTCATAATAAGAGTTACAGACCTGGCCTGTTTTGCTTCAGGAGGAGTAGCCTATCTGTTGGCATTATTCTAGTCTGTCATTAAGGTCTTTACATTAAGCATCATGTTAAACCAGAATATTTGAGTAAAAAGATTATTTTCCCCCAATAACCCACCAAATATTCCACCAATGTCATATTTCTCACATGGGTATTTCCCTTCAAAGAAGTATTTTACACCAAAACACTCAAAATAGAATTATAAACAGTAAAATTTTAAACTAGCAGGAATCTGCTCATCTCTGACATCCACAATTTTCTTGAATTTCAGATATATGTATTTCTGCCGTAGTGTATAGTTACACAGAAGCTCCTTCAGAAGCAATTTTACTATTGAAACTGGAAGCCAATGTCAGGAACTCGGTAAGCATTACTGTTTGTGCAACTGAAATGCCTGTTGAATAAATGGTCCTCTGCAGTGCTGTTATACTTGTCTTTTTCTGTATGCCAACTATGATATTTTCTAAAGTATATACCCTCATGGTATCTAATCACTGACAGTCAAACACTCCACTTAGGTATGGTTCCAGCAGTGCATAGGAGCCATAAAGAAAACTTAACGAGCTTCCTGGGGTTTGCCGATAATAGAGAAACGTGCACGTGGCATATAGCTGCTTGGTGCTAATTCTGAAAGAAAAAAAAAAAGGAGGTGTAAAATCTAATACATGGAAGTCTTGCACCAATGGGAGAAAACTATCAAGTGCTGAATTTATAGCAAACCTTTTTAAAGTGCCAACCTAGAGATTAATGAAAAGATCTGAGACTTCAGAAAATTTCTGCATTTAAATTACTTCTTTCATAAGGGCTATGGCTAACAAAGTTCTTCCTATATATTTATGACTTACATCCTTTTATCCCCTGTCCCTCTCTACAGTAACTCTAGTTCTTCCCTATGCATTCCAATATCTATCTTCCTCACTTTTGCAATATTAAGTCCTTCCTCTAGGATCCTCTAAACTCCTTCTGCTGCTCTCCCACCCCTCTCCCATCTCTCCCTCCCACCCCTCTCCCATCTCTCCCCCCCGAAACCTATTATGAAGAAGAAACAGCCATGAGTGATTCTGAGCCACAAACATTTTGAGTACCTCATCTAGCACATCAACAAAACGGAACAGCTCGACGTCCCCTTATTTTTTCCCCTAATTCTCGTGATTGACATAATGTCCTCCCTCAGGACAGCCACCAAAAATCGTAGGCACTTCAAACCTCTGAGAGGTTGGAAACCCTTTTTCTCTCAAAATCAAACTGCCTAATAAGTTGAAAAATTACTTGGGGGGAGGGGACAGAAAGGTATTTGCAGAACAAATAAAACCAGATGACCAGGATAAATAAGCCTAAATAAATGTAGGAAGCCAAGAAATCTGGTTATTAGAATAACTTTGTAGCGTAGATGGAGGCCCTCCCTAAACAAAAATTATACTGTATTCCCGTCATTCCTAAATTTGTTACTCAAGTTCACATCATTCCACCTTTTTGCAGACATCTTTCTTCCAAAACATCCCACAGTTTTCAGAGATAGCTCTGTATTATGCCACAGCACCAGTGCTGCTGCAGTGCGACGGTGCGAGAAGCCAGCGGTAGCGAGGGAGGGTCACCGGCAAGGCTGCAGGCTCAGTTGAAGTGGGACTTGATTCTATAACCAGAGCTCAAAGAGGATATATTAGGGCCCAGCAACTACTGGCAGTAAGCCACAGCATGCCAGGTACTACAATGGGAGAAAAGATGGCTTAGAAAACATCTTGAGGGCCAGCGAGTGGCCACAGGCAGAGCAAACAGAGAAGCCAAGTACCCCGTCTCAAAGCGGTCATTCCCTGCTACGCTCAGATTAGCTGAACATCTCTTTCCTGTTCCTAGAGTGATGCAAACGGTTGTTTTTCACCTCTTAGTGCTGCCAGACCTGGGTGCTGCCCCTTCCCAGACAGACTGTTTCTGTTTCCTTCCTCCTGTTTCCATTGCCCTCCCTTCAGCAGAAGGCAGGGAGCGGCACTGCCAGCTTTCCCAAGGGTGACACATCTGGAGCACAGTATTTTTAACACAGATATTTCACTTAATGCCGTTTCCATCTTCCCTTTGCTGTGAATATCCCTTTCAAAGTAGCATCGCATCTTGTTTAGGACACACTTGTTGGATGGTAGCGGCAGCCATGCTGCCTAATTAAGGGGGAGCAGCGCTGTTGCAGCAGCCCTGTGGGCTGACCTACCTCGCAGAGAAGGAGCATAAATTAACGGGCACTGGATCCACCTGAAGTGGGGACACCTCACCATTTCTAGGCCCAAGTGCATGGTGGGCATCCTCCACCCTGCACACAGTGGGTCAAGACGGGGCTGCGCACCACCTTCACGCTCCTCGATTTCCACGGGAAGGAAACCCAGGTGCGTATACAAGGAAACTGCAGGATGTTCAATAAATCTTCTGAATTGGACTCCCATTTGGACCTATCTTTAAAATACCTAGTTTGAGGTGTACTGTAGATACAATCCCTCCTATAGAAGCATTTAAGGCTCCTCTATACTTTTTTTTTTGTAGTATTCATTTTCATTTTATAAACAAGAATTTGCTTCCTCTCTTTACAAGGTCCTTTTATTTTATTATCTTTCCTCTCTACCAAAAAATGCAATAAAAAGAGCAAAAACACATAAACATGAGACACTTCATAATAATTTCTTTAAAGCCTAAATGTTTTAAGATCAGACAGGGAAGAGTATGTATATTTTATGAAGTCTGCAAGCATCACATTAGATACTCTCTGATCAAAATATGTTGTGCTTTATGCTGAGAATATTTGGGGTGGAGCATTTGCTCTTATTTCAGATGTACACTCGAACTTTCCTACTTAAACTGAGATTTAAAGTTACCCGGTTCTCCAGTCCCACAGGCTTTCTTATTTCAGTGATGAATGGTATTAGCTACCTTAAATCGGCTTACCAACAACCCAAGAATTACAACCTCAAATAGCCGCTCTCCACCTAAGATCTATTTTGATAAATTGGTGGGAAAAGCTTTGAGATTTGAGATCACTTGGATCACTGTGCAACACTTTCCTGCTAACTAAAGCAAGGAGAAAAAAATAAATAATCATAAAAAAGTAACTTTAGATAGAGGAAATCATTTGAAGAAAAACAAGTACAATGTATCCTGAAAATTCAAAGTGACACAAATAGAAACTTCATATTTTTATAAGCTCAGAAATATCTGTGAAACTGCTGTAGGTTGGAGTAATCAATAACAATTAGAATAAGTTTCTGCTGTTCCAGCAAAATATGAGCATACCATTGCTCAGCTCCATATCAATGTAGAATTACTACTGACACTATACCAAGAATACCAAGTAAATAAATTTTAAAAATTTTGAAAAGAATTATTTTAAATTGACTTTTTTTTTTCCATCCCAAGTAAGTAGATATAAATTAAGAGATTTATAGGAACCTCACAAAGGGACAGTAAGATTTATTTGTTGTGGCTCGCTAATTATCTGCAGCTACTTCTTATAAAGTCTTGAAGTTTAGAAAGCTGCTTGTAAGGTTGTGTGTAAGGAAGAGGCAAATCAGCATTTGATACTGCTGAGATACAACTAGAGGGAAGGGTTGCTTCCTATTGTAGTAGATAATTTATTTGTCTTTTGTTCTTGATGGTTTTTTCCATCATCAAATCAAATTTAATTGCTGAGTCCTATTTGTACTCAAAAAGCGTATTTAGCCAAACTCTTCCCTACTTTTCCCTCACATAATAAACATGGCATTCTGTACTTTTCCTTCCTTTCTAAGAAAAAGAAAACAGGGAAGAGCAGGACTGTATAAGGTGTTTTCCGAATTTGAATCTAAAAATTACTAACAGTAGCCAACAAGAAACTGGAAAGACTGTAGAAATGCTGATTCTTAAAGGCAGATGATACTAGAATTAGAGTAGACAGACTAAACAAGAAATCAAAAGATAGCCAAATAATCTCATTCACCTTTTTACATGAACAATTCTACCATAGACAATGGGATAAGTCATACCAGAAAATCTATGTAACGTTTTAAAATATTGCAACCTTCTTAAAAATTATCACAAGAAGCATTACCATTTTCACACAGACAAATGTGTTAGGACAGTAAGTAAAATCTGAACCTAATGATTCTTAATAGAGACTCCGGAGACGCATCTCCCCCTCCACACACACACACTCTCTGCAATCCATTTCTTGACCTTCATTTGCCCTGAAAAACATTCCAGGTATGCATAATAATTTAGCTGGTTATGGCAGACTTCAGTGATACGCTTCAGCTCCTTTCACTGCCAAATGTTAAAGAGTTACAGTACACAGTAAAGACTAAAGTACAGGCATAATTACCTTATTTCTTCCTTTTGTAGATGGTTTCTGAATTCTCAGCACCTCTTCACTTCCGACTCACTCCACAAGTCAGTCTCCTGAAGGAACAACCCAAGACACATCAAGCAGAAACTGTGCACAGCCAAAGAAGCAGGCATGTTGCTTCTGGTTCCCCTCTGGGTATTGAGCCTGGGAAGAGCAGAGAATCACAGGATGTTTCTCTTCTGAAATAAGTGGTGTTACCGGTTTGGCAAAGAGCAAATCTTTACACTGGCTCTACTAGGACCCTGCCCCATGTAGATTGTTTCCATGTGATACCTTTTGGATTCTGTTTTGAATACTGTTTCAGGATCTTATGATAACCTGGTCTTAAAGACATACATGCAGTTTTAATGATATTTTTGGCCAGTGAGTTATTGAATTGATGTCCAATACATGCAAGATTTTTAAATCAGATATATCATGGTCTGGTCTAATATCTTTACTTTCACACAATAGGCTGCTCAGACAAGAACTTTCTGCACCTGTACGTGTATAGATATCTAAAACTGTACTCAATCACCCATATTCATAACTCCCTTCAGCTTTCAGAAAGGAGCTCTTTCAAAATGCTAACAAGATACACAGCTTACAGGGATTGTCCTCTCTTTGTACACACTGGAAGTAGTAAGGTCAGACTCACCAGCTGGACTTTGCATTCTTGTGACAGAGGCAGACTGCCCTCTCTGACTCGTCCACGCACCGTGGAGAGGAAGCTGACAAGGGGGTTCCTCTTCTCTGTCTCTCATTTTCTATTCCATTCTTACTCACTCCTCCTGCATTAATGACCTTGTTCAGTTCAACAAGATTTTTATGCATGTGTTTCGTTGTTGTTAAGTATTACACTATGATGAAGTAGCAAATCCTTTTTTGCAGGGGATGTGTTGAATGAATATCCTTCAGGGGACAAAAGCAGGTCAGCTATTTCAGCAGGCAGCATCTCCAGATGTAATTCCTCTATGAATTATATACACAGAAACTCGCAGACACTCTTAACTGAACTGACATTTGTGAAAGAGGCAGCAAACTGAAGAAGCTAATTTTCTATAGCCAAAATCCAACAACATGAGTTGTCTTGTACAGACTGACTTCCTTTAACTCCTGAAAAAAGGCTTACTTTGATTTCAGTTGATTTTGTTACTTTGTTTTTTTGAGTCATGTCATATACACTGTATTTAAAGGATTCTTTTCAGAGAATCTCAGAAAGAATAATTGGTAGGATGGTATAATTATGAACAGAGAAATTGTTCTATATGATGTGAACTAAAAAAAGTGTCGCATTGCTCTAAATTAATGAAGGTCTCCTGTAATACAGGAAATAGTAAAAATAGAATCTCAAATAAATTAAATATATGCCTTAATAATCCTTTATCAGATAAAATAAGTTTCATTCAGTTGCCAGAGAGATAAATATAGTGCAGAATACCTGTAAAACAGAAACATAATCCATAAAATTTACTAACAGTTTAAATAGTCTTTTTGTCAAACCAGAATAGAGACAAGGAACTATAATCATGTCATCTGCATATCTTTTTCAGTGCCAAACTGCAGTGCCCGCTGATGACAATTGGTATTTTGTGAACTTGCTGTTTATCTCGGCTGAAGAGATAACAATCTAGTCCTCTGAAAGTAATCAGAAAGTTTTCATCAGACTTGAACAGTGATGTATAAGTAATTCTGGAGGATATTATGTCCTGTGGGCACACTTTTCCCTTACAATTTCTCAAACAGTTTATTTTCAGTCTCAGATTATTTGCTACTACTTTATGGCAGCAATATTGCATTTTCTAGTCTGACCGTCTGCTGAAGCAACAGAAGGGCAGAATTGCAGACTTCTGCTCCAGCTACCTCCCACCCATATATTCAGGTATCAAGAGCAGTGAAAAAGCATTAACACGATTTACAATTTTTGACTCCTTCTAAAGCTAGCAATTCTTTGACCTATGTATGAAAAGGTCTGCCACAAAATGAAGACCAAATCTGGAGAGGAGACTGGAATTCAAGGGAGATGCAAACCCTCAGCCTACTATTACCCACATTCAGTTTGAGTGGTGAACAGAAGCTTAGCTCAACTGCATCCTTCTAGATTTAAGGTAGTATTTTTAAACACAAATGTTATTTTGTCATCCACGGATGCTATCCCCAACTTTAAGGGATGGGGAAAAGACTGGCATGGGCACAAGATCAGAAAAGAGTTGAAGGGGGTAAGTGGAGAAGGAAGGGAATTAAGCAACCAAAGGTTCTGTATAGTATTTACTGCGAAGGTAAACGCACTTTGTAGAGTACCACTATGTCTATTAACTAGAGGTCAGCCAGCCAGTAGGCCAGATTTATGAATTTATTTGTGAGATAGTAACTCAAACACCCTTGTAACATTCTTTTTTACTTTGACTGTGATTAGTAAAGCTTCTTTTATTTGTTTCTGTCAGTTTGTGTTAAGTCATAGCTGAAGAAAAAGCAAACAATCTGCTTTATTTGCTTCATAAATATAATTATAAACTTGCCAGAACCAGGTTAGCCACAAATTAACATGACAGCTACATTCACTTTCACATGGATTATTTATGAAGAAACTTCAACAGGGTAAAGCTACTGATAAGACCAGGTGTTGCTGTAGAAGCCAATAGAGTTGCTATAGTGACAGGCCACAAGAGTGGCCTAAAAGGTATGATAAATGACAAACATCTTGCAATTTGCAAGCCAGTAAAGTTGGGTGTTTAAGAAATATTGGTTACATCTGCAAAGATGTCTTCTCATATGGGAAAAGGCGGGTATACTGTATCAGGGACTACACTAAGCTAATATACTCCCTTGGCTCTGTTATAGCTATAAACACTGCATTGCTCTCAACATCCGTGTAGTAACTGCATTACTCCCTTCCTCCTTGCACACACACATAGTATCTCTTCCTTTCCTCCTTTGCGGACTTAAACGTCCACAAGATGATTCTCCTCAGTATCTTTGGACTTTCCAATATATGCTATTTGTGGTGGCACTGGATTTTAAATATTTAAAATTCACCCACCTTTGTAGACCTCTGAGCTGCTGCAGAAAGTGGCAGCAGATTTTCCAAATAAATAATACAACATAAACCTATTTTATCCATCAGTTAGCACTTCCAGACTAAATAAACAAACAAAAAAACCCTAAAAAAATATATCCCAAACCTCCATAACCATAGAAAAGAAGAAGGCCTGGAAGTTTTCTTAAAGCTGTTAGTAAAACCTGTACAGAGCTGTCTTTACAATGCCAGAACCTTCCACATGGATAAATGTTGCTTCCATTGATATTTACACACAGTCACACTATACGATTCTTTCTTTTTCCTTCTTGAATTGCAGGAAGTCAGAAATACCTTATGAATATACCTGACAAGGCTTAAGCCAAGAAGTGAGCATCAGAAGGCTAAGAAATGCGAAGAAAAATGAAATAAAAAGCTCTGCACTTTTGCAATAGCATAATATTGAAAGAACTAGCTGCTAATTAGGTGGTGGCAGTGACAAATTGGTACTAACTTTCGGATCAACACATGCAACGCCACACCCCCCCATACAGAAAGCATGAAGTTATGGTAAACTAGTCGAACAATAAATTCACTCTAGGAAAGCCACATTTTCCAAAATGGTAGTAGGGGACACTTGAAGAGTCCATTGCAGTGCTGAGATGTATAATACATTTAAGGATCAAATTAATCTTTTAAATTGCCTTCTGCGTTTCTGTTGTAAGTCACTTGGTGTTGCTTCCCAACTCACTTTTTTCCTTTTTACATTTTGTGGTAGAACTACTAGGCTTAAGTAGAAATGGTCACAATTTTCTTCTTTCTCCGAGGCTAGAAACTTCTGAAATTGTACACCCCCATCCATTGCTAGAAAGGGAAAATGAACATGCACCAAACATTGCAAATTTGAGAAATTACCTTTCTTGATACAAAGAAATTACAGTTTGTTACTTCAGCACATGGTGTGGGGCCTGGCTATGTGAAAGAAAGCCACGACCAAAACGACTGCATTTTAATGACTGGAAAAGCAGCACACATGACCTGAGTTTGCTGTAAGCTGCTAGAAGTAAACTTTTCCAAATGGTGAGTTGCATCTTCTGCAGTACACACTGTTACTCAACAAGCATCCAGTGGAGCTCCTAACTCATGTGTGCTATCTCACCCAGTGACAAGAGAAGAAAAGCATAATAGTTTTCAACCTCTGCTTTGCAAAAAGTCTGGTTTCATTCAACCAAAGTCATCTTTGCAGCATTGAAAGCTGCACTGTATTAACATAACTGCCTCACAAGCAGAGGGAGGAGGAAAAACTCCCACTGGCTGAACAGTGAGCAAGAAAAAGATTGGGGTTGTGCCCCCCATAATGCTGCATGTTACACAATTAGCCTTTTAACGATTGCTTCACTGCAGCCTAATTGCATGCCTGGCAGCGTGTAATGGATGGAGCGATGCATGCAACTCTCTTCTTAGGGGCTGTCTTTACCAGGTGGCCGTCTCCACCATCATCACAACACCTATTATCAAACAACTTGCCTCTCCATTGCTATCACCAGCTTGTTCCCCCATCTCCTCAGTGGTCAGAAGTGTGATGATGCTTTCTTCCACCAAACATCTTCACAAAACCCCATAGCCCTGAACAGGGCATGATAATCTTTGTCCTTAAACAACATGAGCCTTACCACCTGTTTCTCACTGTGTGGCGCAGGTTGCTTTTGTGCCTTTTACCTGCATGTTGGTTTGTCCTCCATCCAACGGTATCCATCACCTTGCTACGTGATTCACTGTCATCGATGGCAAGCCACCTTCTCCTGGAGAGCTGACAGTATCATACTGTGCTGTTCAAAGACAAATCATCAGAAATCTCAAGATTACGTCTCTGCTAATGTATCAGTTGTGAAAGAGAAGTTTGCTAACTGGTGTGGGCTACTGACTGATGTGATCTTGCAGCATGCCAGTCCAATCCAGGTCTTGATCTTTACTTATAAATTGGCTATCAGAACTCAAGAGAAAAGAAATACAGGGATATCCCCACCCTAGCCATTGGCCATACATTGGGGGATGTGCTATGATGTACTATACTCTATTACATGATGCAAGACTCAGTATATTTTAAAGGCTCATTAAAAAATTAAACATGGACTTGCTATCTCAGTATCTCTCTTCCAACCACTGGAATATTCATGTTCTCTACTTTCCTCTCTAAATTCTGTTAATTTTATATGAGGCCTCACATAAAGCACTCAATGATCACATGAACAGAAAACTGCAAATTCTCCATTTGTCATTCCTCTGTATCAATAGAAAAAAGAAAAAAAAAAACCAAACCAACATGAGCATTAACTGAAACAACAGAAAATGATACAATTTATGAAGACTGGAACAGTCTTATAACCCCAGAATCATGTGGCATTGTAGTGCACTTTGCAAAGGCAAAGCACATCAGAGGTCTGAATTCAAATGAGCCAACCAAAAAAAGACTAAGACCTAAGAAATCCTCCAGACTTCAGCGGAATCTCTCTTGAAAGACCTAGCATGTACAAGTCTTACGTGCCTGCAGTACTTCAGTTTTGTTTGTTGTTTTTTTTTAAAGACCAAATACAGACTGAAAAATATTCATCATCATAGAGGAAATGAAATGGATTGCTAATGCTATATGAAAATGTTATTTACAGAGACAAAACAAAATGCATTATAGGCAGAAAGTCACTGTTTTTTGACTTGCTTTGCCAAACTGAATATACTCCAATCAAATGTATTTTAAATAGGCTTACTCTGATTAAAAAAAAAAAAAAGCCCTTCTTCAATCAAAACACTTTTTTTTTAGTTCCTCATAAGCTCTTGTGGCTGGTAAAAATTTCAGAGGAAGTGGAGAGTGGATAACAGCAAAAGGTTAATTAATATCAAACATCTGCCCCTTGTATTACATGAGATGTTTAGCATGTGACAGGCTTTAGTCTTAAATTCTCTACAATTTAAAGAGAGAACACCATTTAAAAAAATACATTATCATTCAACTCTAGGTGGATTTCAGAATCAGGGTTTGGGTTTGTTGGTTTTTTTGTTGTTGTTTTTGTTTTTTTTTTTTTAAATAAAGATGCTAAAATACTCCTCTACTTAAGAAATACTCAGAGGCTTCATTTCAATATTTAATAATAAGAAAGGTGGAACAAATTTTTGTGCTGCCTGGTACTGAATAATTTAGCTTTTTATTGATCTTTACAGGCTTATTTTCAGTATTTGATTTTAAAATACAACTACTGAAATCACTTCTGTAGCTGCAGAAGACAAGAAGAAATAGGCACAGATGAGTCTTTAAAGAATACAAATGTAAAATACAGTGTTTGGATAATTTTGGTAAATCTTCTTTGCCAGAATCCTCCAGTACTCTTACTATTTTTCTTCTAATGTGTAATAAAATTTTAATATGATGGTTTGCAAAAAAAAAACCCAAACAGACTACATATAATTTCTATTCTTTTCAGATTCAGAAAAACATATCCATTGTAAAATCATAGTCCATTTACAGTATCACTGCATCATAATTCAGCTTTTATTTTAATCATTTCCTTGTGTGCCCTATGTGGCAAAATTATAACACCGTATATTGAATAGAACAGCTTGAAGACTTGCAAAGGTATTTGCTATTATGTCAAATAACTTCTCTCCCATTCAGAAATGTCCTAAAACCAGCTTACTTTACAGTGCCCATGCAAAGCACATACATTAAAATTTCAAAAAGGAAGGCAGAAAAAAGCCAACGAACAAATCCTTATTTCTAGACTTCCTTATGTGTCTTTCTTAGAATTATTCTATCGTTTAGCCTTTCAATTGTAAAGATTGTGTTTTAGTATACAATAAATTATCATTGTAACAACAATTTATTCTTGCTCTGCTTGCAGAACAAGAACGTACATATAGTAGATAAATTAATCACTGTAAAACATTCACTGAATTCTGCAATTAGAGCTTCATCATTGAACAATGACATTCCCACAAATACTTCTACTAATCTTTATTTTTAGATAGAGTCGCATTACCTGCCTTGCATACTACAGTCTTTACACACCAGGAGCTAAAAAGTAGCAAAATTAAGTACATAGTCCACAAAGTAATAATTTTGGAATATTATAGATGATCATTCATAGGGACAGAGCCTAAATCTTTTGTACGAGGCACAATAAATGTGTGTGCATGGTCTCTGTATGCCACCCTTTCTCCTGCTCTGTAAGGCAGGCGCCTGAAAAGAGTCTCTCTCTCTGAATGTGGAAAAGCAAAGACATAGCAAATACTTAATGAGGTTTGTCCTATTTCTGTGAAGATGATTCATACATGAACTGGACCAATAAACTGGTTGCGGACTTCTTTATGACCATCACTTCTAAACATGTCCAGAGCCAAGGAAGTGGAAAGTTTGCAGACAGGCTGAATTCAAAGCAGCATTAGTTTAGGATTCCTATGAATTCTGAACTAATTCCTTAAAGATATTTCTTTCAAATGCTTGAGTAAAGTTAGGAAGCATATAGTGCCTTAATTACAAGAGAGCCAAGCCTTGGGAAATCCAGTAACTGATTCATGATCATCTATCTTCAGAACAAACAAAAAAAGTCACCACAGATATTCTTTGGATAAGCATTTTTTAAAGCACAGCAATACTTCAGTGAAGGAATATGATAATTATTCAAATTAATTTAATACAGTAAGGAAAAAACCCACATAATTAAAAAAATGGTGCCAATCAGAACGTGAGGATCAAGGGAAAAACACCCCTCTAAAAGCAAAAATCTTTTTCACAAACAGCAGGAAAATAGCGAGACATTTCCATATATATTTGAAATACTTTCTGTATTGTCAAGAATCAGCTTACACCAAAGAGGCTCAAAAGTGAATCTTACACAATATCTGGCTGGAAAATATTGAAGTAAACTTGGACTATTCAAAGAAAATTCTGAAAGAAAAAAGCCCAATAAGAGGTTCAAAAGTGAACAGAAGCCTGATGAAAAGTACAATTAAAATCTAGTAAAATGAGAGCTCCACAGAAATTATAAAAAAAAATAACTCAACTAAGCAAACTGCAATGGTTCCTCACATAGCTGCTTTCAGAACACTGGACCATAATTCAAGATCAAATGATTAGAATATATTTGTTCAGACTACTCATTCATCACTATTTGATCTCATTGCAAGGCTGGCAGTTTGTCCTGAGATATTAGGTCAATTTACTAATTAATTTTCAAAGTTAAGGAAGTAAGAAGCACTTTACGAGAATGCATTTGTTCTACTAAAATTAAATAACAAGAAAATCTCAATATGTTTAATTCAGATCTCCCCTAACCTGTCTGTGAAGTTATGCCAAGTTTGACAAACTTTTTGGATCCAGAAACATTACAAGTCTTTGATCCTCTAGCTTAAAAGAGGAAAACCCATTTCTTGACAGCTTCACTTACAGAAATCATAAAATTGCTTATATGTTGTTCCACATACAGCATTTTAAACATTATTGGGAGTTTGTTTATGCCTATTTATATGGTTCTGTGCTTGCCTATTTATATGATTCATAATGGGTGATGTCTGTAGTTCTATAAACGTGGAAATGATACAGAAGTGGTTGGAATAAAACTCCAGATAGCTTTACGAACAGAATTTCAGTATGACAGACATGAAGGACTTCAATCTCTAAGTAGGCAGTCATCGTATCGCACGTGGAAGCTTGGGATAAGTAGGAGCACGAGCAGTACTTGGGGAGCACACTACTCCTGATACTAGTGAAACTTTGGCAGTGTCTGTGAACAGAGGTAAGGCAAGTAATACACTGATTCTTTACAAAATGTAACTCTCTGAGTGATGAATAGGAATCCAGCAATACAACTGGATCAGGAGGTTGGAATCTGTGCTTAATTGCATTTAGGAATAGGTTTACAGAAAGATAAAATGAATCTGAACAATGAAAAAGTTTATACTTATTAAATATAACTTCCCAGCCATGACTGCACAAGTTCATAATTTATTCCACTGTATTCTTTATCCCGACTTACTAAACAAGACACACATGTACACATTTTCAGACTGCAATCAACCATGAGAAAAGACCTGAGTTTGAAACACTAAACAGTCAGACTCCTTCCAAATTTGCATGAATAGTTTTGAGCCTTTATTATACCACTCTAGATCCAGTACACTAATCTAGCTTACAAGTGAATGCAACATGTTTCAGGATCTTGATCTTTGAGATGTGTGAGCGTGCTTAAATATTCTATTGTGAACAGTTTTGTGGCATTAGGTTGTACTCAGTTTCCTCACTTTTGTGGAACCTGGCTAATTTATATCAACCACAAACCATGGACTTCAATTACAAATTGCACAGTATACAAAGGTAAACAATACGTGCTTGGGGCTTAGGGTTTTTTCTTTCCCTTAAGACCAGGCCACTGCTCTCAAAAGTAGTGGATCAAACTATACAATCTCATTTATTATCTTTTTAGCCAATGACCTTTGTGTCAGTTTATGACTTCAGAACTTTAACGATCAACATTTGATGAGGTTATGCTTAGAGAAATCAAGTTGCCAAAACTCAGCAATAGAGGATAATCATTAACTGCTGATCTCAGGCTATCTCGAGACATGAATTAATCGACTGATTATTTAAGACAGTAAACACCTGCCTGAGTAATTATACATAGTGTAGCAATAAATGTACCTGTATTCTATAGAGTATCATCACATGATTCATGCATGGAGCCTTCCTGCGCACTGTCTTACAGTATGCGCTTTGGTTCATACGCTTAGACATTCATATGAAGCCTGACAAGCTGCTGCTGCATTTTAATTTATGGGAATTATGGTTAAAGGTGATCTGAACAAACAGTTGAGAACTGAAGCAGTAATTAGTGGAATCAAGGAAGTGTGTAAAGATTAGGGATAAATAAAATAAAGTCATTTTCTGGTAGAGGGTGTCAGAAAGGTTCTTAGGGAGAATTTTAAATGAATTGAAATTGTTTCATGAAAATGCAGTATTATTATATGGATTAATGATCCATTAATGTCTATCATTTATAATCATAATAAAGTTTACTACTTGAAGTTATGTAAACTAATATTGTACTTGATATATCACCATGAAGACGTAGGACCAAACTATTTCAGTTAACTGTTCATATAAGCTGGGGCACTAAGCTTCTTCATTATGTTGTAAAGTAACAGCCTTCAGGACTCGTAGTTCTGCCTCTTCAATTCCATTATATTCAATTGTAATATATGAGTAATACAGGAAGCATACTATCCTTAGGGTTTAAACCTCCTCTTATGGTCTTTTCATTTTGAAAATAGCATCCAAGGAGGATGCGTCTTCATTTCTCCACTTCTAAAGCTTCACCAGCACAGTAGCCCCAGTGCTTACCTATGTGAAGCTAAAGTGTCCTTCGTGTGGGTCATACAGACACTGGGACCCACATTCTCTGCATTTGCTAAGTGACCAGGATTACAGTGTCAGAAAAGGCATTTAAAAACATACTGGACACAAATGTCCCTTTCTCTCATGAAGGGACAACCAAGAGGTTGCTAAGCATACAGAAAGTTCTCCAAGAAATGTTACCAAAGCTTTATGGAGTCTTGGTAACAGCTGGGAAAGCAGGGCATGGATCAGGGGTGGCCTCTCCCAAAACCGTGCCTATCTTTCTTTTTTTTTTTTAAATGCAGTTAGTTGTGATGATCACTTAATGCCCAGTCCTGAATGATCGTGAATTTTCCCGGATCAGCCAGATGTGCTACACCAGGATTAGATAGGTATTGCAATAGTGGCTCACCTTACCAGGTGCAGAAGAAAATGGAGGTGTCCAGTAACACATATCACAAGATTTTCATTTGGGCACCTCTTTCAAAGGGGAGAAAATCCTGTGATTAGCAGTTCTGTTGGGGTGGCATTGGCTCCAGCCGCAACCTTTAGAAATGAAGCAGGTGTTCCCAACCATCAAGGAAAGCAGCAGCAACACCTTAGGGACAAATGAAAGATGTTTGCAGCAGTACTGTTGCCAGATTTCACTCTTTTTTGGAAAATACAAGTTAAGCAATAGTCCGCACCTCCAAAACAGGATGTGAGATTTGAGAATGTATTGCGAGAAGTATGATTTTCTATGAGACAAGTGGCAACCCCATTTGAGATACAACCTTTCAGTGGGTTCAAATTTTCATGCCCATGGTAATATAGTCTACACTGTGTTCAGGTGTATATTTTACAGCAGTAATTAATACTTCGATTATTTTATATGAATGCTTCCTGTAGTCTTCAAAGAAACTAAAGCCAATGAAATGGTTTAATTCAGTGAACTGGATTTAACCTGATCCCATCTTAGTGACATTGATTGCAGATGATTTGTAACTACTCTGGGAAAAAAATTAGACATAATTTGCATATGAAAAGAAAATCTGAGATGCTTCCAAACTTCAGAAACTGGATTTGGTTCATAGAATTTTTGAACCAAGAAAAGACCATCTAATCTGACCTGTTGTGTAACTAACATAAGGCATGATCTGCATGCAGATCCTTGTTCTGATTCAACCAGCCTGTGTTCAGACATGCCTTTAGAAATGTAAACATTAACTATTTTGAATTTGTCAGTCTGAAAAGTGTGCCTAAAATTTTCAAAGGGAATATTATTTCTAGGAGATACTGGCCTTAGTATTTGTCATCTTGGGTAGAAATCCTGCAAGATCAACTTCTGGTAATTTTGTCTGCTTTTCTGTCACAGGCTACAGATATATCAGTTGTGTAGACAAAAAAAAAAAAAGAAAAAGACTACGAATTCTTTCAAATGTTTCTAGACATCATAATTCCTGCAAATTCTTTCATACTGCATCTGACAGGAAAACTACCTTCTAAAATGAAAATCTACTACTTGATTGGTACTAGAATACTTTAGTTCATAATGTATTTACAGCTCTCATTCAGGCCCCTCAGTCTGACAATGCCACATCTTCATGTCCAATGTTAAACGATAATAACTTCATATTATTAAGCTTTCTACCATTGCACAATGTAACCATTTGCAGACTGCTTCCTCAAACAAATGGCCTTTTTCAAATATGATGTAATTTCACTGCCATCATATTTTAGACATTAGCCTTACACATTCTCCAGCGATGGGATGCCTAACCACCAGAAAAAGAAGATACACATGAATCAGTACTTGTGGGACAGAGATTTTTGTTTGCAACTGCATCTGTTTTTGTCTTCTCATTGCCACAAGTCTCAACTCTTTTTCCCTACAACCTTCATTCACCTGTACCTTTTCTTCTAAACTGGTAGTTTCTGCTTGCTAGCACAGTTTTGTTTCCCCTCAGGACAACAGCAACAAAAAGGCAAAACCAAAAGCCTGTAAAATATCCTTGCTCTTGCTTCCGTTGTAGTAAGTTACAGCCCGCCGAGTACAAGGCAACAATTACCTCTCTTCCAATATCTCACCTTTCTCATATTTATAAAGCAATGTATTTCAGATCTCAGAAACTTTCTGGATGTAACCGGTAGCACCGCTATGCAATAACCCACTGAGTACCAGAGGCACAGCACCATTTTAGCTGCTCTGAAGCCAATCAATGGATATGCCCAATAGCAAAGTTTCCCTAGGGACAGGACTGTCACTAACGAGCAGGAATATTGGTGTGATGCCACGTCCCTTCTTTCTGGGCCTCTACGGCAAAGAACATAATCAGGAAAAAAAGGACAGATCTGTGATGTCCTTAAGTTCCAGCAACTCCTATTTGCCAATAAGCATCGCTAGGGCAATAAGCTTTAATTTTCTCTAATTCAAGAAACAAATCAGACTGGCCAATGGCCAATTCTAGAACAAGAGGAGTGGGACAGTAGCTCAAAGCTAGGTGACTCCATCACAGTACGTTGCACTATGTTAAACCTGCACTGTGCTAAATCAGAAGCCTTGGTCTGAAGTTATGAAACTGAATCAATTCTCTTAAAATTTCCTCCAAAGACATAGTACACAGGAAAAAAAAAAATCCTCAATATAAACAAAACACACACCACACACCCCACCCCCAGCTATATTAGAAGACTAAATGCAACCGATATAATTTAAAACTATTAAAATCTATTATATGTACAGTGCTTCTAGCTTTTAGGCAGTATTTGTCTATGGTTTTACAAGGTTAGGCGTAAAAAGATGCTGAACTTAATTCTAATTCACCGTGGGAAGTCTTGCTAAAAGATGAGTGGGGTGAGAAACAACTGACTTAGTACAGAGCTTGAAAGAGGGAAAATGAAGGAAAGCTTGAAGTTATTATTAGGTTGCCGAAGTCTGTGGACTCACCAGTGTCTACGGGCAATCTGTCATAATCCAATTTAAACTCAGTTCATATCAATTTGAAGTGATTTCTTTCTCATATAAAACAAAATCAATGGCGTCTTGAACTAAATTAATAAAAGTGTCCATACAGGAAGTTGCATAGTTTTAACCAAATAAGCGCTAAAAATGGTATTAACAAAAGAAGTGCACCTCATGTGAAAGCGAGTGATAAGATCGTATGCTGATGAATAGCAATAACAGACACTGTATAGACAGAGACTTATTTCACCAGTTTGTGTTCTATCTGTTCTATTTTCGGATATGCGGTAGAGGACCTAAATGCTATCCCTGTTCTTTGAAGTAATTTTGCAAAACTCATTGACATTGATAAGGACAGCGGTAGGCCCTTGCTATTGATTGCTTCTGCCTATACATGTCCACAGGCAGGCTCCCAGTAACCTAATGCAAACCCGGTTTCTAAAAATAACTAGCTAAATAATGGATGAACTGTGACACACACACATTGTGTTTATTCACAGTGAAACCTCTGAAATTCCATCCGTAACTCAATTAGGCTGTTAAAATCTAATTGCATTAGGGCAAGCGAGTATTGCTTATTGGGCTTAATTCTTACAAAGGCTGTCAATCCAGTCCTCGCTCTCTTATTCTACAGTTCCAGACTTCCTCTTGTATCAAGGCTTGCAATTTCCAGGAAATCTTCACAGATGATGGAATGGTGTAATAGTGTCCTCTCATTACCAAATTTCCATCCCAGATGGCTTGGCAGTAATGCTCCTCCAGGTCCTGCTGTCAGATAGGAGCTTCATCTGAATTACCTCCGTTCCAGGCTCCTGGACACCTTCCTGCCCTTCTTTCCTACACATAATGTCTTCTCCAGACTTTTGTTCTCACTGTACTTCACCCTACTGAAGCATAATGGGGACAGCTGTCTTCAGTATTAATGAGATAGGATGAACAGATGTGGGCGAAAGAGCCACTTGCTGTATGAGTAGTAGTCTAAGTTCAGAACGGAGACACAGAAATTATGGTGTGCTCCAATATGTGGTAGATGCTCACAGCAGTTACTTCACATGCCCTTAGGTCTTTGCGAGTAAATCTGCATCAGAGTGCATCAAGCCAATTGTTCTCATTGCTGAGCATGAATTTCTTGGTGCTTTAATTAATTCACCCGCAGCATGAGCACTGCCGTGTTTGATGCACACTCATTCTTGAGAAGCTTGGGCATATAATTACTACCATGAAACAAAGACTAATAGACTGATAGAAACAGTGGACTAGAAACATGCAGGAAAACAGAAAAGTAGAATTTTAGTGAGACAGGCAAATCTAACTTGGACTCCTTCTGGCAGAAGCTGTCATCACAGAAAAAAAGTATATATCGATATATATATATATTTTTATCTTCACTCACTTCCCCTCCCAAAGGCTTTGCGGGTTGAAATATGGCTCTTTTTAGTTTTAAGTTTTACCTGGAGTTGTATTTTAAAATTATGTGTAGTCATATTTCTGTTCCTTAGCTTAAGAACACTTGGGGCAGATGCAAAAAGGAAAATAATGGTTTTCATTTGCCTTTGTTCTTGAAAAGCTGGTTTACGTACCCTATGCAGCGAGATGAAAACCAAAAAAAAAAGGAAAAATTAAATCACAGCAATAAAATATGTAGGCACTTCTCTGACTTGCCCAATAAATGTGCTATTCCAGATAAATGGGAATTCTGTTAGCATACTTCTTTAATATGAACAGCTTTTCCCCCCTTCTCTCTGAATTCTTCTCTAGCAGGGCCTAGCCTTCCAGCTAGTTCTCATGACATCGCTACAAGCCTTTGGCTTCTGTGAATTTCAGGCTTTCCTAAAATCAGAATGCAGAAATGTAAGGTTTTCTTGCGATACTGTTTTTCTTACTTTATGAATCTGATTAAACTTTTAATTTATGCAACTAGTATCTTTTGGTATGTGCTTTTCTAATAGAAAGAGGAGGTTAATATAGCACTGGGTTTCCAACAAAAATGTCCATTCCTACGCTTAGCAGAAAAGTTGTTGGTTTAAGCCAAACAGAATTACATACATTCATTAACAGATTTTGGTCTCTAATGCAGAACAAATCTACTACAAAAAGTTGAAAAATTCAAATTAAACCTGAATTAGATAAATATTACAGAGCGCGTTATTGAGAAACACAACCATATGATGACATGCTAACAGTTTAAATTACAGCATTATGTCAGTCAAATCTCCATACTCAGACTCAACAACAGAAAGCTGAAGGAAAAAAAAAAGCCACCTTTGATCTCAGATTCAGATTAAGCACTTGTATGCTGCACATCCTAAGAAAGGGGGCAATAACTAACAGGATAGTCAAAGGTATCGTTTACTTGTTCCGTGACTACCTGAGGTTTTCCCCTTTGTACAGAAAAATATTTAGTGAATCTATGACAAGCTGATTTCAGGCCAGCTACTGGGACCTCATCTGGAATGTGCTAATTGGAAAGGAACGCGTATACAAGGGTCCCAAAACCCAGATGATTGCCTTGATCAGCAGGCTATGTAATTAGGGCTCTATTTCTGGGTTTTCATGATAATTTGGAATTTAGTGTTGCAGCGTTCTCTCCAATAAGAAAAAAAAAAGTGGAAAATGCAAATAGTATTACATGTGGAATCCTTCTCCAGCCAAATCTATCTACATTTGCTCTGCTGTTGCCAGCAAAATCTTTACTTCTTTTAAGAAATACTTTTGCTTCGCTTTAAGGAAACAAGACCGCGTTTTCACACTCAGCAATACTCTACAGAAATCCAGGCACTTGTTGGAGAGTGAAGAAAAAAAAAAAAAAGAGAATAGGCACAAACAAAGGGGTCAAGCTATCATGAGGATTTTTAGGTACATCTCAGAGAACAAAATCCATACAAATGGGAATAAACAAACCCTTCGGTGTGGCAGGTCCTTCAAAAGGTTTGCCACCTCTGATTCACACTGATGAACTCGTATGGGTCTCTTTCCTGTGTTCAGGGCTACAGTAAAATCCCAAATAAATTTCCAATTTAAGAAACAGCTCGTGTGAGCTGCCAATCAACACAAGTTCTGCTTTACTATCTATCCAATTTATTCTCTAAGAAGAGCCTCAGCTGTAGTTTGCCCGCTCGCTTTATTTTGTATTTTTCTTATGCTGTTGCAGCTTGGTTTTACACACTTCCTTACAATCCTTGAGATAAAGCTGTTGCAGTCTGTTCAAATACTGCACATTACACATGCAATACAGTGGTTTCTGTTGGTGTTCCAGAGCTATTCATTATTGTCATCGTTTCAGCACACTGTGCTGTTACTGCAGGCTGCCAACTATTGTTTTTCATGTGCATAGATTTTATGCCTAAAGAAAGACACCTAGTATTGTTATTTAATAAAATGACTATAATAATACTACCTTACATTTATATAAATCCCCTTTCATCCAAGAGTTTTAAAATACTGTATGAATTTTTTTTTTCCTTGGCTATAATGCTATGGATTGTTCCACCTGCCACTGAAAAACCAGCTCCTGTTAACATGCAACGTATCTGCTCCACAGCACAAAGCAGCGCTACACCATTTTGTACATATCTGTATGATTACATCAGTTACAGAAGACAGCATTGCAAGCATCCCAGTGCAGAAGCACAGCTGGGCAACCTTAGAAGGTATCAGTACAGACCAATTTGCTGTTTCTATGGTCACTGCTACCAAGAAAACAGGGCCACAGGTCTGCTGACCCAAAAAAGTAAACTTAAGGGGAAGTCTGAGGCACTGCTTGTAAAAATGGATGAAAGGAACTCAAGAATAAAGAGAGCAGTATCTAAGATGCTAAGGTGCATCATTGTTATATCCAAAAAGCCTAAACACTCAAACAAGGAAGGCACTGAGCTTGAATTTAAACATCAGTGGAAGAAGCAGGTGAACTGCTTAGCATAAACGCAAACTAAACCCACTTTTCTTATCTCTCTAGCTCCCAACTGAAAGAAGGCCCTGACACTGTGAGAACTTGTGCTCTATTCACCTCCATGGCCAAACTAACTGAATGGTTTATGGTAAGGTTCTTACTTTCACAATACCAGACTTATCCCTTTCGAGTGCTTTGATTTGGAGATTGAAACTCCATGACAGCACCAAGTATTACTGTTTCTCAGAAGTGCTATAGTGAAGCCTGAAAAGGGAAGGGAGAAGAGATGAGATCACATTATTTCCACACAAGATACTGAAACACTAAGCCTACTTTGTCTATGCTCCTCATCACCTACAGTTATAACAGCAGCTATTTCTTGGGAGGGTCACTTGCACTGTGCCACACTGACTTTGAAAATGCTGCTCACCTATGAAATAAATGTAGAGCTTCATAAGCTTAACTGTAAAATTAATTAAAATTGGGATGCTTTCCACACAAACTCCTTTTGTACTTAACAACTAGAAAAAGAGTATTTTTCTAAATATACGTCCAACATGAATCCTTGAAGCTCTATATGCACATCAAGGACAGCACACGACCCTAAGTTTGTCTGAATCTGTTTTTGTTGAAAAAGGCTGTTATAGTATTGGCCCTGTTCTTATCTCTTGAAGACAGTAGCCCAAATTCTTCCCTGTTACACAAGTCCAATCTCACATTGATTTCAACGGGTTTCTTTGGAATAACTGGAAAGAGAATTTGGCCCGTAATCTCTGACTTTATCGTATAACTAGTAAGTGCTTGGCTAAGATTAGATTTAAAGATAGCCCAGGGGATAATTCAAGGACTTGAGAACCTTTACTGACACCAAAGTCTCCTGCCTTTGGGGAAAGCACAAAACAAACCAAAGTGCCTTTAAAGCACTATATTCCTTGAATGGGGGGAAATCCTTAGCTAATATGCTAACTGATGTTTCTCTTCCTCCATCATTAAGACAAATAAGAGGCAATACTTACATTCTAGAAGAGAATTCAGTTTTTCCTTTTCTAAAGTTTTCTTTCAAAAATTGGTGTGCTGTTTTTTTTAATCCTACATACAATGTTAACTGGAAACAATAACAAATAATAGTTATTGTTTCCACACACATTGATCTACAAAGATTTTCTTTTGACTTCCCTTGAGTTCATTGCCTAAATACATGGGTCTAATTTCTGTTGCGGGCCTCTCTGCGCTACTAGCTAAGCGGTCTGTGAGCTAAGGGACTAGACTTTTTTGAAGTTTGAGTTGCTGAGTAGTAAAACACAGGGCAGACTCCTACAGCCCCATGACCTTCAATTCTTGCAGTGACAGTAAGTTTAAGTGCTTGTTCATGATTGAGGAGGTGGCTTACTAGCCTCTGTTCCACTCACCTGTCTTCCTCCCTTGAACTGGACTCAGACTTGCAAGTTGGCAAGAAGCAATTCCCAAAAGCAGAAGTCAACGAGTAAAAGGGATTTGATTGCGTTTCACAGCAATGTGGCTGCTTGCTGCTGGCTTTGTGGAGACAAGCATGCTACTCTTCATGCTACAAAAAAAAAAAAAAAAGACCAAAAAACACTCAGAAAAAAGGAAGTCAAGCACTTCTTCACTCTGTGTTCTTTAGTCATACACTAGCACTTGGTTTATATTACAAAATATTATGAGCCAAGAAAAAACAACTGTGATTTCTGCCTAGCCTGGATGAGAAGACCAAGAAAGATCACAGCCACATTTCCAGATTTTAGAAAGATTTTTGTATTAATAGTTGCAGCAGATTATCTTATTCATGAATTAAACAAAGAACCCCTTGCCCAAACAACCTTGAATGCTTGATGTAAAGGTAACTGAGAAATTAAATGCAAGTGGTTATTCTGCAATCATTTTTCTAATAAAATCATACTTGAAGGCCAAAAAGAATAGGGAAGATACTAAGAGCACAGGATCAGTGAATTGAAACAAGTCCCAGGAGTAACAGGTAACTCACAGCCACTTTTGCAAGCTTTTGTGTATTTAGATTTTTAGTCTAAATTATACCTCTGGAAAGAAAATCTACTCCAGGTTTAAGTGCCTGCAGAAATGTATCTTATGAAGAATGCTGTTGCAAGCTTTAAGCTTGCAGAAGCCCCAGCCCTGCTCTCTCACCGCTCTCCGGAGAAGGCACAGATCAGGGCCACAGCACTGACCGCCAGCTGAAGGTCCCCTACTCCCTTTCTAATTTACCTCAGGCCATACTGATAGGCCTGATACACATTTAATTAGCAAACAGCTGTGGCTGTTAGAGACACCACAGCCCAACTTGTTTGTTACTGCCCCTCTGCCAGAGGTTATCATCTTCTCAGGAGAACTTTTCAGAGCTGCTTTATAGTCGAGCATTTCAGTTTAAATCCACCATCACTGACTGGGCGAGGTGAGTCTGCGGACTTTGCCTTCAGGGCAATGCCCTGACCCTGGTGGAAACAGCAGCATCCAGGGCAGTAACAACAGCTTTTAGTTCAGCATAGATGCTGCCTAGACAAAAGCGTCTCAGCAACTTACAGCTCTGGTGGGCTTTGTTACCATCCTTAAGTTACACCATCACAAGTTGTAAAGAGATGTAATACTTGTGTGCAGCTCTCTTCTCTTAACCCGTCCTTCCTTCTCCAAGATTAGATCTATATGGTTAAAATCAGTAATGGCTGTTAATACCATAGAGAGAGGGAACATTTCTGTGTCTTCTTTGCTGACTGGCTGAGCAGCATCATGAATCTACTTATTTTACAATTGTGCGGTATGGACTGCGAAAGCTATTCCTAAAAACAATTTCCACAGAAATAAAACTATTCCAACTTATCCCCGTATGCAACATCAAGCTTCCTGCACAATTACAGGGAACTACACTTTGCCAACACTGTTAAATTGAGGACCTCTCTTTTTCTGGCTCTGCTACTGCTGGACAGCTTATGCTCCCACTGCTTTGCCTCCATCTGTGCTAACAACAGAATCCTTTTTGATTAAAATGTTGCTGTGTTACACTGTGAAAGCTCACTTGAACTGTGCACTTGCTTCACTTAGAAATATTTTTCCCCCATTTGGATGCAAGATATAAGCATTTGAAAGTGACGCCTCCAGCCTGAGGTATTTCAATGAGGGGGGAAAAAAAAAATAGATCTTTTAATTAACGTACAGTTTTTCAAGCAAGGGGTATCTCAAGCTCCGGAATAGGCTTTTCCTATTGTGTGTGTATATATATGTTGGTTGTTTTTTTTTTTTAATAATGAGACTAGTAAACTGACATGTCTCAAAGAATGCCTGGAAAAAGTGCAAGACGGAAATATCCACAGCAGCGGATACATGGGAGTACTTTCTGAAATTAAAAGAAAAATTAGTATCTCACTAAAGATCTGCTTAACTGAGACACAGAAGGAATGATAACTAGCTAAGTAAGTGGGAACTGAGGTCCTAAACACTGAAATGACTATATTTCATGAAGAAATCTCAGAATACTTTGGTCTCCACACAAAACCTACCTTTTTTTTTTTTTTAAAAACTGTGAGAAATGTATAGCATAAGTTTTGCTGCATTCTCAGTGACACTGACGATTGCATGGTCATTCAAGTTTCTAATGAAAACATGCTAACTACAAAGTCACACTTAGCTATGCTTTACAGCAGGTAAGAAACGTACCTTTTGTCATAGCAAAGATTGTGAAGTCTGTTTCCCAATTAAAGGAGGAAGGATAAAAATGTAACATATTAAAGTAGGGATTAATAAGGAAATTACCAGAGGAAATTAAGATAAATTAGTAATTAATTAGACTGTAATTAGGAGATAATTAAGTAAATTAAGGAATTTAGGATGTACATTATATGTTCTAGCTAAAACAATAGTTCTAGTTCAAAATCTGATGTCATTAAGCACTTCTGTAATTCTCAGTGACACATTTCAAGTTGGCATTTTCAAGTGGGCTTTCAGCCTAAACAGTACCTCTGTGTTCAAGAACAGTGGAATCAAAGAAGAGTCGTATATGTTTCTTGGGAACCGTTCAAAATTTTGGGAATGATGTAACTCCTGCATTGAAAAAAGATTGGGTTTGAGTCCAGGGCTGAAGTCCCTTCAGTAAGTGGAACAAGAATTTGGTATTTTGTATCAATCTCGCTGAAAGCAGAGAATACTAATGCAGGAGATGGAGACAAACACAAAACATGAGGATTCCTGACATTTTCAAATATCGGAACGTGCTCAAGCCTGAATTGTATTTCAGGGACAGACTCAGACTAGTTCTTACTTTATCTAAATTGCTCCTTGTACAGATACTTTCAGGTTATTTAACAGGTTGACAGAAAGCATGTTAGGCAGGTTTCACAGGTACTGCAGGAACAGAAGTACTCTCCTCTCTCACTAATGTCCAAACATTTACTAATAAAAGAAGTAAGATCCTGTTTGTTTTCACGGGTCTCCAGAGTTCCAGTGCCACTCAGATCTAACATTTACTTTGAATATGCATTATTTAGTACTCTCCGGTTCAACCCAGGTACAGCTAGAACAGGCATTACATACAGTTCAGAGCTTGGGTGTCTAAGTTAACTACGCTTTCATATCAAGTTCTTACCCTTTTGCAAAATACACTACTCTGTCCACGGAGGGGGAAAATGTCTGTTTGTAACAACTCCATGACATTGTACTTCAGCTATTACAAAGCAATCCATTTTCCAACACGCTTAACCAGGAGTAAATTTAGGATTCAAATTATTAGGCTTAAATTAGCCTCTCTGCCTGCTATTCCCATCTGATATGAATTCTTCTTAGACTGTGAAGCTACAGAGCTAAAGCCTGATTAAAAATAAAAAATGAGCATACACTGCTTTCTCTATCATAAAATACCTCTCTCTTCAATGAGTTTAAACTTGCAATTATGTTTGAAGACTGATGTCAGATAACTACTGAGCTTCTGTTCAGGCAGTGAGCAGTATCTTTCTATTCACTAGGTACTGCACAGAGCCATAGGTCACCATCATGAAAACTGTCTCAGTTGCTGATAAAGGAGACTAAGGAGTTTATAGGATGTTTCTGGGAGGAATCAACAATTGTCCCCAGCAATTTTCATGAAAAAACAGAGGCAAATGTCTTCCTTCCCTTCCTCTCGCTCCTTCACCAGAATATCAGAAGTACATCAGAATATATATGATACATAAATATAAATAATATTTTGTTTATGTGGTATTAATTACCTGGACGGAAAAGGCACTTGCCAAAGAAATCTATAAGAGCCATGGGAGTCAGCCACTAGAACATGATCATCCTCTAAACAAATATAACTACATAGCAATAAATAGCAGCAGCATGCAGTACAGTAGAATAGGAGGAGTAGAATAATATGTTCAATTGTAAATCACTGTGCATGGAAATTTAGGCAGGCATAATACAATTACCCAAATGGAGGTCAAATGCAATTTCACAGGGTGAATAGCAGACTATGACCATGTATCTGTTTAATTTTTTTTAATTTCAGAATGATCCAGCCATTATTTAACATTTGGAAATATCTTTCATTTTTCATATGCTATTCTGATGAATGCAATTAATTAATTTAGCAGATGATTGCAATTTGCATAATTTTCACAAGGAACACTTTACTTAATATTTGGAGTTTTTTATTCTGGTCCCCACACTTAAGCTAAAAAGGGAAGGATGCAAAATGAACAGAGACTATTAATGATAACGCTTAGCTGAGATCACCTCAAAACACTACCTATCATCATAACCTGGAACAGATAAGTTGGCTGGAGAGGAACAGTACTATAAAATATAAGTAATGGAAATATGACATCACATTTATTTTTCTAATTTAAAAAAATATGTATGAGGAAAACTTCAGAGACATCTGACTTGCCTATAAATCTTCCATCAGCTATAAGAAACAAAACAAATCAAAATGGAAGAGTCCAGGTTTTAGCTTTCAAATCCATATCAATGGTCTCAGAAGGAGTTCTGTTAAGTGATCAGTCTCAAGTTGAGTTTCACAAAAATGAGGATCTTGTTCTTTAAGTCCTTCTTCACGCTTTGTAGCTGTTATTTACTACTTACATGCTTCATTGTTATTTACTGATATTCAGAGTTTTATTTTTCTCCCTTTCCTTGAAGAACTCAATTCTGTAATACGTGCAACAACAAACAAACAAATAAAATGGCCAGGCTTTTTTGAAAATGTGAAAGTTCATCACCATGTTGAATCAGAGCAAGAATTCTAATCAGAAGTGCTGGGGTCAGTTTTACCTCTCAGACACTGCTGCAAACATCAACATTCATGAAAACTTCACTGGCCAATTTCTGTATTACCTTTCAAAACCAACTTAAAAAACCCCATTATTTTTGAAGATGAGACTGTGTAATCTGTCTTTTAGAGGCCTCGCATACATACCTGAATCATGGTATCCAAAGGGCACACTCAACATAAGTAGTTGTAACTTGCAAAATATAATGCTTATCACAGAAAATGACATAAATGGTTCACGACCTTAAAACCTTTAGTGCTATTCCCATAAATACAGTACTTCATTAATAAGAGGCTGGGTTTGATCAGTGCTAGCTCTTCGTGACAGTTCTGCTACACACCTGTCTCATTTTGTTAGTTTAATGAACTTGTTCCCAGCTCAATCCCACAAGTACAGTGTGGTCTTTGCTTTGAAAAAAGAAATTAAAAATATGATTCAGCTGATACAGATTTTAGAGTCACTCATCTATGCAATACTGAGAGACTTCTTTTAGCCAGGGATCAGCAATGAGCAGCAGCGTGAGGCAACTTTCTCTGCTGCAATGCTTTTCCCTCAGTTTCATTACCTAAAAAAGTTATTTGAAAAATATTCACTATGCTCATCAGCTATTCCCTGGGTAGGGACATATATGCTGTACCCCTGAAAAACAATTAGGATGAGCCGATGATAAACAGATGTATCTGGCCGCATTGCTTTCTGAGGCTGTCCCAGAATTAAAGATTTTTCTTCTTTCTGTGTGCAGACTGATAACATCATTGGAGTCACAAGTCTACAACTAAGAGGTGAACTTGGCAGCATCAGCAATGAAACCATAGGGTAAAATTTATGTTTACTGTGTGCAGCCCAATTGTTCAAAGAACCGAGCATGCTGGCACCAATCCAGTAAAGCACTTAGAGGACATCTGGGACTCCTGGCGTGCCGACAGCTCCCCCCACGTCTCAGGGCTTTGCCAAATTGGGGCCTAAGAACTGAGCACCTTGTAGGGCAGAACCCATGCCAGACTACTGTACCAGGGGCTTGGCCATCATCCTTGCAGTTAAAGGATTGGTATTTGCTGATAGTAGTAACAGTGGCGATCTCCTCAGAGGAACCTGTGGTATAACAGGAAAACATCAAGGAAATCCTGTCAAGGAAACTTCACTGAAGTTAATGAAGGTTTTACTGTTGGTTTCAACACAGATGCCGTTTCATTAGGTTCCCTCCCCTTCCCATGCCTTTTTTTAATTATTATTGTATTCTTTCCTTTTTTTTATTTAAAGCATTTTGCAAATTTCATATTTGATATTGCATACCATGATATTGCATGATTTCATCAATTTGCATACCAGGGCTTTGGCCACTGAAGGAGGAAATGTTGATCTCTGAAGCACACATACCATCTTTGAAACCTCATTAGTGGCTTGTCTGGTTGGTCTTGCTGGTACAAACAACGGGCTTGCACTATGTTGGGGAGAAGAAGAAAAAAAGAAAATTTGAATACCGAACTGATCAAACTTTTTTTAGAGACCTACTTATGAGATCCTGGGAGATATTTTCTCTGTGCTGATACTGCAGTGGTCAGAGCGAAGCAAGCACCTGGATGTACTGCTTGCTTAAGGTTTAAATATGCTGAAAGATTTCTGAGTTTTAACCTCTTAAATACAATCTAGAGCTTTGCATTTAAGAGCATGCATACTTTTCTGCCTGAAAATATTTGGAAGAATGCTTACTAATGGTGAAAGTGATAATAGATTTATGTACTAGTTTATCAAGATGTGCTTGGGCTTATGTTATATAGGAGAATGACCCAATGACCTCAGGAACAGAGGCCCTGCATTATTCATCCTGAAATTTCTAAAGCCCCGAGGGAAACTTCTCAGTGCATACACAGGAAGAATCCACCCAGGAATTATTTCACACTCAGATTTCATGGTTTATTATTATTTTTTAATTTAGAACATTCATCAAATCCTTGACATTTAGTACCAGGCTTTTCTGCAAGACAAACAGGTAGAGATCCCAAGCTAAAATCTCTGTGTAATAGCAGCACACTTTCTCATCTTGATCCTGATAACTTGCTAGGAGTAAACCACAAGAGAGATGCAAAGGAATGGTAATCTGAAAATAAAGAATGATGGGAAACAGCAGACTTCCTAACAACAGTGAAACAGCAAACATGATTGGTTTCTTAATTTCAGATAATGTTTCCCTAGGAACTCATACAAAACAGCAATTCCTTTAGTATACTTTTAAGGATAAACTTCTACCAAAAATCACTCCATGACTATGGTCAATGTCTTCAGCCTCCTGCTTTAGGGTCTCGCTCTGTTCTTGTGTGATTTTCTTCTGATGTACTCAAATACATAAATCAAGGTTTGATTCTGAAAGCTTGCTATTTTTGCAGTGACTTGCACTCTTGATTTCTCCCCTATGTATTAGTCTGCCTCCTCATCATGAAATCATTGTTAATTTCCTTCCACTTCTGGTTTTCAAAGGATCTCCTCTATTTTGAAACAGATGAGATCCCCGCCCCCAATCTTTATGCTAATGATTTAAAAACTAACTTGTCAGTCCTAACACAGCTCTATTCATTCATATTTCAGCATGGCCCATTAAGATCTTTATGTAGATCTTAGCCATCAAAAAAAACAACAACAAACAACCGTGACAAAAAAACCCCAACACCTGGTAGCAAAGGAAGTAATAAATCAGGGTTGGGTATCAAATCCACAGCTGGTATACACTGACTCTGCTTATGCAAGTTTGCTATAATACCATTAGAGGATCTGCACCCTGTTCACTAGTTCAATAATTTCTCTTCATCCATATCTCTAAAGGCGTAAGTCACCATAAAGTTTAAAGGGTTCTGCCTCTTTTTTCTTGGCTTCTTTAAGCGTAACTTTCAAATGGAACCAACATGTGAAACCAATATGTATTTTTGACAGAAGACAAAGACTTTCCATTTTTTTCCCTCAGCCCTGCATCCTCCTCCTGTCATCCTCATACCTTTCCCCCCATCCCTAGACATATATGAACAAGAGTTATGAGACAGACAACCCCAAAAATGACTTCTAGAAGAAATTCCTGCCTATTAGATTGAAATACTAAGAAAAAAAAAAACCCCACTTCCATCCTTTAAATGTAATGATGCTAGAAGGGAATTCTTCCTTTTATCATTTTTCAGTCAGGCTGACTATTTGCATATGATTTGCAAAATTCCTCTCACCTTCGAATGCAGAGTATAAAACTGTATCTTTCTGTCTCCATGAGATGGCTTATCGTCAGATGCTCCACATAGTCCACAGCCATATCTCTAAATGGCCTGTATATGAAAATGGAGTTTTAATTCCTTCACCTGGTGACAGTTCCCATTGCAACACAGTGATTTATTTATTTTCTTTAATCTTGGGCTAATAATAAACTGCAAATAAAAATTATTTGAGAAAATACAATGGCACAGTGGTTGCATAATAACATATTGTAGGGGTGGGAGTGGGAAGAGCACAGAAGGATATACCTTATTCAATGCAGCTGAGAAAAGCTACAGAGAACTTGAGCCTAGACAAAAGGGAGCCTTGATGGTTTCCACTACTTTGTCAGTCCTTTCTGACACTGTTGACATAATAGTGAGCCACTGACTTACCTGCAGACAGAAGGGCAGGAGCTACTTGCCACACAACTTTTTTATCTATGAGGAGAAACAAAATGAAAGACAAAGAGACAAACAATGAAGAAAAAGGCGCCTAAATTACATATACTGCAAGGCTGTACATTATCCTTCCCCCTTCCCTGTTTCCTACAGACTTACTTCCACCATCCTATAGGTCACAGTTAGGCTAGTACTGTGAAGAGACAGGGCTTCCTCCCTTGACTCAGATCCTGAGCTGTATGTCATCTTAATTTAGTCTTTTCAATTTAAGAAAAGAAAGCATGGTGTATGGTAAACTGTAACTTTCATTTCCTCCTATAAAAAATGCAAAAGCTTATTAAAAAATTCTCATTCTGCTCCAGAGCCCTGAAACTAAATCATTGATTTCATAATCTTTAAATTTTAATTAAAACTAAACTCTTGCAAAACAAATTAGAAATACATAAATATCGTGTGTTAAGAATACCAAAGGATTGTTCTGACAAGGTACAATGTCAGTACCCCTGTCTCTGTGGATGTAGCATGGTACATAAATGTGTTCTGAGGTTTCCTCAGTCCTAGCTTCAGTTCATGATCAAAGGAGCTTGTCAAATAAATGTCACAAAATTGTCACTACATTAAAAATTAACATAACTTTTTTTTTTTTAATTTATTTTTTAAAATTGACTGAGGTTATTATCATTAGAAACTACTAAATGTCCCAGAATTCACCGGAGAATGCACTGCAACAAAAAGGCCCCATTACCCTGTGTGCTGCATTTAGCAGGTTCTCTGTGGCTGGCTTTTGTGGGGAGGATAATGCCCTGCAGGGTGTTCCACCAGCCTCCACCATGACAAATGCCAGGAGAGTCTGCCACGGGAATAACGAACACGCTTTTTTCCTTCACAGTCCATTCGTCAAGTTTTTACTCTTATCTATCTGACAAAAAAAAAAAAACAACCCTGAAGATTATTTTAAGTGTAGAATTTTTCACTGGCATGTGTATTTCACAACTCTCTGCTCTCAAAGTGATTACAGTTTTTGAAGTATTTTACAGAATTACAAGGAAAAACATTAGAAAAGTTGTAAATGTTAATTTAAAAAATACTAGAAAACTTGCACAAGACTGTGGGTTCAGTGAAAATTGGCACTGTAAACTGCTACATACCTGGAGTAGCTTCATGCACATGAGAAGCCCAAATGATCTTAATGGACCTTTCCTTGATAGAAAAATCAAGCACAAGCTAATACAATTTTTGCAGAGTCAGGGCGGCTGATTAGCAAAAGCTGGGCATGCTAAGAAACCCTGGCAGGTTTGAACCTGTGGAAATGATGTTTTGCATTTAGCAACAAAAGAAACTAAGACAATAAAAACTGGATATGAAAAATACATATTTTGGGTGAACATTCAGCTATGAAGTCATAGAATAAAACAATTGTGAACAAAATAAGTGTATGTCCAAATAGTACCAACAGAAAGCACTCCAAGGGAAACTTCACCAGTCCCTACACTATTAGGAGATCCTAATTTTTAGGATCTTCTTTTAGTTGCTTAAACATTTTCTAATTTCCATTGGGAGGGCTCATTCCACTCAGTCCCCAGTCTTTACTTGGGAGAATTCACCTTGTGCTGATTATTTTAAAAATATTTTTAGAATGCTTTAGTAAAAAAACCTCAAACTATTTCCAAGGCTAAATTAGTGTGAAATACCTTTTTAAATACACAAAGAATTTTGTAGCCAGTTCCTTCAAAAGCTTTAGCCCTTCCAGTTTTGCAGCAGATAACTGAAACTCACTGGGATTGTCTCTTGCTACAAGGACTCGTCTTCTGCTGCATATGGGAAAAAGCAAATGCTAAAGCCATCCTCAGACTTTGATCACACTTTGCATATGCTCAGCATTTTGGCAGATGAATTCTCTAAAGAGCCCGTCTGCACTGACCTGCTCCAAACCAGGTCTGCACAGACTGTGTGGAATTTCATCCGTAGTTGCGGCAGCTAGATGCCACTGTGGCACAAAGCACTGTAACTGAAAGCAAAGATCCTTTTTCCTTCCCTGCTCACTGTCTGCCAGGCACACAGGAGGAAGCTGGAAGCAGCCAAACTTACGCACAGGCAGAACCAGGAGCTGGACAGGTTCAGAAGAGTTAGAGCAAGGAAAGGTCAGGATCCAAGAAAGGACCAAGTTGGGAAGGAATGAGAGAGGGAATTAGGCTCAAGAAAATACTCAAAAAATAAGCTAGGACTCTGGGGACAGACTTGGAAAATAAAGTGAGTAGAAGCCATACTGTGATTTCATATTGCAAAGGGTACAGGCAGAAAAGGCAGGAGAAACCGAGTCTGAGTCCATCATTCTTGCTTCCCTAGAGCTTGGAATAGAAACTGAGAAATTTGGTGTTAAACATTTGTCTCCTGACAATTTGCTACCTTAGTGACAGAGAGATACATCCCATGGATGTTGATTAGACACAATCATTCTGGTGAATATTTGGATTTTCAAAAACTGAGTGAATTATGGGAGTTTGAAAAAGGCAAGCCAAACCTAAGGATTTTAGTTGTTCTCGTAGCACGCCTGGTAAAAAAAAATAATTCCTTCACTTGCATTGCTCTCTCTGTTGCCGAGTCATTTATATTCTCAAGCTGTGTAACGCTCTACATGATTACTTAAATGAACAATAAAAGTCTTGAGTCCAATGTGATAGTTTTGAGTCCCTTTTCTATATAGAGATCTATATGAAGAAGGCACACATATGGGGAAATACAAAGAAAGAAATTGTACAACATAACTTACTCTGTGAAACATGAAGTTGTATCATGAAGATGGCTGAAAAGAATCTGAAAAAGCTCCCTTTACACTATGCAAAACGTTAGCCTGTGACAAATGTGCCCCTGAAGAGAAATTAAACATCTTGTCTTAGAGCTGCTGTCATAGCCTGAACTTCTTGAAATTACTATTTGACTGAGAGAGAGAGCTCTAGTTGCTCTATAAAGCTAAGCCACTCAACAACAGTACTCTTCCCTTTGTCCTTGACAGCTGTATTTTTTTAATGACACTTACTTGCTTGGATTTAAAAGTTTTGGTCCTTATTACTATATACATAAAACTGTCAAAAATACCACAATAAAAATTTCCAGAAACTGAAGAGACGGAGTCTGAAAATTTAAATTCAACAGAAATCATCAACACTGCTCTGAAAATCTAGGAGATCCATTTGGTGAGTCCTCCCTTCAACACAAATGACTTTACAGAAGGAACCATAGAAGTTGTGCTGAGGAAGTTAATGTTGATCGCTAGTGGGGACTTTACCTGGAGGAAAAAAAACCCCAAACCTGCCCTATACTTAATTATAATAGACAAAAATATATACAGATAAACAGAAAAGTCACACCCGACCCTTGCTTTGCCTCCTTCCCCCTAGAGGTTTCATATATCCTCTCCTTTTCCTGCAGTTTCACAGCATCTAAACTTATCCCAGGGTGGCTTTCTTCATGCATTCCAACAAAAGAAGTGGCACCAGAGTTGAACCAGACGGGCACACTGCCATGTGTGATGTGCCAACATCAGAAGAGAGAGAAGCTCTTGCTCTACCATGGGGACAGTGCCTCTGACCCTTCACCAGCAACTCCAGCCTTGTCTGTTCCCATTTGCAGGCAGGGTGTTGCCCAGCTAGCGGCTCACCATCATGGAAGAAGGGGTGGTTGACCCCTTGAAATTTATGCTTGGTGGGAGGCAGAGAAAACCACCATATACAAGGATAGCAGCCTTCCAGTGTCTGAAGGTGGCCTTACAAGAAAGGTGGAGAGGGACATTTTGCAAGGGCATGTAGTGACAGGACAAGGGGTAATGGCTTCAAACTGGAAGAAGGTAGATTTATATTAGGTATTAGGAAGAAATTCTTCACTTTGAGGGTGGGCACTGGCCCAGGTTGCCCAGAGAAGCTGTGGATGCTGCATCCCTGGAGGTGTTCAAGGCCAGGCTGGATGGGGCTTCAAGTAGCCTGGTCTAGTGGGAGGTGTCCCTATCCATGGCAGGGGGCTTGGAACTAGATGATCTTTAAGGTCCCTTCCAACCTAAACTATTCTGTGATGCTATGATTAACTATAGACAGAGCACCACACCCCTGAGATGCAGAAGAACCAGATTCACTTCTGTGCTGCAGCTGGGGCAACACAGAGATCATGCATTTCCCACATCTCGGACAAAGCCTTAAAAAAAGCTTACTGATCAACACTGCTCTCCGACCTGGTACAATCCCTCAGAAACAAGGTTGCCTAGAAGGAGTTTTCTGATGGAAAATCACTGTCAAAAAAAAACCCTTCACTGAAAGGAACCGTATTTGGTTTTTTTAGGTTTGTTCCAAGAATTTTTTGCTGCAGAACATGTTAGGCCGCCCACATTAGACAGCCTCACAGTTATTAATGCATTGCAGAGACCTTGAAATCTCAATCTGATATACGGCTGCTTCAGTCTGTGCTTCTTCCTACCCCATTATAAACTTGACCTTAATTAACCCTCTTAGTGAAATAGAGTTTGTTGACTCTCAAGGACAGTCTCATTGAAAAACAATGTTGCAATGTCACTCAAAAGCTAAAGTAAGGCTGCTTAATAAAGGGATTTGTACTAAAAATCCTTGAATATTAATAGCTTCTTATGCTATGTGGTTTATATAAACTTATCTATATAAGCTAGGATTGAGCTCTGTCTTTCCCAGACTTTAAAAACATCTACATTTCCTTTAGCATATACCTATTTCTCTTTGGCAATCACTACATGAATTTTGTAAAAAAAAAAAAAAAAAAAAAAAAAGAAAGAGAAATGTTAAAATGTAGATTTAAAACCAAATATGGCAGATTCATTTCACCAGCTGTAAATCAAAACACTCCCTGTCAAAGTAGAACATCCAGTTAACAGTGACTTCTACTGTGGAATGTAACTTCCTAATGGAAATGTTTGTTCCCTCCCACTTTAAGTAGTTTTATAGAGAACAAATATATGGGGCAGATCCTCAGGCCAGATAATTTACTGGGTTGGGTGTGGCAACGATAACAGCTGCCCTGCTGTTCTTTGAAGGTCTTGGAACATGCTCAGGGCTGATGATAAGAAGGGTCTGCACTGGTATCCTATCTGTATGCTGCAAATACGACATAAGACAACTTAACAGCAACTGATCTTTTCCAATTCACTTTAAAGGGAGGGTACGCTTTCTTATGAAAATAATGTTGACTGCTCAGAACTACATTGCTTTCTTTGTCCAGAGTTTAAAGGTATAGGCTTCATAGCTCACGGTCACACATTTTTTGCCCTTGTACATCTCTGTGCCAGTCTTTCCTTTCAAGAGCTATAACGAGCTGTAATTATTTCTAAGACTATTTGGGGACTGAACAAAGATTATGAGTTAGTTTAACAATGAAAATATACATACAGAGCATGTAAGTAGCTAAAGTCATAAAAATTCCAACTGATATTTTTTGAATGGTATTTGAACATTAATGTTTTTCCCCCATAAATTACAAACTATTTTATGGATGTACAGTACATTTATTACCTTGTCACAAAGTACATTTTATCCTCCTGATTCTGAATAACAGTATGCATATATAGCACAAATGCCAAACAAGGGAGGTTAAGACATTCACATACCAGGAAACCAAAAATAAAAGCTATTATTTACCAGTGGGTTAGTGTGCAAGCATTTCTCAGTAGTTGACATTGTACCTGAAATTTGCAGAACTTTACATTTTCACCCAGGTCTAGAGTATTTCTCATTCAATTAATTTTTCTACTACCGTGCTGAACTATTTAAGTAAAAAACAAAACATTTAAACACTGTGTCCACTACAAAGCATGTGCTACCATGCAAAGACTGCAGCCTCAGTGGGTGAGGAGGGAAATGTTCTTCAGCATCTAAGCAGGTGACTCAGTGGGCAACGCATTCTAGAAAGGAAGTTTCTAGTCTGCCACCAAAGGCCAGTACTGGGGGAGGCTGGTCAGAGTGCAGAGATGGGGAGGTCAGAGTGCAGAGATGGGGAGCTCAGAGCGCACAGCCTATGCACATCCTGCCAGTGTTCCTGCACTACTAATTGCATGGACTAGGAAATGTGGTTCATAAGCACCCAAACTCTTGCAGAGACTCCTTTCCCTTATGGATACAGTAGAGAGAAAGAAAATTCATGTCTTCTTTTTGTGTAAGATTCGGCAGTGAGAGCTTTTTGCTCTGCAGTGTACCTAGGGACCACCAACGACTGTCAGTCCCTGTTTACTTCACCTGTATTATTCTGTCATTAGAGTGGTCAGTTGCTGAAAATTACAATATTGAAGGTTTCTCTTATATGCCTACTAATACAAACTAATCTACTTGAAAATTCCTAAGACAACACTAGATAATATCTAGCTTATATTACTACATTAACAAAGACAGAATTATATATTGCAGAAAGGGGAAGACCTCTAAAACAAAGCCAAATGCTGAAATTAGTTTATAGTCAAATGCTAGAGAGGTTTACAAGCATCACTCTCACTACCTGTCACTGCAAAATTAGTAATTCTTTGTCCAAGTCATGCAGCCATGTTAGCACAAAATTTGAATTATTTCTCTCACACCAAAATTGTATGCTATGACCACAACACACAATACTCAATTAGAGAAACCTAACTGTTCCTTTTTTTCTCCCTTGAAGCTCTTCCAGATTTTATGTCTTCACAGTAGCCTGGCAAAATTATTTAGGATAAAGTAATAATTCTACCTACAGTGCACGAAATTATCAGCTGTCAGAATAAGCCTTTATAAATTTCTTTTGAATGAAATTGTTTTAATCATATCAACAAGGCACCTTGACTGCTCTTCTGGCCAGCCATTTTTAGTACAAAATAGTTTGCGGGCCTGTCACACACTTCATCGTTTAAATGCCATGGGAGAAGACGGAGTCAAGGCTTGCTTTACCTTAATTAGCGCGCCTTTGAAAACAAACAAAAAACCAGGAACCCCCAACCAAATAAAAAAGTCCTCCAAGTCAAACCAACTCATTGTTAAAAGGATTCAGTACGGTGAGCATTCAAAACATATTATATACTATTTGTTCACTTCTCTACCGTTTCCTTCATGAGGCTTCATCCTGGGACATGATCTACTGACCACCGCTTCCCTGCTGTGTACAGTTATATGTCAGTAAAGGCCAAATTAAACTACAACTGCGTGTGATGAAGTTGGGGACTATGAATCTGAGTAGTTTATGTATCCAACTCAAGATTTATCATCTTTACAGTCTTTATTTGCCATTCTGGCATACACAGAGCATATTTTCTCTTTCTCCTATGACAAATAACCTTTAGGATCTAGGACTCAATTTTTCAAATATGTCAAAGTGTTTAGCAATGCTTAAAAAGGTAACATTTCTCTGTGTGGAATGTGAAACTTTTTGATTGATGACACTGTTCTGGAATATTTAACCAAAACAGGAAAGCCTAAAACACTGCTGGAAATGATCTGCTGTTTAACTTTTGTTTTCCTTTCCCTCTAACATCATATAAATTGTACAAGCTAATTCTATTTACTTTCTCCGATAGCCTACTGTAAATACATTCAAGAAAATACATACTTTTTCTATTTACTTTGTATAAATCGTAAAAAGGAACAGCTGCTTTAAAACAAAAAATGATGAAATATACCATAAATGTGGGCAAGTAGCTGAGTGCATCTCTCCCATTTTTGCTATTCTAAGGTGAAAGAACTTGACAATTTTCCTTAGGTAACAAAGTAATGACATGATTCCTTTTAACCCAACTCTATTTATTTTTGGGTGTTTGTAGCTAAGAAAACATGTATTTTCAATTCCAGTATCTGTAAGAATTCCATCTGATCTACCCAACATTAAATATGTATTTAGTTACATCCAGAAGTGATACATTTCCCTTTTCAGAAAGCCTGAATATGCAGATGTTGGCAGGCTGAAAATAATGTTTTACAAATGCGAAGTCCATGCTACACTTTAATTTTTAGGTAGGATAAAAAATGACCGTCTGAAAATTAACCATATACAGAGCACGTAAGCTGCTAGAGTTATCAGAATTTCAGCTGGCATTTACTGAATGATACCTGACCATTAATGTTTTTTTGGTGAAAGATGATAAACTAAATATTTTACAGATGGACAGTACATTTATCATCCCACACATGACGAAGAATATCTCTTGAATAAATACGACCAGGGAAACAAATGGGGCAAATATTAACTCATTTAAAGAGCATTAAAAGGACAGGCAGCACATGAAAGAACTTCTGTGGGAACGAGTCTGTTCTTCTGAAGCCACCTCATGAGAAAACAGAAAATAGAAGTGACTTCTATCAAAATAACTCACCATCCCCTCACTTGCCTCCTCAAGTCCCATGCTGAACAAAGCACATTGAAAACTGAGAATTAGGACCTACACTATATATAATATCTATGTGTGTATGTATATATATACACAAACTAGAATGTTCCATTCTAAAGAAATCTAAATTTCTGTCTTCAAGCAAGCCTTCCCTATGATCCCAGTGCCTACTTTATTTTTGAGTCAGTTGTAGATACAGATACTAAGAAGGCGAAGTAAGTTTCATGTTTTCAGACTCATTACTGTAATCAAGTCAGACAATACATACATTTAAGGCAATGTATATTAATCCATTATTAGACTAAGAACTGCATTATTAATAAGGATTTTCTTCTTGTTAAATAACCCTTCCATCTGTGATACATGGCCACCTAGTGACTAATTTAAATTGATCGAAATATTTATGTGATATACACAGTTAATTACATTTCACCTTCACCACTTTAACATATTCTGAAACAACTGTCAAGAATGCAGCACTAACCTGTAATTGGTGGCTGTGAAATGTGTAGCTTTGATAAACACTTGGTGAAAACTGTGCTTATGATTATATTAAGACATTATATTAGAAGATGCAGCTCCACCATTTGAAAACAGATGTGCGTGCATTCTTTTTGGGGAGAAAAAATTAAAAATCATTTAAGGTACTGATAGGGAACAGGGAGATGTTTGTTTGGCATGTATTTGGGGCTTTTTTTTTTTTTTTTTTTAAATTAAGTTTAAAAAGTAATCTATTTTTTCATTAAATGTTGAAACTAAACCCAATTCTCACTAAAATATAAACTACTTTGATCAACTTCAGCTGAAATCAAGAAGTTTTCAGAGTTTAAGAAGTTGGTTCCATTTGGGTTTGGCTTCTGTGAGGTTAGGTAAAATATATATGATTATTTTCACATTTGTGCAGTTTCAGTTTATCCAGAACTACAAATACTTACACAGTCCTCACACACATTCCGTAATCTTCGTGCTGCCATGTCATTTTTTTCCCCTAATGTCTTGTACCATATTTCCTAAAAAGAAAAAAAAAAACAAAAACACAAAACACCAATGAAATAGTATTTGGAGGTGCAAATAAGTATTTGAATTCTGCACATTAAGCTGTCAGGTTACTATATCCATACTGAATGTTCACAGTTCTCTATTCAAACACAAAGAGATTAAAATCCAGACAGGTGCCTGTTTATTTTGCATCCCATCATCCTAATTATAGATGCACACTGCTAGCAAATTTTGTTTACAGATACCAATTCTTCATAGCGTATTCTGAAATGCACACAACCACTAGGAACCATCACGAGTGAAATAAGGAATAGAAATGGAAACTCATTTATTAACTTGCTTTAACTGATTTTCTTGCTGTAATTCCCCTGTTCTCATTAGATTCAAGAAGTTCACATTTGTACTTGCTAGTGAACTGAACACAAACCAGAAAGGTATTTTGGAAAGTGGTGATGACATCTGGACAGGTGATCTCTTGGACTCCTCCTTCCAGTAAAATAACGGTACAGCAGCAAAATATGATGAAGGAATAATATCCAAGACCTCCAGGTAGAGAGGATGGAGAAGGGAGATTAAATAAATAAATAGTCCTGACAATTCTTTATTTGTTCCTGACAGTTTATGGCATTTGAAGGCTTCTGTATCATTAGTCACGACACGGCACACTTCCTCTCTCTCTCTAGCTTTCCATACATTTTCCAGCTCCTTCCTCACTTGTAAAGTTTAAATGTACAATTGTTTTAGCATTGCTTTTTAGGGTTTTAAATTAAGCTTGAGGTTTGTTTTCTCTCATCGTGAATTCAGTTTATATTTTCAGGCTAGTAATGAATGAAACTTTGACAGAGTATAAGAACCACTTTAAATTTTCTACTATTGTGTGAAAGATTGTTTCCACTCTGTATTAAATTTTCACTGGAGATTCATTCAGTAACATTACCTATTCTCTATTCATAATTACAAAAATAAAAGCTCTGGTAAGGATGAAAACAAACAGCCCCTTCCCCCAGCTAATTATATTTGACCTTTACTTGCTGTGCGGTTTGCAGCATAAAAGTGCTGGAAGTAGCAGGAGCAATCTCAGATAATGGGTGTTGCTTAACACAGAAAATACTTCAGAAGTTGCAAGTGATAAGAAAAGAAAGTGTTTTTTTCTATTGCATTGCCTGTATCAAATATTATTTGGTTGCTTTGAATCACTACTAAGCTGGGACCAGTTACCGGCATATTTCTGTATGATTGCTGCACTCCCTTTTTTCAGGAGGTAGGTTGGGCTTCCAGCTTTCTTGCAATGTGTTTCATCTGGAAAACTAATGCGGTTCCAAATCGTATCTGGGGAGCTTTCTTAAGAGTGCAGAAGAAAAGAGCACATCTCCATTTGGGGACTGACATATGGCTGCTACTGAGTTTTAAAAAGTTACCTCAGAAATTTCTCCCCTTCAGCTCCTCAACAGGATGAATCCATTGCCTTCAGACCTTGACGCCCATCGCCGGCCAAGGTGCATCAGTAATGATCGGACTCTGTTTCCTCTCCTCTTGCAAAACAAACTTATACAGAGCTGCTCGATGTCCTGAAAACTCCTCTTCTAATACTTCTAGTTTGAAGACCTGCACTGTTATAAGGAGCCAGTAAAGTACCACAGCTCTTTGCCTCTGTGCAAAACTGCAAAGGAGAAAAACAGTCTTCCTAAAATAAATAATCACAGAAACGGGAAATTTGATTTCCTACTCAAAATATGTGACTAAGGTACTACATGGAAAACGAACATTACATACATGATTCTTATTTTCAGACGATGCTTCATAACTCCTGCTATCAGAACAATTATCAATCCACCCAGCTTTTGACAGCCAGGGACAAGAAGAGAAAGCGGGCTTCATGCTTTGCCATCATATGTCTGAAGAGGCGATGGTCCTGCTCCCTCCGTAAAGGGAGACAGTATGCTAACAGACCCCCTTGATGTTAGGCCCCACAAGCACCATGAATCCAACAGCAGATAGAATAATTTAGAACATACGTATACAAAATTTACTATACACCTTCCTTGGATCTGATTTGCACTAACAATGTTTTTTTAAGCACATGGGCGTGATACAGACAGGACCTACAGGAAATCCAGAGACTACTAGAGAACACTGGCTATAATCTTTTCGCTTTTGGTAACAAGATTCCAGAGCTTAACAAATCAGAATATCGGGAAATTGAGAGAGTCATTTTCTGGTCAGAAGTCTCCTTGATAGCCATTTGGACAAACCTGTAGAATGAAACAGACTTTATGGTCAACCCCTAATGGTCTTTTGTGCTAGTTTTAAGGCAGTGGGTAATAAACCCATCTCCAGAATTCTAACTTTTATAAAATATAACGTCAAGCTCCCTAATCCCTTGCAGTTATTAAATATTATTCTTCAGAGCACCCATCTAATGTCACTCCATAAATCTGTCTATGAGAATATAAAACATTCTTCCTTTGTATTTGTTCTTTGCTAATGCAATTAATTGCAATACGCATTCCCTATTCTAAAGAATGTATATGTTCCTTGAGCATTACAAAACAAGTGTTGCCTTTTCCGTCTTTGAGTTACTGAGCACTGTATAGGGACAGTATTCATAATCACACAGCGCAGAGTGAAGTTCACCATGAAATGTTTAGTCTTCAACTAAAAAGCCAAATAAAAGTTACTGATAGAAATGGAAACACAATCAATGTAAAGTACAAAAAGGCAAATGTGCAAGTATAAGCATGTAATCAAATTTAATTCTATTTTAAAAGTTGTATCACCTGTACAGTTCATACCACAAGACGCTGACTTGCTTACATAACAGCACAAAAATATTAATTGATTCTAATGATATTTTTCTAATTCTGAGCACAAGAAAACATTGCTCTGTGTACATTGGTTACACAAAGCCCTTCCATCGAATGCATATTTATTTAGTGTTTGCCACGTAAATTATTCTAATGGGATAATGTTGTTTCAACACAGTGTGTTGAACATTCCATCTTTCTGAAAGTGAAATGCTATTGCTGTTCCTAATTAAGCTATTTTCCTTTTAAGTTTTCCAGAGGATGATGTGAAGGGTGGCAATATTGATGAAGATTAATTGGATTGAAACTAACTGTGATACAGCTGTAGATAAGGTTATTCTGCTAGTTAGCAAATGAAAATTACAGCCATTTAAAAGCTGAATACAGAAAGGCTTGGCTTTCTTAGCGTTCAGATGGTATACAACAGAAAAAATCCAGGAGCTACAGGAAACAGAGATATTTCAGATATGATGGCATTCTTCCGTCCGATTTAAGAACACTGTGAAAATGCAGTGTCAATTCATAAATAAATAAAATATATGTATTATGCTAGTGGATTATTTGGTTTTGTCTGGGAACTTGATAGATCTTTTTAGCTAGTATAATTAAAAAAATGTCAAGGGAACAGAGCTTTGACTGAGCACTCTCACTACAGTGCTATAGAGATACTAAACAATTACAATTGCTTCAGAAAGACAGTTTTTCAGAGGAGAAGAATAGATGCTTTCTCAGCTACTTGAGGTCAATGACATCAGGTAGATTTCTTAACCTACCCAAAACTTTAGACTTGTCAAAATCCAACTGATAGCATGACTTACAAACTGCTACAAAAAAAAAAGAAAAAAAGAAAAATCACAGCCCAGAAGATGCTACCTTTTAGAGTAAATAACTCAAAATCCATGAAATAGAGATTCCAGATGCTGATTAGTCCTTTGTTAAAAGACAAACAGAAGTCTACTCAAAATTTACTTCCCAGACATTTGTTTATGTAACACTCAGTCAACAGCAACTGTAACACAGTATTTCAACTTCCTAAAGGCTGGCTAACAGGTTCTTCAAAAATTATCTTCTCAACACTGGGCAAAGTAACTACAGTTGCAATTTTATCAAGAGATTTAGAAACAACCACAGCAGAATTTTTTTTAAGCAGTAAGGAAATAGTTTTCTGAAAATTCAGATTAAGTCTATTACATCTTCCTCTGAAGTCATATTTATATGTACATACACGCGCACACACGCACACACATAGATAAAAAGAATTAGTTGACAACTTGAAGCATTTATGCTTCACAGTTACTTAACTGAGCAACTCATTTTCCTGAGTGTAACCTCACACTGTATCAAGTGTAAAACCAGCTGCAAACTAAAACCAGGGCAGTTACCTGGAGAGAAATGAAGCCATCGTAAGTGTTTTGTACAACCAATTTTCATTTACAATGCAGAAACAAAAGTACCAGATACATATGCTAGTGGCACCTTACCTTTAGGTATGAATTACAGCACACTTCTTCTATTACCTAAGTCAGCATTGAACATAGTGTATAAGTTAGTACTGCAACTTCATTAACCTCCTCTTACTCCAGCAGTCACACAGCCTGACTAGTTAAATAAATTTAGTTTCACATTTGCAACATTTCTATAGAGCTATGGCATTAGTGTTCATTTCCTTCATGTGCACAAGTGTAGAACCTATTCAATCAACTGAGATACATAGATCTACATATACTTATATACACATCATGTTTATACTCATTTCATACTTAGTTCAAGTATTATTAAAATCAATAAAATCATTTGCCATGTATACTTCCTTATAAGTAGTAAGATTACCGTGACCATAGATCCTCATATACTGCATACACATGCAGTTCATAATGCAGAGATATTATTTACTGACCAGAAATAAAAATCTTGCAGGCACATTTTTATGCACACACAGAATACAACCTGTAAAGTGGTAACACCTGCTGTTACTTGTAAAAACATTTCGTTCTTAATAAGATGTGAAGATGTGTACCTTCCACTTTTCAGATTATTCACTCATATGCCAAATTTCTCTTTTCTGTTATTTTTTTATTTTCTAATTAATATTATAGCTGACATCACTGATAGATAATCGGCCATCCATTAAGAAAGAAACCATATCCCAGTCACCCATAGATCTGGATGCCTTCATAACAGTATTCACAGCAGCATCCAGGTTTAGAACAGAACCATCTGAGAGCTATCAGAACTTGTTAGAAGAAACTGTGTGACAAGAATATATCTATATTACATAAGACAGAGCTGAAACCAAAAAGCTCTGCAAAACATGGCACTCAGCACCAGGCTCCAGCAAGCAAAACAGCTGGATGTGAAAAAGCAAATTAGCTTGACAAAAGTCAGGTCCAGCGAATCTTAAAATGCAAAACCTGTTTCTGTCCCTTCTCAATCCAAGATGTTTTTACCAAAAACCACGTTAGTATTGCTACAGTTTGCTCCTCAACACTTGAGGACAAGTTATTAGCCAGGACAAATTGTCAAACAAATCTATGGAGCTGCTGCAGGACTGGCTAAACCATCATGGACTCCTAACTCCCGGGAAAGGAGATGCACGTACGTGAGAAAAGATGTATGTGGAAGGAGTTGTGTCCAACAAACCCTGCCTGAGCTGAGCTGGCACTGAACTCTGCAATGTGTCCTGAAGTATTTATATGAGCTAGATAAATTTTGGGTTAGAATATTGCAGCCACATGTTACCATGCACAACTGAGGACTACACAAAAGACATTTCCCTAGGGGGAAAAAAAAACCCAAACATTTCACTTATAATAGTACATTTTATTGACTAGTATATTATACTGATTTTTGAGTTTAATGTACACAAATAAGGGAGATCCTTACTTAACTTGTTAAATAAGCTAAACCCTATAAAAGGACATTCAATTAATTTCCTAGGAAATAAGACTATTTCATGAATATCATTACGTGGAGCACAGAAATACACAAGAAGCCATTTAACATAATAAAGCTCCAACTCCGTTAAGCTTCTTGAGGGTCACCACAATTTTCAAACAAGAAGTCTTCTCCACTGTCATAAAACTCCCAAAACAGAATACAAATAACACAAACAGCAGACATCCATCCATACCTCTCCCAGATATTTGTCATTTAAAATTTACACTCTATTGAAAGCCACGCAAGAGAATAAAATGGTGATGTAGTATGTTTGCCAAAGGAAAAACATGTCTTGGTTTCCTACCTGCCCAATTTTCTTAAGTGTTCCAGAAATCATACTGGAAACCATGTGTATGCCTTAAGTCTCTGCGAGGACTTGGGTTTTCATGAACTGTTATGACTTGCAGAGATACAGCACCATCACTTTTGGGGAGCTAGAATCTTCCTGATTCCACATCACATTCACAGCCAGTTACAATAGATACTATCCATTAAAAAGAATCAGAGAAGGTAGAAATTAAACTACACTGCAGATTAAATAACTTTACGTGTATTGTTATTCTGCTATTCCATACTTGTGGCTGAAAAACAAAGCTGGTATAATGTCTCATGTTTTCTAATGCATGTCACTACACTCCTTGACTTTTAAATACAAATGAATCATATCATCTTTGACACCAAAACCAGAAATGTCTTGGTACGGCATTCATGCTGGCAATTTGTTTCAAACACAATAGGTAGGGTAGTACTCTGACAAAGAGTAAGCTGTGAGTTGCAGTCTGGCTGCCTACTTGAAATACGTTTTCCCTGAGGCACTGTGCCCCTCTCCCTCTTGCGTAGACAGAAAGCAGCACACCATGCGACTTCGAGCCACAGTTCATCTTGAAAGCTGTATATAGATTGCTACTTATTCTTGTTCTCCACATGTTGCAAATTCTTTGGCTCAAGTACAACTCTCATGAGATGCTGCAATGTCATTATGAATGTTTGCTTATTAAATGAAAGACTGATTTTATATCAAGATCCTTTTTATTAAAAAATGGGTATGTCAAAAGCCCCGACTTTCCATTACTAATCCATTTCAACACTGCACTTTCCATCAACTCTGCAGGACAGAGAAATGCTTGCGTCTTTATTTTCAGGGGAAATACAGTTATCCCTTCACAAATTAGCAATATTAAAGTGTTGCTATTATGATTACTAGGACAAGGCACGCACAGAAGCCTCATCATCTCTCTCTCTTTCCGTTTCTACTTTAAGTTACGCAGCTCTGTTTGATAGAGATGCCGGCCAGTAAGGCTGAGCAAGACAAGCATCTAGAGTGCCAGGGAGCTGCACAGTATGCAGCCAGGCAGCTCTCATTAGTATTGGTGGAAACATGCACTAAAAATGCCTCCAGCTCAACTTTCGTAATTTACCTCTACTGATGCGATTTGGATGACTATCAGTACTGACTCTACTTTTTTCCATGTAAACAATGTAACTACTCTACAAAACAGAAAATATGTAAATCCTATGATTTAACTTTACACAGCAATTCTGTACTAAGCTATACTATGTCCCAGAAGGTTTTGCCACTAGATCATTATTTACTAATGGGCTGTAGGGTAGCAATAGAACATAACCTCCAAAGGCACCAAGATGAATATTTAATCCAGAGTTTCTGCCCGTTAATATTTTATTAAAGCCTGGCTATTTTCCACCATCCTGAAAATACTAAATTCTATTAATGATAATTGTGAATCTCAGTGGGTTCAGATTTTAGCAGCTTCTGGATATTACAATGAAATAATTCCTATGCTGTTCGTCAGCACCAAAGATGGTGCTATTTGCAGCTTCAAGCCCCAATATTTATTTGTTAATAATTTTTTTTAACCCAATCAGTACAGGGTAGGTACTGGGTTCAGAACTCACATTAATAATAAAATTACAAAAATAAGTCCTTTTTTGAAATATGAAAAGCAGCACTTGGGCTCCAGTTCCCTTGCAGTGTGAGAAAAAAAGATGCAGGTCCTTTCTCTGTTGTGAACTGAGCCAGCTCTTACAAATGATAGCTCTTCACTCATCCAGGTAACATTAATTGGATATCACAGCCTTTTTTCTGGCCCTGTGCAAAACAATATACATGATGATGGTTCCAGCAACAAAGCAATGGGCACTAAATTAAATTTTCTAGATCAAGCCCAGTAGAAAAACCTTTCCCGGTGCTTTTCTATGACTAGAAGACTAATCTCCAATGACTTTATTGAATGTTTTTCACAGATACTCGATTATCTAAAACAATAAAACAAAGCAAGGCAGTTTATTGCCTTGGGAACAGCAAATTTCCTTCCCCTTCATTACAGAGGTACTGGAAACAGAAATTCACTACTGACAAGTCCTGCAGGACTGGGATGGAAAGATAATAGTTAGCAAGTGTTCAGGATCACTACACACAGAAAAAAATCCTTCATATTCCTTAAGCCGTTAGGTTGCAGAAGAAATTGCACTAAAAAGTTTTCCGCTACTCTTTTTAAAAGCACTTCAACACTGTTTAGAGACCCTTTTAGCAGTTGTAATGGATTAACTGAGATGTGCCTCGCAAGAGATGCAAACCCAGCTACATGTGCTGCCTACAAACTGAAAACCCTTTTAAAGCGAGTGTTCCACCATCTAGAAAACAAGGGATTTGGTATCGTGTCCTTTAATTCCTTGCAAGAACAGTTTCATTTACAGTTGCATTCAGACAGTGGTGTAAACACATCTTATCTGCATTTAATGAGCAAGTGTTTATCATCTCCGGTAGCTTTTGAACTAAAAATATAGCTCTAAAAAAGAGTTCCATATCCATTTACATTCGTGCTTACCTGTCACTAGGAATACTATTAATGCACAGAAAATCAAACACATTTTGTTTTGAAGGCTAAATCTTCAAAACCGCAATGAATGCAGAAGTTACATAATTGATGCACATGTTCATTAACAAGCTTATTTTAGCAACAGATTTTAACATATAATGCTTTCTACTTAAGTAACAGAATATATTTATTACTTTCATTTCCTATGAGTATATTATTATTCAAAGTATGCTTTATATGAAATTCATGCATTCAGGTATTAACATATTTCGGATATTACGTGTGTCTACATATAAGTATTTAATTTTTATATGCAAAGTGATCCCCATGTACTTTTCACTTTTACCTCTGCACCATACAGTACATTCACGTGCGAGACTAATCCCATTCAATAACACATTTATCATCGCTCTAATGTTTCATAAATCTTTGAACTATCTTGGTTATGTTCCATTACTAAATAAGCTTATTTTGTTTGCGCTTTTAAGTTCCGCCTGACAGTAGGGGTGTTTAGGCCTTGATCTAATGCCCACTTCAGTAAAAAAAAAAGCTTTTGTATACCTGAATGAAGTAGGGAGTCCAGCTTCATTGTCCTTCAGAGTGCAAACTGTCCTTCCCTCACTACAATTCAAGTTTCTTACTTTGATATTTACTCTTTTTTTTTTTTTTTTCCTATGTATATCACTGAGGAAAGGGAAGAGGAGATAGAGGATGAACTGGTAAGTATTCTGTCTCATTTCAGGATTCAAAATGTTTTGAGAGTAGTGACTACGACCAGGAGAGAGCATCAGCAAGTCAGATTGAAAGGGGTAGGCAGAAAACTGATAATGTACAAGAATAAAGCAAACATGCAGGGACTTTTATGTACTTTCATCACAAATCTTGCGATATTCAGCACAAAATGACCTTAAACAGCAGTTCTGATGTAACAGCTGATCAGTTTAATAGATGCTAAGCATTTTGCCCTGTTGTGATGAGTGACATAGAGAGGCCTTTTATTCCAGACGAGAACTGTATTTTTGACTACAAAAAGGACTCATACAAAATCTCATGGCTAGGCAGACTTTTAAATGCAATGGTCTATTAACTATTCAGACAAGGTAGGAAGTTACTAAGGGTCGCATTAAATGCTGTCACAGTGTGTGTGTGAGCGAAAATATACACAGAGCATTTGACTGATGATACGCGGCAAAGCTCACACATATACTCATGAAGTAGACAGTTGATAATGGGAAAAATGATCATTAATTAAAACACAGAACTGAAAGATGCTTATCTAGAATGCCATTAGCTACAAAGCCTACGTGGGGTGAAGCTGAAGGATATACATATGAACAGCTAATGGTCTATGGCTGGCTTCTACAGATCCTGTCGCTGATAAGGATTTTGCTTCTGAAAGATAAGGAAGTGGCAGAAGAGATAACTCACTTGATGGGGCACTTTTCAATTTGCCTTCTGACTACAGCAGAAAATAAATACGGAATGGATTAAATGTATCATAAATTCAGAGATACATTTAAATGTTTCCCTAGAAGAGACTTTTTCTTTAAATACTCCAGAGTAATATGTGCCGTTACTTCCACAAGTGACCATGTCCTACATAGTATATTACACTTAGTTATTTATGTCATTTTGTATACTAAGTTGAAATGTTATAGGTCTGGGAGGCAAAGTAGTCCTCCAGTGAAAACAATATAAGATTATCACTCATTTTACTAGAATTAGGATTTTGATTTTTATATATACATAAAAATATTTACGTGCATGTATGCATATGTATATGCTTATGTAGCTGAGTTGTATTTTAAGTAGAGCTTAACATTAGTAAATGTATTGTTATACACTAAATTGCCTTATATGTAAAAGCACACACACCTGAAAAATAGTTTTAAAATACTCATAATAATCTTGATCTATATTCATACTACTTTTACCTCTTTATATATTTCCACTTACTTTTTCAGAATCATTTTACAGAACTTTAATAAGTAGTTACCCAAAGCTTAAAATACTGGTCAGAATAGTTCATAATTGAAAGAGAGAAGGGAAGCACTTAATTAAAGAGCCAATTGTTAAAAAAAAAAAACCAAACACCCTTTCTGTGCACTTGTGTCCATTCAAAGATGCTGCAGATCTTGTGACAAAAGTAACACTGAATTGACTTTTAGGCAGAATGCAAGCTGCTTGATGAATCCGAGTGTGACGTGATTATTCAATTACATTTGTATCATTCATACATGTGTCAAAATCCTTTTAGGTCCCCAGAGCCATCCAACATAAAATTTTAACTTTTTGGAGGTTATTTTTTCATGTAAAAATAAGATAATGTGTCACGTTTTCCTCAGTGACCTATACTCCCTTTTTTTATAATTTATTTATGTATCTTAAAATAAGGAAAAGGTGCAAGATAATGATGATATAAGCACTCTTTTGTGATGACTTGTATAGTCTACACACAACATCTGTGAACTAATATTAATTTCTAACTTACATAGCTACATCGGTAGGAAAATAAGAAAAATAAATAATAAAAAAAAAGAATTTGTTCTACCATGCTGTAACATCCCTGCAAATTATCCTGTTACATTAACAAACTCCTCAAGACTGCCATGATGAGTAAGAAGCACAAAGTATGTCCACACACAAATGACTTACCCCGAATTTCTTTAGGTTAGTCTAATTAAATAGTATATTTTTTAAAAACAAACAAACGACCAAACAGCAACAAAAACTAGCCATGGTATTTGGAAAAATAGTTACTCATGCTTTAGGAGCAGTTTGAAAAATAGAGGACCAGTTCTTTAACAATTTATTAACTTCTTTATTTCAGATTTTTACAGTCTTTTTTAAAGCTAATTCTAGAGATTTAGAGAGGCGACTTTAACCTAGCCTTTCAAATGGAAGAACTGTAAATGTATGCATGCGTAAAGGAGATAAAGGAAAGAACAGACATTTAAAATTTAAACACCAACAAAAAAAATCCCCAATCCTCCCTCCAGAAAATTATATCCGTAAAGAAAATTATTTTTATTTAAAAAAACAAGACCAAAATGGAATATGTGACTGACATTGCCAAAAATATCTTTCTCTAAAACTGGAAAATCTAAATCCTACCAGTGAGGCTTGATCATCATTTTACTTGAATGTACAAGGAACTATTTTGTACCTGCCCTCCTCACTAGGAATGCGAGGGCAAACAAAAAAAACACAACACAACCCCCCAAAAAAATAATTAAAAACCATTAAGTAATGTGCTAAAATCTCTGCGTTGCTGTAAGAATGTGAGCACTGAACTGAACTTCTCTAACAGTTCAAACATTATGCAAAAGCAAAGAATAAATCTGAAGGTAGCACTAAAGACAATTTTTTAATATAACTAATAAAGAGATACAATATAGAAGCACTAAGCTGACACTGCAAAAAAATTATAAACAGATTTTTTGCCTCCCTCCCTAGAATGCGTATTTCTTTAAACTGCAAATAAGAATCGGTGACGTTTTCCCCTCACAAATCTCAGGAGCTTCAGAGCCTTGCTCTCCTTTTCCCAGAGTGGTACAGAGCTCTTGTTACACCGTTCATCATCGATATGAAGTTGGCTTGTTAGAACAGAATATTACTTCTTATCTGTCCTCAATATGCATATGTACTCATCTGCCAGTCTCTCCTATATGTAGCTATTACATGAATATGAAATACTGAGTGCTATGCTATCAGTGGAGCTATAATCAATTGCCTGCTGAACAGCTGTGGAACACAAACTAAAATCTAATTAATTTTTTAAGGAAATTATGAATAGGAATGCTACCAGCTATAGACAACATGTCTCAGCATTCCCAGGAAAGACTGTTTAATACACCAAAGAACAGACACACACACACACGCCTCCCAGCCAGAGCAGGTAAGACGTATCCATTCCCTGCTGACAGCTGCTGGAGACTTACCAAAAGCACACGAGAGATTCATTAAGGTAGCTTCCGCCAGAGAAATGCCATGAAATGAATGGCTAGCCCATGTCAAAAGCAGAGAAGTAGCATCAAAATAAGCACCTGAAGGATTATTCTTTCTCTTTTTAAAATCAAAACTCTTTTTCAGTAAAAAAAATCCCAGGAAAGCAGAGGTTTGAATGAGCCACCCCAGTAACCGGGGATCTTTCATGTTTGCTTCCCCATTTGAAAGATGAAATATCAAGTCTTATAAACTGAAACAAGCCAGCCAAACCCATCTTCACAATAGAAGGTAACTTCGGGTACAGAGACATCTCTCTTTTAAGGAAAACTGAATATTTCGACCTGGAACTGTGACACTATAATCAAAATAATTCAAGAACAAACACGCAAAGATTTTATTGATCTCATATTCAATTCTGTACAAACAGCCAGCGATGCTAACAGTAGGGTTACTCAACTGTAATAGCAAAAAGCAAAATGAAAGATGGGGTGGTATTTTTCTCCAGACATATACAGGGCACAGTACAATTCGATTCGCTGCTCACACGGTGATGCCCTGGGGATGAGGCCCTTTTCTGTGGTTACACAAAATTCAGCACAGCTCAGCCCTTGGCTCTGACCTGGATTCACAGTAACCACTATACATTCAGCAGTCGAGCAGAACAGGAGGTGTGATGCTCACTGACCGCACCCCACGGGCACGGGCTCACCCTGCAGGAGGAGAGCTGGGGAGGCTGCGCCGTGGGACCTCAGCAGCACAAGGACCACAGCAGCTGCTCTGCGCCGCGGTGCGTGGCTGGTGCTTCACACTTGCTCTTACATTTAGTTGCCTGTGAGGCATGAAGAACCCATCTTAAATTCAAGAAGACAGAGAGACTAGGATCAAAGCAGCAAAACACAATAGAAAATTAGGGGAATTTCTTTATCTTACCCATTACCCTGGAGTCAAGGGTTCAGCCACCCATCCCACCTGGCACAAACTTTCTAGTGCTGCTAATAGAAGCAGCTGCACAGCTGTTGATTCACAATCCTGACTACAGACATACCAGCCAAACCATAATAAAGCTAAAGGGATGCTTAAAATTTGCCAGCTCAGCTATGGAGTACATTATTTGTCCCCCTCTGGTGTTTTCTGAAACTGAAATATATTGTTGTTATGTACACACTGATGTATACAAATAGGTGGTTCAGCAAACAGACACTTTTGTTTGAAGATGTTCTGTTTTATGCTAATAGAGAAGTAAGAAGAATTGTGCAATCGATTCCTTTCCTATTTATTCAAGCATTATAGAACTACAATACATTACCAGTCTGTTGCAAGCACATGAAAATTTCTTGGATTCATGCTGACAGTAAGTGGCCCTTTGAGGATTTGGGTGTTTCCCCCGCCCCAGACACACTCCTTATTCTTCTGGTTGATCTAAATCTTATCAATTTCTTCCTCTTGAAGTAAAAAGCAGTCCAGCTCTCAGACGGTTTGTGGTTTCCGAGATTGAAGCGGAGGGAGAATGACAGTCTGTCCATCTCAAAACCTATTTCTGAATTCATTCATGAGCCCTCATTAAAGATGTAAAAGAATTATGAAGGCAGAAAAATAATGAAATCAGAGTCTCTTTCCAAACTAGTCTCGCTATCCCACCACACTCAAATATCTGATATCCATTGTGACACACTTTCTTCCACATTGATGAATTTTAATTTCTGTTGCTCAAGGGTAACACTTCAGGAACAGCATGAGTGGTCATTATATCACATACATATTAGAGTCTACCTCTCTTTAAACTTGATGCCTGAATTAATAAGGTCCTTTTCCTGTACAGTGCTGCCATACTGGCAAATATTTTCTGACTGGGTAAAACTAAAGTGCAAAAAAGTGCTTTCCCAGCTGTCTTGTGAAGTCAAGATCAGAGAACAGCATACCGGCTTCTGATATTTCACGTCGGGATGCGCATTCTCCAGAGCTCTCCATACTGCCAAGAGACCACGTTCCTTGAAAGCCTTCAACTTCGCAAGGGGGCAGAAAAACTCCTGCCTCCTCCCCCAGTGCACCCCACCCCCAAACAAACCACAATGCACTACCATCACCCACAACAGAGTATGAAAGAATGTTTCTTTTGCCAAATGAAGTACAGATTTAGCCTAGTCGAGGCCCTGCTTTACATACCTACATAAACACTTGGAATAATGCTTCAGAATTCATAACTGCAGTTACTAAGGGTTTGACCCCTACAACTTTATCTGCCATCTGCTCTGAAAGTAGAATACACTCAACACTGAAGATGGGACCTGATTTGTTACTATTGACTTGAAAAGATGGGTTGAAGTGTAACGATGTTCATCTTTTGCTGAAGACATGAAAAAAGACATCTACCAAAATGACATGCGTGACCTACTGACTTAAAGCAACTTAGGTTTTTTCTTTACTACAGAGTAATAACTTTGCCATATACTAAAAAAGTTGAAGTATAAGAGACAAAAAAAACTTTAAGAGGTTTTAAGAGGAAAAATGTAACACTATTTCTTCACAATAAACTAACTTATTATATAACCATATCATATTTTGTTTTTTTGTATCAATGAATCAAAACGCATTATTTTGTCACTAAGCTGAATATTCTGGCTGAGAACTATCTTAAAAGGTGAACTCAAACTTCACTGCAAAATACTTAAAGAAAGATGTATGTCCATTTCATTATGCTGCAAAAATCTCTTTGTGATTTGTCAAGAGCAAAACTGTCAGTCCATGTCACAAAGGTACTGAAAGGACTAATTTGTTTGAATAAAATGCTGCTGTAAAGTTTTCTAAACGTAGCTCGGGTATTCCAGCAGAGCAATAAGTTGGCCACGTAGAAGTATGTTAACTGTGCAGAAGCTGCCAGTAATTTTGCTTTCTAAGTGATCACTCAATACTGCCTGATAAGATCACATCTGCAACAAGGCCAGCCTGTCAATATTAACTAATTTTATATCTTATCTTTTCCCAGGTGACTGGCTGTGATGCCAGGTGAAAGGGTGATGGAGAGTTCAAAACACGAGATAAATGATAGATGCCTGCAAATTTAATTAGCAAACAAAAATCCAGGGATAGCTATTATTTAGCGGAAAGACGTAAGCCCTGGCAAGCTATCTGTGGGTTCTCCTATCTTGACATAACAAGGGACACCCTGGCAAGGGGAAGAGAAGACCCAGATTCTAAATTTTTCCCAAATATGGGGAAAAAGCCTCCTCCGCCCCCCGGCTGGTTTGCCAGACTGGTCTTTGCTTGAAGCTACTGCTATGCTCCAGCCATCTCGCTCACACACAAACACATAAAAAGTGAGGCATGTCTGCCTAGGAAATACCTCCCCAGACCTATGTCTGGTCCATCAACAAGCTCAGTGTGTTTACTCATATCCATTTCTTCAATTAGAACAGCTCTATCATCCTTGCGGCAAAGCCATAACTCAGTTTTGGAAGACAAGATATAAGGGGGCAAAAAATTGAAAACCAAAACAAAACAAAAAAAAAAGGCTGCATAGGGAGGAGGAAAAAAGTTAAAATCTTTAGAAATGATTGCTAAGAAGTAGTCCTTTCAAGGCAGGTTAAAGTCCTGTATCAGTTAGCACTATTGCACCCACAATACAACATCTGCTAAAACCTGCACTGTTAGGTCCCTTATACAAATAACTTGTTCATTTATGGACCATCTATCAAGCTATACTGTTCTTGAGATGAAAATAATATTCTTTTAAGATGTGGCATCCTGACTGATGTTTTTTTCAAGTATGGTTGGACAGACAATACTGATATACTCTTGGCAAAGTGCAGTCTTACATTAGGATTCCCAGATTTCTTATGGTCTCTAGAAATCTGAATTACATACCAAATGTTTAAAAAAATAAAAGTATCTGAACAATATATTTTAAACTACTTGTTTTAATATTTTAACAATATCTAATTGCAGCAGTGATAGTCTCTGCATTTCCAATTTTATTGCTTTTCAGGTGACAGCAAGCAGCAACCCCCCAAAAGTTATGTTTGAATAATGAATTTAAACTGCTATTATTTAGTGTGTTCTTCAGCTCTCTCAGAACCCGAACTGTTGGCAGCTTTCTGGAAAGCCAGTTTTGTAGCATGTACCAAATACTAGAAAGATAGAGATGTATTAAAACTTGAGATTGACAGACAGCTGGCTGGATTTAAAGGGAAAGTAAGTAGAGTGGCAGCAGCAACTATGTGAACTTAATAGCAGAAAAGCGAGAGTCGTGGGATATCTGGGATCAGATCAGCCTCTGTCAACCAGAAGAGAATATTACACCTTTAAGGCCATCGGGGTGCCCTGCCTGGTAAAGAAACAGAAGATTTAGAAACAGCTCTGTCTGGTGTTAAGGGAACCCAAAGTAATTTGATCTGGCAGAAGGATTTGTAAAATTGCATCAGTTTAGGATAAAGTTTGGCCTGCTCTTCCTGGCTAGTTGAGAAATAGGGTAATGCAGTAAGAACATACAAATTCTGTTTTCTTTGTCTCTCTTTTTAAATTAATCTTACATTGGTTTTCAGTTTGCACTTACTTAGTATGGATCGGCACGCCTATGGCTATTTAACGCTATTCCTGTTCTTTGTAGCTATGGTTTTGTTTTTCCTTACTGAACACCAAATGAAATCTAATAACGATCACTCCAAAGTCACCCTATGGAAGAAAGTACACACGTGTCAGAAATCCCCTTGCAGTTGCCAATATGAAAGGAGGACTGAGGAACAGAGTTTTTCATACTAATGAGGTCACCTCATTTACTTTATCACAGAGTCATTGTTACAGTAGGGTACTTGTATTACATCAATAATTTTAATTGCAGTGTTACCAAGGTGCGGACAAAGTATTCCCCTTCTTAGGGATTTACATTTCAGGGAACAGGTAAATCATACAAAACACAGAAGAAGGAAAGCTGGTAGAATTAATGAGATCACCATTGGAATATAGTCATCAAATAATTAATTCCACAACTTCAGTTTTAGAATTCATCATCTTATACAACCCTCCAAAATGATCTGTATTTTTTGACCCTCACAGACACTGAAAAGCCCTTCCTTTTGGTCATGTATTTGAGAGACTTCTGTAGGATTTTGAAATTTGGATAGATTCTACATCATTTTTCCATGCCAACTAATTGTTTAAAGTTTTAGTCTATTATTGATGATTTTAAATAGCACTTTTTAAAGTTTCCCTTGCAGACAGTTTGCACGCAGTGACAAGTTTTTCTCAGATATTGCTATTAATGATTCCCTGCTATAAAGAAAATAGCGTGTTCTCTAATTTAGTTAAGAGCCAGCCATCTAACTTAGTATCAGTAAGCAGCAACTAGCAAGTGATGACAGTAGGTCTCTATTTTACACAGTCCCACCGTTGTTCCTTGCCCCTCCCTCACACTTCAGTTTCTCTGCAGGTACCATAATTTGACAAAAGTGAAAGAGAAATGCTGAAAGAGTACTTCTACTTATTCCTCTGACTAAGCAGGGAAGGAATTGCTAAAGAAGTGTCAGAACTTTCCCTAGGAAGGTACAGGAGTTATCGGGAAGCCTAGAGAGCAAAATGAAAAATGACTTAAACATAAAGGACAGCATTCACTAAGAATGACACAGAGATTAAAGATAACATCAGGTACAGTCCCAAAACCAAATAAACACTCTTCTATATTGAAAACAGAGGCAAGAACATTGCTGATGATCAAAGGTAAAAGACGGCCAGGGGAAATACCAGATAGTGAACCTATATCCTGAGATATGAGCAAAATCCCCAAATTAATGTTCATCAGACAAGGAACAGGGAATATGCTTACAGGAACTCATAGTAATATTAAGAGCAAAACAATAGTAACATATAACAATAGGAAAATTACAGATCTTGTACCTCACTTTAAGAAGGAAAAGAAAATAACAACATTAGGCAAGCAAATTTAAGATAATTACTCTTATCTCTGTTGACCAGAACTCTATCCCTCAGAACTTGTGTATAAAAGACAGGTATCTAAGTTAGGGGAAGTTTCATAAACTTGTGTTGAATTTTGTTCCAGACTAAATGCAATACTTGCTTTATAAACAACATAAATTTAAACAAAGTTCAAATAAATTGCTGTATGCTCAATATAGCACTACAACAAAAATCATGAGTTCAGCTGTAAAAGACAGGTTGTAGTACAAAAACTGTAAATTGTGTAAAGTATTAACTAAAGAAAGCAACACTGATTTGCATTGGACTGGAAGAAAGTTGCTTAAGTACTCCTCCAAGGACGAGTCTCGAAACAAATATTAATTAGTTAATGTTAACAATTTTGTGGGAGAAAAATGGAATGGACTTGTAAAGTATGTTGATTTTGAAAAATTATCAAAATAAAGTTGGATGTAACGGTGAATAACTCATGGAAATGATGGGAGCAGCAAAACTATGATGATATTCAGTCAAAGTACAGGATCATTTATCCATCAATACAAAGCATTTCTAGTTTTAGATATGAATTATTTGGAAGTGACAAAGGAAGACAGAGACTTGGGTTTCTTTTTCAGACTGATTGACTGAGCTATTAATTCAGTGTAGCCGTGGAAGAAACAAATACACTTTTGTGAGGTGGCAGCTGATGTATTTCCATTTTATAAAGTATCATTAATGTCATAGTACAAAAACCCTTGCAAATCAAAACAGCTTAAAACAGTGACATCTACCCTGCCCATAGCACTGAGATAATGAAAATATGCCTCTTAGAAAGCAGAGAACTTAGTCGACTACTATGCTGTCACTTTTCAGTGAGTAACAAACTCATTAAAACTAAAGATGATAAAGCAATATATTCCTATGCCTGAAGAACTACTGCACCTCAACCCAAGAACAGAAATGATGCCGTCGTTACAAATCAGCAATAACCTTCAGCCAACAGAAGGCAACTGGACAAAGTTAATGCATTTGGCTGCTATTATGTGCCTCATGTTTAGATCTTGAAGACAGAATTTCTGATGAAGAACCTCTATCTGAATAGTGATCTATCATCAGCTAACATATCTAATAGCCTAGAGCAAATTGCTGATTCAACTGTTGACCTTATATATCTCAAATGATTCTTTGCTATTACCTTTCTATTGCTGTTATCATTGTATACAGCTCGTGTTGCATTTATGAAGATTGCATATAGGACTATGAGACTATAAATATAAGTTATCTAATTAGGTATTTCTTCGTTATAAGTGTTCCATGTGTAAGCAGGTATCCATCTCAAAGCCTGTTTCCATCTAATTTCAGTGGAAATGTCGCTATCTTCTTTCATGCAAGAAGGCTGGGACCTTTGCATTTTTATTGCATGTTGCCTGGTCTGCAAGGCTATAAAATTTGTTACCTCAAAACTCCAAGGTATTAAGACCAGAAGCGAGTTAGAATGCTATGCCATGGCAAATCAAAACAGGGTTCTAATAAGCATCACATTTAACATTTGGCATTTAAAGTACAACTTCCGAATATCTCATATTACAGTACGCATTAATACTTTTTTATTTTTTCTATCAGGACTGCCGAATGAAAATTAAAAAGTACCTTTATGGAAAGGACACAACTTTAATGTGGCCTGGCAATAGACATACTACCCATGAAAGGAATTTGCACAAATCTTTTGAAGCCTTTGTTTCTGCAGTACCACGACAGCAGCTTCTCACTGTTCAACATCTACAACCTCACCACAGGAAAAAAACCCTAACGCAATTTTATCATTTGGATTTCCATCCCTTTCTGTCCTCCCATATGTGCATTTCTCAGCGCTCAATCCTTTTGCCAAAAGCTACCAGCCTGCAACAAAGCTTTGTCTCAGTCACCATAACAAAACAGGGGAATCAAAGTAGGAAAACTGGCCAAAGTTGCATCTACGAGCTCAACTCCTGATACTCTCTGCACGTTTGTCTAGATCCTCTGTCAGAATTTAGCCAGGACAGGCTGACATGTCGTCACCTGGGTACAAGGTACCATTTTTCAGAAATCAATAAAAACACCTTGTGTAACAGAAGCAAGAAGCACAAGAACAACTTACAAAGTCCTAACACCGATCTTGCGTGACCTCTCAATCCAATGCTGTGTAATTACAACACACCCTTTCTAAATACATCTCCTTCTTACCTAATTATAGCATTGAATAGGAAATCTCACGGCAGCCCAGAATCAGACAGGAGAAAAGGAACTGAAGGTTTAATCACCAACCTAAAGGCAATAGCAATGCATTATGCAGTATGATTTTGAAAGTAGTTCTACCTGATTCCCTGTCAAGGGTTAGATACCTGAGGTCAGGTTTATTTATGGCATAAATCAGTACACTTCAATGGAGATACACTTGGGAAGAATTTGGCCTGCTTTAAACTGTAATTTAAAACTGAAAAATCATCCTGGAGATATCCAGAGAACTTCAGTTTTTACCATCTTTACATTCTCTTTTTAGCATTTCCTTCTATCTACTTCTGTAAGACATGAAGTTAATGGCCAACCTTTAGAGACAGACAAAACCATCACTATTCTTAATGCAACCTAACAATAAGGACATGCACATACAGCTTTACGTTTCTGTATGCTTTTTTTTTTAATGATGTCTTTTAAAGTTTTGGAAAATACAGCATTTTTTTTACCAGTTAAATCAGTATATTGATTGTAAAAGTAGCTCATATGCAATTGTATCTGCACTTTTTAAGTAATTGCACTATTATTCAGTATTTTAAAATATCTGACACATCACATGTGTGATATGCAGGGAATTTTCTAAGAAATTTGACTGAAGGGGGAGGGGAGAAGGATATTTTTTAACCCAATACTTTGGCATCAGCTTTCATCTTAAAAAATGAACTTAAGGGAAAAGAAAGAGTCTCACAGATCTTTTAAGAACAAACAAACAAACAGCACAAAATGTTAATAACACCAACTGAAGACCTTTTGTTTGCTTGCTTCCTACTCATCAGAGATTCACAGTAAAGACTCCAATACCTGAACTACTGCAAGTGTGGAGCAGAACAAAGACTTTAAGCTTCAGTAAAAAGTTAGGGCATGATCTTAATCTCAGTCATGTCCAAGTGAGCAGATACTGTGATCAGCTTTGTCATGTGTAAGGGACTGAGATGGTGTGCAGCAAAATCAGAAAACCTTTTGTGCAATTACGTCATAGGTCATTAGAAAAGAAATTCCCACTTTTTGCATGAAAGAAGATGGCACCAAGGAGAAGAGCTCTTCCTAAGTTATCGCTGGGACTGTAACTTCATTGCTACAACAGTGTTTCTACCCCTTCCTCTTTCTGGCACAGCAAGCACTACCTAATCTGTAATCCACAGCTGTTGGGCTGCTTCACTGTCCAGACAGCTGTCTGCAGCCCCCAGAAAAGTTTTTTTTTTTTGTTGATGACCAGGCTTTAATCCTTTTCATCCTATTCCCACCAAAAATAAGCAAATGCTTGCAGCTGAAGTCAAATCAACTTTACCTGATGACAAGCAGGGAAAAAAGACATGCAGAATGGGGCTTGTCCTCCAGTGCACATTATTAAAATCAGTTACAGCATACAAAGGGAAGGAGGTCTGCAAGTGAAAAAGGCAGATGCACATCACAGACTTTTTTCCACAGTGCTCAGAGGGAGGGAGCTCCTTGATTCCTGGTCACAGGTCCCCTCTGACCTCCTCCTGGAAACGTTAATGATAAAGGTGATAACACTCCATGAATGCCTCGTAACCCTGAACATAACCTCTAGATTTAATTCAGCCATTCTTGTCTCTTCCACTTTCTGCCACAGTCTTGTTCAAGAGTTATGTTATCTTGGCTTATAACTTTGACCTCTGAAGGCTAGGGGCATGGAGTTAATCAATTCTTCATACTTTAGACCTACCTGAAGGACTCTATTTCATCATGTCATCGTATTCACTTTCTGAAATATTCTCTTTGAATATTGTGAACATATTTTAGCCTTGAAACTACTACAAAAAATGGAGTGAATTCTCACACCCTCTTCCAGCTGTAATCATGGTTTTATTTTGGCGGCAGGGTGTGAACCAAGAAAAAAAACCCTCATGACACATTTAACAGTAAAACACCAATGTGCTGATATAGACAAATGAAGAAACTCAAATTTTTTCACTTCCAAACTGACAAACTAATGTTGTCTTCTGTATTTATTCTCACAGTTCATGTTTTACTTGAAGCCATAGGCAACAGAAGAAAGAGGGGGAAAAAGGCTCCTAACAATCCACATTCGCCTACCCCCTCTTACAAGTTTCTCATTACGGGTAGCCCTTATTTACACTGTATGTACAGCTATAGGTATGACAGTTTAAATATCAAAGCAAGCCCCTGAATAGCTAGCCAATTAGATAATCTCCATTACAGGAAAATACTGCTATTTAATTAGGTTGTTAAACTCACCTCTGTACACATACCCTGAGGATAAAACCTCCTGTAAAAGAACAAAAAGATATTTAGCCACTAGGGCTGCCAACTTTCACCGGTACACAAAGGTACCTTTCAGAGAAAACAGGTAGAGACCATTGTGATATTTACTTCTTTTAAAGTCACAGGATTCTAAACTGCCTGAAACCTGTCCTCTTGGCTACTATGCCTGAGTGCAAGAGAGGAAATGCTGGCCAGATGTGTACTGGAAGAGAGAAAATCCCTCGCACCCCTCTCCAAAATAAGATACTTAAAACACTAGCCAGCTCTGAACAGTCCATGGAAAATCCAACTAACTTGGCACAGATGCAGCTTTCTCAGTTACTTCCTTATCCCCCTTCCTCCCAATACACACATCTGCCCCTCCATCTCCTACATTCATTCTTTTTAAAGACAGATTTTAGTTTTTCTCCTAATTAGGAAAACTATGCAAAAGGATTCACTGACCCTTAGAAGAGCCTGTTAACTGTCAAGCCCAGAGCCTGATGCCTAGAAGCATAATTTATTTCTCATCATATTTGAACTGTTGCTAAACCCAGAACGAGGAAACACCAAATGACATCATTAATTACTGCACAAAACAAAATGAAGCTTACTAAATTTTATGCAGAACCTGAATACTCTTGCAAATGCTCCTGTAAATTTACATTACCCTAGACAACTTTTCCCAGTTATCTATAAAATATGGTTGTATGAAGAGAGACATCATGCATAAAGAAATCCTCACCACACTATAAACTTTCCAGAGGAAAGAAAAACTTCTGCCTTGTGATTCAAATACAGATTATGTGAACTAAGTTTTGACCCAAATTATGCTGGGATGAGAAGATATTTAAAATCTGAGCAGCACTTCATAAAGCAAATATTTGACTGAACCACACCGGTAAGAATATTTTCACAACACGACTTGGTAAAATCCACAATATCCTTATTTTTCAAACACAAAAGGCAAAGTTCATAGTGATGACACTATATATCTTAAAACATCAACCTAAAATCTTTCCCAGCTACAAAACCAACTACAATTAATAATTCCAACATAGATATTTCTTGAACTGTCCAGGGAAAATTCTCCCAACTAATTTCAAACAATGTAATTTAATGAATTTCAACAAGAGATGCANGCCAAACTGTAATTCATTGGCATGCTGTCTCCAGCTAATTCGTAGGTAATCAGCAAAACTGCTTGGTGGAGCAGACATCATGATCTTTAAGAGGGATCTTAAAAAGGGAGTTAGGGCTCAGGCGTCATGTGTAGGATTCAGAGCAAACATATATGCTTGTCATCAATTTAACTGTCAAATAGTATCCTGACTGCCTTCATCTGCTTTTCCAAAAATGCGTGTCTTGTGTCATTTGTCATCTCTGCAGTGATTTCTTGAATACTCTAAGCCTTCTATCTATTTAGGTAACTGAATCCCAAATGACACCAAGCTCATAACCTACCAACTATTAGCTGAACCTCTAAGATGTGTGCATTTGATCCATAGCGTAAAGGCATTAATTAGAATCTCATCTGCAATAAAAGATTATTATCATGTATTTTCCAAAGGATGAGACCATCCCCAAAACCTGAATCTCCAGTGCTAAAAAATATGAAGCCTGAAACAACTTAAAAGCACCAGTCTCAGTTTTGTTTTTCAGAAAATAAAATTTTGCTTCACTGCTTGTTTGAAGACCTACAGTAAATCTGCTATGCAAATCTGGTAAGTCACTAGGAAGAATTGTCTTTCAAACTGAGGCATAGCTCATATCCTACTTAGCAATTCTATCCTATAAACCTGCAACAAGATCTCTCATTACAGATAATCTTTCAGTTGCATGCATAGATGATATTGGCTTTCACAGCGCTTTACAAGCTTCCTAGTACTACACACATACCATTTTACTAAAAAGGGTACATTCGTAACACTTGATGAGGGAAGAGCCCCCCTGCAGAAGACTGCTCAATACAAACATTCTGATTTTTCCTCAAGCATATTTTTGTCATCAATCATGGCATATGTAATCATTATATAAAAACGTAAATATGCTCACACCAGCTCCCCTATAAATGCTGATGTATTGAAACTAAGCTTGACAAAAGTCTAAGAGCATCAACAAGAACTGAATTCCTAGAAATTTCGTGACAACTGGCCCTTGAGCAAAGGAAGAACATTCCTTAGCAAGGGAGCGCTCATTTGGAAAAGCACAGACTGAAGCAGAAAATGTCTTTTTGGATTGGCATCAGCCATGGGCAGAGTCAGAGCCATCCACCTTGGCTGTGGTTCAGAGATGTGTGACACTGCTAGGAGTGTTGCATGCGCACTGGTGAGGAGAGTCAAGGGGGATGGCAGTGCAGGGACGTGTCTCTTGTGGTCTTGGGCAAACCTAAAATATTTTGGTTGAGAAATTAAGTTTATTGAAGTGAAAGCAGTTCAAGAAGGTTCAAACCTAAAATGAGATGTTACGCTGTCATACTATTAATGAAGTCCAGCCTGGTGAGGCCGCATCTGGAATACTGCGTCCAGTTCTGGGCTCCCCAGTTCAAGAAGGACAGGCATCTGCTGGAGAGGGTCCAGCAAAGGGCTACAAAGATGATTAGGGGATTGGAGCATCTTTCATATGAGGAGAGGCTGAGGGATTTGGGTCTCTTTAGTCTGGAGAAAAGAAGACTGAGGGGGGATCTTGTTAATGCTTTCAAATACTTGAAGGGAGGATGCCAGGGGGATGGGAGCAGTCTTTTTTCAGTGGTGTCCATTGATAGGACGAGGGGTAACGGGCACAAACTTGAACATAGGAAGTTCCATCTTAACATGAGGAGGAACTTCTTTACTTTGAGGGTGGTGGAGCACTGGAACAGGCTGCCCAGAGAGGTTGTGGAGTCTCCCACTCTGGAGACATTCAAAACCTGCCTGGACACTGTCCTGTGCAACCTGTTGTAGGTGACCCTGCTCTGGCGGGGGGTTGGACTAGATGATCTGCAGAGGTCCCTTCCAACCCTGACGATTCTGTGATTCTGTGATCAGGGGATAAATGGTGGGCAGGACCTACACTGTACAATCACAAACAACTGTTTGGTCAGGGCAAGACACAACTTCTGTGCTGAAGTTACTGAGACTTCACTGGAGCATCTGTCTGAGAGATCAAGAGTTCAGAAGAGCAATTCATCTCTGCCCAGTTGTCAGTGTGGCTGCTTTCATGCACCTCACTCCAAACAGCAGGGCTTAGCTCTCTGCTGGTAACAGGACTCCCATCTCTTCCAGTAGCCTCTGCTCACGGCCAGGAACATCTGAGTCACTCCCCACCCTCAGCCATACTTTGTGCCAGTTATTTGTACCCAGCTATCTCCCCAACACAAAAATTCGTATACCAAAATAAAGCAACCAGCGTTCTAGTTTAAGAGATACCTGCACATTGCCACCCCTCAACTATGTCTGTATCACAGCAAGGAAAAAAAGGAGGGGGAATATTCCTCCCTCCGGGGGAATATTCCTCCCTCCCTCCCCAGAGGGAGGGAGAAACAGAAATAAGTGCTGTTACGCTACAAAGGCAAGAGCTTTTTCTGTGCCTAGCGACTGCTGTTTTCCCCTCGCAGCATATGGTCTTGTTTAGTTTCTTTCTCTCCTAGCAGTGAACTAATAAACAAGAGGTAGGCCTCTGTCTTTTCACCAAGGGAAAAAGAGAAACGTACTTCTAACAAAAGGTAGACACTTATCTTGGTGCCAAGAAAAAGTGTTCATGCCCCATTAAGCAGAAGGTAGATTCCTGTCTCTCTGGTTCTTTTGTTTGTTGCTTCAGATTGTTAAACAGAGCAAGGGCACTCCTGCTTCCAAGCACCTGCATTTAATTGCAGCTTATTGCAGTCCCCACAGGGAGGCAGGAACAGCTGCAAGGGAACACTGTACTGATGCAGAGCAGAAAACACTTTTCTTTTTTTTTTCCTGAGTAGGAAATGTGCTCTTCTACAAAAAGCACACTACTCTAGAGAGAAATCATTAAGAAAAACAACTAGTAGTGCTTGGTTTTCCTCTGTTTTCTTTCATTATCTTTGCTCAAACAAGTTAATAAACTGCTATTATAAAATAAAAAAAAAATATCAAGACTCTATAAAGAATCTGTTTAAAACTCACTTTTCAAGAAAAATAATATTTTTGGCTGAGCAACCTACTTGTTTGTTAATGGAAAGATTTTTCAGAAAGCCTTAGCAGGTCATCAAGACTTAAATTTAAGTGAATATAATTCAATAAAATTAATGCATAAATTAAGTTTAGGACTGTCTTCTAAAGAAAAATAAAAAAGCAAGGATTTCTCCCCAGTCTGCGTGGTATTTAATTGCTTATTTATGGCAGGTTGTGTAATGAAACTGTGGGAAAGCATGAACATTTTTCCCTTCATGACTGTACATTCAGTCCCTCTTTCTTTCCAGCATTTGTTCCATTTATCTGTCTTCTGAATAGAATATTTTAATAACTCCCTCCACACACAGAGGTTACTTTTTTCCGGTATTTTTGCTGGATTTTTCCTTGGTCTTTTTTAGAAACTATTTTTGTACAATGAAGAATGCTAAAAACTCCTTAATAATTACACCAAGCCCAAACCCCACAGGCTGGCCAGCAGTTCTCACTTCAGACTTGGGAGACCTCCATCAGCTGACAGAACAATGAGCAAGTCTTTATATGACAAGGAGGGCTGGTTTGACGGCTCCTCCAATTTAGGAAAGCAGAGGAAATCCAGAAACCCTGTCCCCCGGTTTGATGAAAGTCAGTGGAAAGCAAGGCACACTGATGCGAGGAACCACCCATGCTCATCTCATGCTGAAAAGCCAGCAGGAAATCTCCTCCTCCTACATTAAGTTCCCAGGGCTCCCTTGCCTAACTAGGTCACCTCTACCAAAATCAAATGGAAACAATAATCCTAGGGTTTGGAAGCCCTAGGGCCTCCTAGCATAGTCACAACAGCTCTTTTAGATTGCAAATGTTTTCCAGGTCCCAAGATTTAAAAGAAAAATTTGCTTTCTCTATATCATCTTCTGTACCCAGAGGCAGCACAATAAAGAGTATAGTCACAGCATCGCTCTCTGTCTAGGCATCCTAATACAATAGAAGCGAAAGAATAATTTTTGTTTCTTCACATACCACTCTATTGCCTTATTGAATTAAAAAGTGGCAATCTTTCTTTTCCCCCCCCTAAGTACTAAAGAAATAAAATATTTAACCTCCCACCTGTTTCCCCAAAATAAAAAGAATAAAAATGGAGATGTTTTCTTATGCTCTTTGAAGTTCATTGGATTTAAGCAGACTGTAATACTGAGGTTTGGTTAGTTGCACGCACTGCATGCTTCCTGTTATGTTTCAACTTATTTATTTATTTTAGACAACTAAAATAGACTTGCTTTTAGTCTAAACTATAGACTAAAAAAGTCAATAAAAAAGACCCAATTTGACAGCCTTGGTGGTTGAAGCCTTTGACAGAATAGGCACAAGTTGAAGCAGCATTCTTTCCCTACTTTGTTTATTTGCATCAGCCTTAACTTCAAGATACCTCTTTCTGATTCAAAAGCAGCTCAGCTTTAGTAATCCTTCTAGCCTTTGCCTTAGGTCTTCAATAACAGGGAATTTTCAGACAGGAGGAGCGGGGTTTCTGTTTAGAAGATAGAATACACTACTACATATGCGGGTTAAGCAAAGGAGAATACAAATATGGCATGCATAGTGCTCCTGCCACAAATGCTGGGAATTGAGATATCTCAGGGAATCTCATCTCCTCCTTCTTTCCGTTCTCCTCTCCTACCCTCCAGTCTCAACTGTCCAGCAAAAGAGCTGAGAAGGGGGTGACTGCTGCTTGCATTCCCCCCTTGGATCCATAACAACCTTGCAGATGAAGATCAGAAACCACAGGATTGCCCTCAACATATGAGAACAGCACCTCTTTCCTGCCTGTCCATGCACATCTCGGAACACATCCGTTCAGGAAGATCTATTTCCTCATCTCCACAGAGGCACGGTGATGAGCCCGCCCAGCTTCCTTGGCTAACCTCTCTATATGCCTGCACATCCTAGCTCAATTTCTGCCTCCTCACAATTCTTTGCTGCCCAGCTGAAAGAGGTTGCTCCAGAGATTAGAAGTGGTCCAGATCATTTTCTGCAGTGAAAGAATTAAAATGACTAGACCCTTCTAACTTTGTTTCTTTCCTCACAAGTACTTCCTAAGCATTTAATTGAAAGGCAGTCATCAGTATTTTACAGTCTCTGGTAATAAGTGAACATGGATGCTAGATAATAGGGGCCAGTACTTGAGGAAACTTAGAAAACCTTGGAAAGCAGCAAGGAAACTGTAGATGAAGAGTACTGGTTAGTACTGGAAGAACATTGGTTAGTACCCCCAAGTCTGAATTAAGATATAATATTTCCTTCACGCACTGGACGTGCCTTAGGTTAATTCATTTTCTACTTGACCAAGTTTTGATCTCTCAGTCACCTCCAGTGATGACAGGCCTCAGACTGTGACAGATGAAGTTGTTCTCAGCTACTAAACATAGGCTGACATCACATTTGCTTCCTGTATAAACCCCCAAGAGTACCTTCTCAGTTGCCCTCAAAAGGTATTCGTGGGCAACTTGAGGTATACTTTCTAGGTACTGGAGGGCAAAAGCACGGATAGGAGCAGTTACCTCTGAAGCAGCTAACACTACACATGTTCACACCTATGATTTTTCTGTATTAAAGTTTGTGAAGCCTCATTCATTCCCTTGTTCATAACAGACTTGACTGGGGTAGTAACTCTACACATTTGTAATAGCAAATTAGAAACTGGAGATATTTTCATATACAGTCTGAACGCAATTTGCCTTGAAACTTGAACAAAGATTGTAATCACTGGAATTCTGAAGTGTGCCATGCACATGATTTGTTTTGAAGGTTTCCCAAGTAATGTAAATAAAATAAAATACAGCATTGTAATGAGAACTTTGTTTGCTATTAGGTCACTGGTGGGACCAGTGACAAGTGGTATTCCTTGGTGGTTGCTATTGGGACTGGAGCTGTTTACCATCTTTGTTAGTGACATGGACAGTGGGATTGAGTGCACCCGCAGCAAGTTTGCTGATAACACCAAGCTGTGTGGAGCAGTCGACACGCTGGAGGGAAAGCATGCCATCCAGGGGGACCTCGACAGGCTGGAGAGGTGGGCCTGTGCAAACCTCATGAAGTTCAAGGCCAAGTGCAAGGTCCTGCACCTGGGTCGGGGCAATCCCATGCACAAATACAGGCTGGGCAGAGAATGGATTGAGAGCAGCCCTGAGGAGAAGGGCTTGGGGGTGCTGATTGATGAGAAGCTCAACATGAGCCGGCAATGTGCACTCGCAGCCCAGAAAGCCAGCCGCATCCTGGGCTGCATCAAAAGCAGCGTGGCCAGCAGGGTGAAGGGAGGTGATTCTGCCCCTCCTACTTCGCTGGTAAGACCCCACCTACAGTACTGCGTCCAGCTCTGGAGTCCTCAGCACAAGAAGGACATGGACCTACTGAAGCAAGTCCAGAGCGAGGGCCACGAAGGTGATAAGAGGGCTAGAGCACCTCTGCTATGAGGACAGGCTGAGGGAGTTGGGGTTGTTCAGCCTGGAGAAGGCTCCAGGGAGACCTGATAGCAGCCTTCCAGTACCTAAAGGGGCCTACAGGAAAGATGGAGAGGGACTCTTTATGAGGGAGTGTAGCACTAGGATGAGGGGTAATCGTTTTAAATTGAAAGAGGGGAGATTTAGATTAGATATTAGGAAGAATTTCTTGATTGTGAGGGTGGCGAGACACTGGAACAGGTTGCCCGGAGAAGCTGTGGATGCCCCAACCCTGGAGGTGTTCGAGGCCAGGTTGGATGGGGCTTTGAGCAACCTGGTCTACTGGAAGGTGTCCCTGCCATGGCAGGGGGGTTGGAACTAGATGATCTTTAAGGTCCCTTCCAACTCTAACCATTCTATGATTCAACTTCCTCTACACTTAAAACTGTAATGCAATAAATCATAAATATATAGATAATATGCTGTCATTTCATTTATCTGGCATCAAATACTGTTTTACAACATACCATAAGCTAAAGAGTGTTCATGAAAGTCATTCAAAAGTAAGTCCTCTAGTAGACTAGGTTTTTGTCTCCACTGAAAGTAGTTTAATACCTAGGAAAAAAAAAAAAAAAATCAATAACTGTTCTAAATGTGTATGTTATAAACCATTTTTCTGACTAGGTTAATATAATGTGATTATCTGAACGTTTAATATTTAATTAGCAATATGGTGCCATAATTTACTCTGTGACTATGTCTTATCATCATCCTCAAAAGCAAGCACTAGAAGAAAATATAACATAAAACTAACAGGATTTCAGACAGGGATTTTATCTTAATTATCACAACCAAGAGGAAGAATCCTTACTTGCTACAACACTAGCTCCAAAGCAGAATATTCTCAGTGTGCCGAGGGGCATATGAGTTTAAGTAAAGCTATTGTATGAACACCTTATTTTGTAATTATCTACATAATGAGAATTGGATGAGAGTTCTACCAATTCCATTCATCACATTTGTATCCATAATTGTAAGGTGACACTTTGCATCTCTTCTCCTTACTTTCCATTTGTCACATTATTTTTCATATTGACAAGCCATGTCTTGTCAGATTCTATGAATATTATCTACCCACTGGTTACACACATTGACAATTTTAAATAATTATTCATAAATCATGCTTTCTGCTGTTAGTCAACTACTCTCTTTCACCCAACTTCTTCCCAGTATCCATGGCTCAGGTGTCCAAACCCTTGAGATTACCTGAGGTTAAGAAAACGGACATTTATTTGGCGCTCAAAAAAGAACAGTACATTCTGCTAATATATGCCGGGGGCAGCAGCTCTATACCCATGACTTTTTTTTTTTAGTCAGAATTAAATGAATTTGTGTATATGCACACATTATTAAAATACAACATTTAGAATTTATCCAAGATCTGATTGCCTGTGCACCAAATGGAGTTTTTATTGCTCTCTGTAATAAGATATCTAGATAACTATTTTAGTTTGTTTGTATGCCCGCCAATATAGAAGTTGACATAATTCAATCTTTTAGATTCAAAGCAACCAAGATGATTAAATTACTTGCATATTATTGTATCTTGACAGAAACTTTCTCTCCAAAAGATCGTTCATTTTGAGTTTTTTTGCTTGTTTGTTTTTAAGATTATTGAGTTGAAGCAGAAAGTTAACACAAATCTACAATCTACATAAAAATAGGGAAATCTACAGCATTTCTAGGACATACGAAAAATGAATGGCAAATCAGGAAAAGAGTGATGGATTTCTTAGCTACTACAGAGCACAAAGGAGAAGCAGCATGTGCATGTATGCTTTTTTGACAAACACATTTACATCCTTGTTAAAAACACGTTAATTTTAACAATGTTTCATGTTACTAGTCAATATATGTATCAGACTTTCAGGGATTGTTTTAAGCTTATTTGAAAGTTTTTCTGATTATCCTGTATTTTAAGGTTTTACTAAAGTTAGTCACGTCACGCAGCTACCAATTCATGTACTTCTTGTAAACATGAACTGCTAAAACATTTGTCTTACCGTCTCTTAAAAAAGTTGTTACAAGAAAAAGGAAAACAAACACCCTGTGTACAGTAAATGACGTACCTGAGAGAATGGCGTGCACAGGAGAAATTCCAAGTACTGGGAGCAAGTGTATGTTTACCTACCAGGATTGTACCAGAATATCCCACAAGCAACAGAAGCATCTTGGTTTATGCAGGAAAATAGACATATTTGTGCTGCTGTGATAAAGAAGTTGAATAACTTTAGAGCTATACCATTATATTACCCCTGAATCCTCAGTACTTTTAATCCTTTATTCCAGTTCCTCTCTACAAATCTCCTGAAAGCTACAGTAAGTCTTGACCAAGCATGAATGACAATTCTACTCTCTCAGACCATCCCAGAATCTAGCATGAAAAAATGTAAAATCTAATTAGCAGCTGAAACTCAAGTGATCTGTCATGTGCTGTTTACCAACTAAGGACTGCAAACTACCCTGCCTCTCATCCTACCCTTCTCTGAACCCCGCTTTATCCTGTGTGTTGCTTTTCTTGGAGATCATTATCCTAAACCTGGATTCTGATACACGGACACACACCAAACACTAAGCAATAATTTAACTTCTCTTTTATGGGCTATCTGGGACGCCAGGTATTCAGCTTTACTTCCTCATGTGCAGCTGTCCACTTACAGACACTTCTTCCCCTTTTGACGCCTGCGATACTAGGAGTCCAGCTGACAAATGTAATAACCACCCAGAAGTACATAATGCTACTCTCGGGATAGCTATGCATCACACCATCAATATTCAAGCTCTCAAAGGATTAGGAATTTACCTAAATGGCGGGGGTGTGTGCATGTGTGTGGAATTCTCATACAGCACCCGGTCTACCTAGCAGAGATACTTGTATGTTCTCTTTAGTTAACAGGAATAGCCAGATCTTGTGAATATGAAATAAAAGGAACTATTTTCAATGAGAAATATCAAATTTGCCTGGCATTCCTGGAAAAACTCAGCAGAAAAACTAGCTATAGAAAATAGTATCATCTATAACCGAAGGAAACTCTTCATTGGTTTCTCTCCACAGTCAGCAGCTGAGGAGCACAAAGGAGCCTGAAGAATCCACAGTGTTTAATACACATCCTTAATGGTCTTACTAAAACCCAATATAATAAATTTTTAGCCGACTAGGATAGAATCACTCACTCTTCCTTCTCGTGGAGTCAGGGCACTCAGTTCACAAGCTGGCTAAACCTTGCTTACCTTTTATATATCATCAGGAAAACACAGACAACTTTAAAGAGGATTCAGCTCACTCCTCCTCGCGCACCCCATCATTACTTTATAAAAGGCATTATTTCGTTACAAGGACTGTAAACAGTGTAATTTTCCAAATGCAGTACTTATCAGTAGTACTATGCCAAGTTAAAGAATTGTAGGTAGCAAACCTTAAGAGCCTAAAACAAATCTATATTCTTCCCTCTCAATCTTCACAGAGCCTGATTTACACAAACCATTCAGCTTAGCCTTTGCTTATACTTCTATGCTTTTTATTTAGTGCATATTCATAAAGCTTCCTTATTTTACAAGGTCATTTTCATTTAAAACAATACAGTAAAATGTTGGGGGGAAAAAAAAAAGCCAAAGCTTTAGACAGATTTTTGAACATGTGAATAGATGTACTTGCAAACTCACACCCATGAAAGATACCCTGACACACCTCAGAGAACTCCAAACTTTGGGCTACCTTTCCAAATAAAAGGATAAAACAAAACAAAAACCTTAACAGGTACAAATCCAGTCACAAGTAAATTAAATTCACAGAACTGTCTTTCTCTGAAGTTTAGTACTTTCACTGATGTTTCACAGATACGTTAGCAATAATCCCTTTACACAGGCATGCAGATTCATTTTTACAGACAACATTATCCTCCAAGAATCTCAACTTGAGGTTGTCTTTTCAGAAGCCAAAGGTCAGTACTGCAGTTTTCTTCAACAAAATACCAAGAGCTGACAGTGATTAGCAACTATCTTCATTTACACAGTTGCTGAGATATGCAAGTTTTAGCTGCAATAATAGCTACCGCATCATGTGCCTTACATATATTCACTGGTATTTTTCCTTTTCTTCATATTGGCTGCAGTCTGTCTGCCTTTGGTTTCATTTTATTCCCTACCTCTTCCATCTGTTGGCTCTTTTATCTCCATCTAACTAATGGAGATTTCCCCACTTCATTTCAAAAGTTTCAGCTATGGCAGTTGTACATGCTAATTTAAAACACTTTTTATTTGTAACCTATTTTGACTTTGCTATGCAAGGACTTGGGACTAGAACTAGTTAAGAATTTATTTCATAAAACAGGCCTCGTAAAATTATTTTCATCAGCTCAGAATAAATAAAGGATTAATATGAGGTTCAGAAAAAATGAATTTTCAAACAGGAGTGATATAATTTAGCTGTGTTTCTGCTAAATTAGTTTCCTAACAACAACAGGTTATTCAGAATGTTTGGATTCATTACAAGAACTGCATTTAAAGCAACACACAAGTTGCTCATATTTATTGCATATAGCTCTACCCTAGAGGTCAACCCATACTGGTTTCCTCATCTGCTAGTTTAAATAAAAACATCAGCTGTATCAATGGGGCAAGTTTTAGCAAGCCTATACAAAAGATCAAACTCAAACATATGCAAACATGACCAAATTAAGAAATTCTATTTAGGCAATACATTGTTATGAGGGAACTACACCACTTCTAATATACAGGAAGAAGTGATGCTAAAACATCTTATATATTAAGGAAAATTAGCTACAGTATTTTTTCTAACGACAAAATAAAAATGCACATTTATATTTAGAAACAGAACTAACCCATATGTATTCTCTACATACACGTAATTAACATTAAATTTAGGTAGACTACTGACAGGTGTATTTGGTTGCTTACTTAATAGATTTCTTCCTTCCTTTACCAAGAGTATTTTTTTACGTGAAAAGAATTAAAATCAGACTGAAAATACAGTCTTTCATATAATTCATTCTCATATTCCATATATTTTGAGCACAACATCAGAATACCTATTTCTTTCATAAAGGTCCTTTGCATTTTATGGCTTCCCTCTCTTTTTATATTTTAGTATATCAAATCTTAGTGACTGGTTACTTTGTTCTCAGTCCCACTGGGCCTGTTATCTGTAATTAAATATAAGCCTCCTTGATATTAGTAGTGTGCTGATGGATTGTTGCTTACCTACCAGGCAGCACTTAGAGAAATGGAGGTCCTTGAAAGCAAACAGCACCAGAGCATAAATCAGCTAGAATGAAGACAGGAGTGAATATAGATTTTGTGGTAAGAACGCTCAGGAGATTGTTCTTCGAACTCCACAGATTGGAGATTACATCCATATTGATTTATCATCAGACATTTATTGATCATTGGCTAAATGACTGTACAGATAAACATATGTATCTTTCCACTTCTGCCACCAGACCTAACCTTACTGACTATGCAAAACTAAAAGCATAACCCTCTCAAATCTAAAATGTTGATTAAATGCTGCATGAAGGTTTGTGCAGTACAAGGGATCTGAAATAGAATGCAAAAACCCACCCCACCTACTACTCCGATAAGAACAAAGAAAAAGCCAATAAAAATATTCTATATTTATTGTCAACCTTTTAAATGCTTCTGTGACTACCCCTGCAATTCTGAAATCCCTTTGCTACGTTTCTTGTAATATCAGACACACATTAAAAAAAAAAAAAGAAAAAGAAAAAACCCACAAATCCACAGCTAGTTACAATTTTCAAACTACAGGGCATTGCTGTGAAGAATAGATATCACAGACGATAGACAGCTTGCCTGATGAGTAGGAGCTGTCAGCAAATTCCTAAAATTATTTTCAGTTAGTCTTATCCATTCACACTCTGTAGTATCATAAAAAAGATCCTATATTCTAGGGAGCTGGGAGGTAGTTTACTACAGCTCAGTACAAAAAAAATGTTTTTTAAGAAGTTAAGGTCAGATTTGATTGAATAGAAACACTTGTTTCCATTTGCAAGTTAAGTTGCACGTAGAAATATGCAATGTGGATGCGATTAGACCATAGATCTATTTTCACGGCACATGTAAATCCAATCTTTCAAAGATACACATCTCCAGCCTGGTGAAACTTACCTTCGGTGTAGTCTGCCATTTGCAACAGATTGATTTGGCGAAATCCTTATGAAGCTACACTCAATTAGTTCTTTCACTTACTCAAGAACAACCAATACATGAGCAAAATTAATAACAGTCACCTAACTCTACGCTTCCATAAGCCAAAATGAAGCAGAGAAGCAATACGTAAAAGAAAGAACAAAGATGAAACCAACAATCATTGAACTGGCAGTCTAATTTTAATGAGCATATCAGTTTTGCTGTGGACATCAATAAAGATTTCCACATGCTAATAAACAGAGATGTTCATCTGAGCTCAACCTTTGCTAATCAACACTTCCACATTCAGGATAGGAAATGACACACAGATACTTAGCACACCACCAACTACCAATGCCCCAGATAGAGATCTCCTGTCAGTCTCCTCCTCCACAGCATTTGGTGAGGAGAGAGATTAGAAGCCTCTGCAAATTTGAGGCACTCTCCCACCGCATCCCCTTCCAAAGCTGTTTGATAGGAGTGCCTGAACGTAATCATTCCTACTTCAGAAAAACAGGACAAACCCATTAGAAATGCTTACTACTTCATACACAGTCTCTCTCGCAAAGACTTTTTCGTTTTCACATCCCATGGTATTTTTTCCCCAGATCACTGGGGAAGTCCTTCAAAACCTGTTGCTGGAAGAAAATCCCCTGCATTTCCCTCAGCCATTTGGCCTCCTGATCTCTCTCTCTCTAGCTGCTGCAGCTTGTAATTAGTCCCAGCTGAACAGGTAGTTAATCTCCTTTAGCAGTCAGAGACACATGGGGCATATACATCTCATTGCAGGGCATGGGCCAATATTTACAGATTAAAAGGAGTTTTCTATTATCTCTCTTTCCTTGCCTTCAGAATCCATATGAAGAAGATTGGCTTGGAAGTTCAGAGACAGAAAGAGTACTCATCACATTTTATGGTATAGTAGGAAAGAAGAAAACGCCTATGTTTACTATTAATTTAAAATTCAAATTAGCATACGCTAGAGCTTTTCCATGAGAAAAAATAAATCATTAACTGTGAAGATAAAATAAAGACTTATTTGCAATAGCAAATATTGGTTGTGTAGAAAATTATGTCAGAAGCCAAGGTTGGAATTTATTGCTAGAAAGATGACTTTAAATTAGGAAGTGTTAAGTCAAGAGAAATTGTGCTGAGCTGGAACTCTGAAAATGTACCTAGTGATATTTAAGGTTAAGTTAATGTATAATACGCCACTAGAATGAAAATACCCAGATTAACTATATTATCAGAAACACTTTGAGAGAACTGCAGAAAATGAAATACTGAAAAATAATGATTACTTTGCACCAGAAAAGCCTATTGCTTATATTTTATTTCAGGGGAAAAAAAAAAGGCAAACTAATGAGACTGTATAAAACTATATTTTCATTTCATGGTTATAGCTCCAGTGAAATGTCTAAACCAAAACAAATTTTGTTCATTATTGTTCATTATTTATGTTGTTACGAGAAACCAACAACAAAGTTGGCTTATAAGTGTTAATGCAAATTACTCTCACCGCATCCATATACCCATACTATTAGGAGTGTGGACAATTCATAATGAATAATGCCATTTTTTTGCATATTTATTTCACCACCACCTTGAGGCTATAACATACAGCAGTTTGAGTGAAAAAAGGAAAAGAAAAAGGAGAGATGCAGTCCTGAGGGCGGGAACAGAAACGCAGATGTCAGTCATTCCCTGACTAACATTCACTAGGCTAGGCTCATCCTTATACCTATCCTTTCTCTTCCCATTGTCCACAAGAGCATAATTTCAACAAAGCAGATGTAGAAGGTACCTCCACTGGATGCATTTCAGAATAACATGCTGAGGAATGTTTCCAGGTGCCTAACTCCACAAGGGAAATCTCAGCTCCAGGTTGCAGGCAGGGGAAGTGCCTGTGCTCAGTGTGGAGCAGCAGCTGCCCCTCTCTGCCCTGCCCCGTGCTCACCCTTGGCTGGCTCTGCCTGCGTTCTCCTTGGAGGGGCCACCATCAGCCTTTAATATGAAGATCCTACGGATCTTAGGTGCTTAGGGACATGGTTTAGTGGTGGAGTTGGCAGTGCTAGCTTGGACTCAATCTTAAAGGTCTTTTCCAACCTAAACAATTCTATGATTCTATCTGGCCTGCCTCCCTGATTCTAAGCACGAATTTTTATTTTTTTTTTTATGGCACATACATATTTTGCACACCTTGAGTTGAATTTGACATTATTCATGGTGACCCTGGTGTAAGTACAGTGACTCGTGATAAAGACTTACGGACTCTTGGGTGCCCCACTGGGAACCCAGGGGGAGCTAATTCCCAGCAATACCCACTCTCTGCAGAAGCAGAAAAAGTGAAACACATCAGTGAAAAGCAATGCTCTGCCATCACCTAGGATAGATGAGACCCATTCTTTTGGTGGCTGGCACACAGCCTTCCTTCACTGAGAGCTTTAAATACCACCATTGCTCAGAGGTATCTGAATTAGTATCTCTAGATTGATGTTGTGAGTCCTCAGTGCTCACTCGGGTCAATACGGCACAGCATTATCTCAGGCATGCCCGCATACTCCACGGTATTACTGAGACTCACATGCCCATAACTATATCTAAAGACACNCCCCAACTTCCTCCAAAACCACTTCTATTTTAAATGGTGCTAGTGAGAGCCACAAAGAATAACAACACTACACATAGCATAGAGGAGTGTTTGATGAAAATACTGATTGGCAGCCATGTGTCCCTAGTTTGGCTCCTGATTTTGCAGCTGACCTGCAGTGCAAGACTAAATGAATCATTTTTATCCTTTTGTGCCTTTGTTTACCTATCTAATAGATAAGGTAACTGGAACTTTCTTTTCTTTTGAAAGTACTTGGAGATGGATGGAGGAACAGCAAAATGTACACGTTGAGAGCAAAAAAACTCAAGCATGAAGCTAGGCACAAAAGGCCACAGTCTGATGAATGCCTTCCTGAATAAGATCTTCATATCTTTCTTCATCCCTCTAAATAACTGTAATAAACATAATGTAATTCTTCTACAGAACATTACATTTGATGATACCATTTGGTACTGTAATTTCTGTGAAGATCTGAATAGAATCATGTCAATTTTGGCTTTGACAAAATAAGGCTAATAACTACCAATCAATCAATTCTGCACAGATTTTCTACAAAAAAAATGTACTATAGACATACATTACAAGTAGGTACAAATATCAGTAAGTGGGTATTAGTAAGACAAAAAGATTTTACTGTGAAGGCCTCGTAAGTGCAAAATAAAAAACAGCTAAACCTGAAAATGTGTTTCATACTGGAGAAAATGTTTATGTTCTAAGCGCCATTCTGCTCTTTTACAGTCAAGTTTATACCCTATGTGCTACCATGTGGCTAAGTAGTTTTCTCAGTGTTAATTTCTTAGCCTTGCTTCTTATTTGAATGATAACAGCTGGGAATGCTAGCATATTATAAACTGCCAATCTCTTAGGAAGCTGCAGTTACAACCATTAAGTAAACATCAGTTATTAAAATTAAGTCTTCAGCATGCTGAGAAGCCTGCGTTTTTATTTCGATTACAAGTAAACGTGTTAAAAATGAGGATGGTGTGCTCCTTTGCTGCTTACTTCTGCTAATTGTACAATGCACTGTTTATAGCAGTTCAAGAAATCCATCCCATTATGACAATCACAACAGGCTTGTTACAGTGAAACACATCCAGACAAAATACTTTGTTTATAAAAGACGAAATACTTTTTTTAAAAAAATATCTTCTCTATGCTACTAACATTCTACATGATTTACATCGCAATAATATTTTATATAAATACCTGTGTTCCTCGTAATGATGAAATGATTTGCAGTTAGCACAGGGGAAGAGATACATCTAGACACCTTTGGGGAGGGAAAAGCCATATTGATTGTAGAAACTATATCTAAGACCTTGATAAAGTTAAAGATTAAGGAAATACACAAGCAGGAATAGGAGCTGGATGTGACTGAAACACAATAAGGATATAAAGAAGAAAGCCAAGTTTAGGTGGACAAACTACAGAAGGACATAATTAAATCAGGTGAAGAAAAACGTGAGTGGGATATGACTCTCCATCATATCCTAGGATTAGAGAAGAGTCTGGCCAAAATTAAAGAAGGAAATGCTAATAATCTAGCTATAATCAGTCAAGGGGTATTAAGTGAATGGATTGTCAGTCTCACTTGTTCAACAAAGAAATTAATCTTTGAATAAATCAAATCTGCAAGCAAATTATTAGAAGAATCAAGTTTTGGCTCGTACCCTCTAATGTCACAGGAGATCAGCTCCTTTTGTCTGTGTTCCCACATCTCATCCCCATACATTGAAAGGCTGTGCCAAGGATCATATTAAAAGCTTATAAAACAATACTGGGGGCATTTTCCTCCTGTTTCTGCATAGTATTTTATATATAGGTACAGCAGTATAATGTATATAGCAGTATTACATGTATATGTAATATATAGAGAGAGACAGTATTTGGTGGCAAAGTTAAGACACACTTGCAGCCTAATAAACCAGTCATATTTTCTTAACTCTCTTATGTGATATGCTTCAAAATTGCCAAGCCTTCCTTGCCTAACATTTGTGCTTCAAAGCGTTGCACAAAGTAACTGAAAAACAGGCAGCTGCATCTTAGGTTTGACCTAACACACCTTGATTTATCCATTTTTTATTTTTTTTTCCTGTATTCCCTTTTTTTTTTTTCTTTCCTTCCCAACACACACACAAAGTGAATCAGAAGCCTGGAATATGCGGTACAGCTGAAAGTCCTGTTGTGCCTCAAGAAAACCTTGTTGATCAATACCAATTCCATGTAACTTACTGTGCATTCTTTGATCCTTCTCAACTAGTTATTAAAAAACCATGTCCTCATGTTAGCCATCTACACACAGAACTGTTGGGTTTGAATTCTGCAAGTGATACGGGCACAGATAGCATGGAAAGGAAAACATAATTCCACCTGGACAAATAACACTGATCGACAGAGTTATTTTTAAAAACACTTAGGTTTTTACGTGTAAAATGCGATAACAAATCTCTTCATATTTCTTTTAACTGAGAAACACTCTCCAAGTCCAAAGAGATTATGTTTCAACAAGTAATTCTAGACTGATGTATCTGCACTGTGATTATTCACAATAATTTATAGTTTTGTCAGCTATGCATTAAAGGGTATATATGAACTAGAACCAGAGGATGGACTATCAGCTAAAGTATAAATATTGTATTTATCTTGAGAGTTTTCACTAGATCTGTTTGCTAACACATTCAGACTGGAAACAGAAGACTTTAAGGATGAACTAGAGGCACTCTTCAGATTTTACTGATTCAATATAGAGTGAATGAGAATCTGGCCTGGTAAGTGCTCCACAGCAAGTGCGTGAAGCACTATTAACACCAGCCACATTTCCACACAACACACCAGATGTTGTCAATCAGAAAGTCTTAAAGAAACAGAGTGCATAATTTCCATTTTTCTTTTAACTTTTTTCCCCTACTTCCTTCAAGGAGTAAACCATTCTCGGGTAGACAAGTGAATTTTAATTTTCCACCTAATGCTATATCTGCACCTAAATAGTGATGATAGCAGGTTCTGTCATGATCTGGACAATTATTTGAACATTAATGCAATCTCAGTTGGTTACTGAGCAAATCTCAGTCAACTAAAGCTTATGCTTACAGAAACTTAGTATTTGTTAGTGGTTTCCCAGAGTACCTGTGGAGTTCCTTGGAGTTAGGGGCTGTAAAAAAAAAAAAAACACAACCAAAGAAATCCCCCCAAAACCAAAAAATTCCTTTATTCTAAAGACCTTATATTCCACAGAGTAAGAAAAGCACCAGAAATGAACTGCAGTTAAACTACTGTGAGTGGGTTTCCCGACCAGATAAGAAGTAAACTAAATCTTTTGCCTCCTTCCTACTGATCATTCCCATCTTCCATTGAATGTACTGAAAAATATGTTTATTTCTATACATTTTAAGTCTGTTGAACAGAAAAGACTACTAAAAACAACATTTAAAGGAGAAAGATTTGAGGAGAACTTGAATAATTGTGTCACACTGAAGAACTAAGTGCAGAATATATCTCTCTGATACATGTCGGTTGATCAGATATACTATGAAACACTTAAAAAAGAAGCCTTCACATTGCTACTGGGGTATTTTCTAGCATACATTCACCAGCTGTCTGACATACTTTTTGGAAATGCTTCTAATTTATATGAAGAAAGTATATGAAATCACTGTGCATATTGTTGTTTATTTTTAGTTTTCTATGGGTTATAAAATGCACACTGAGAACTGAACGCAAATCGTTTCCTCTTCAGTGTGGCTGAACAAGATATCAGATTCTTAACAAGGAAAAAACAGAACATCAGTTTGTTATGCATCTTATTCATGAGTACATCCAGAAAGGATGAATAGATGGCTGACTGTAATAACGAATAGCTAATAATACACAGCACAGTAGACATTTTCATTATACATCACTTCTCTTCAGTTACCAAAACTATAGATTAGCAATGATATTGGGAAAAGGAACACACCTGACATTTTGGTGCTTGATTCAGCTCATACAAATGAGCTAATTTTCAATAGATTGTTGCAAGCTCAACAGAACTTCCTGAACATCTTATATTTTCAAATTAGAGATACAGGCAACAAAAGTATAGATTCCTTTCCTTTGCATTTACTTGGGGGGGGGACACACGACAGTGAAAAATGTGTCATTCAAATGCACAAAATATGATGAATGATAAAGGAAAAAGAAAAGACAATAATGATAAGCAACACATTCACTATAAATGACTCTCATGTTTCTGCTTTTTTGTCTCTAACAGTCCTACCAAAGACCCTGGCGTAGCACAGGAAGACTTTCAGCACAATAGAGAACACACTGAAGCGTGGTTTTTCGGTTTGGTTTTAACCTGTGTGAAAATAAAACATGCTTACATAAACTGATGGATCAAGGCTTGTGTTTTCTAACAGAGTTATTTTTATCCCATCATTTGATTTGTTTCATGACCATGACAAGACTTAACTCCTTTTTTTAACATTGAAGAGTTATATTTACTTTTGATTCTCAGCTACAGTGATTGTTTTGTCATAGCAAGTAGGTGAGTGTTCCTGAATATGAAAATTAAAGACAAATTGCTTGTGCTAAATATGGAAAAGGACTCCTTAACCATGTACCTCTCTAGGCCATCCCACCTGCCAGAGACCTTTTTTTCTCCCTGCCCTCACATCAAATATGATCATTGTCAAATGCACAATATGAAGCCCAGGGCCATGCAATCTTTTCTTTGCTGACCTTTGCAAAACTGGTTTATAGTCTCTTATAGGAGACTGAAATTAGTCTACTGGGAAAAAGAGAAATATCTGGGGTCAGAATATTCTTTCCTTTCTGAAGAAAGGATTTTGTACAAACTATGTGAGAAATACTTCAAAAGGGGAAGGTTGTCTTTTCTACCCCTCTCTTATTGCTATAGCCAAAGCTTGAACGTTTCATTATTCCGTATGTTTCCGAGGGGTGTTTTATTTGAACAGGTTCTCAAGGAAATACCTGTAATGGAAATCTTATGTCAGGGAATAAATAAATAAATAAATAAATCTTACAAAATTTGTGCTTCCAGTCAGAACCAAAGTTTTTGCTCTTATAGTGCACCAAAATATAAAGAAAATACGCTGTTTCAGGCTTTTCATATAAATGGGGGTTGTTCATGCACACGCAGTGCGCCTAACAGAAAAATAATTCTACTCAGAGACCATGAAACCCAATTAGAATCTTAATTCACTATCAAGCTGTTAACAATTCTTTCATGTAGTGTTCTAAACGAAAAATAGTATGGATACCTTATTCTAATAATTCTTTAATTTGAGAAATATACTTTCTCCATTTTGAGCACAAGGAATCTGATCCTGCTTTATAAATAAATTAACAAAAGGTAATAAAAGATTATTATGTGTTTCATAAGCGGGCAACTGATTGTTTTACCTATAGAGTGCAAAGGGCTAATGAATTGCCTGTTTTCTGGATTGTAAGAATAAGTAACAGATATTGTAACAGACATAGCACTGTGTTACTGTTCTTATGACACCTCACGCTTGTAACATGCTCGTTAATTATTTTAATACAATTTATAAGTAGAAAAGAAAAAATAATTTAATTATCTTATTAGTTTACTGTGTTCCCTTTTGCAAAAATGAGATGGATCTAGGAATCAGGAAAGAAAACAATGGCAAACTTTTGGAGTAAAGCTATTACAGAGCCAGAAACACTACTGATAATGAGGATGATGTACTTGCTTGCTATTTTGGAGTGACTAATTAGAAAGCTGTGTAGAATAGACTTCCGTAGAAGCTACAGAGGAAGAGACCAAACATCAGATTTATGCGTCTCCAAACTAACAATGAGCTGAGATTTGCTGAGATTTGAGACGAGCGGTGGGGTTGATTTCTCATTAACTCTGTTTTACTGCATAATGAGGCTTTGGGTTGAGCAAATATGATTTGTCATGCAACTTTAAAAATATACAAACCTGTATGGCTTTATCTTCTGTTCTAGCCTCTCTTTTCTCTACATGTAATACTTCTGAGAACAAAACTTTGTTAATGTTCTATTACATTTTTAATGAAGAATAATAAACTGTTAAATCACACATCAATCATTTTGCTGCATCCTTAATGTAATGAATTAGTAAACTCTTTGACAGTTCTGCTCTTACTATATGAGCAGAGAGTTGCCAAAACATGGCTGATAAGTGAAAAAGGAGCGATCCACATACCAGAGCACATCTACCAACATGTGATTACTGTCTGGTTACTAAAGCAAGACTATCAATCCATTGTTTCAGCAATACATAAAAGCATAACCCTGTAACAGACACAAAAACCAAGGCAATATCATGAGATACTGCATCAGAGATAAAGCTGTTGGACATTTATTTTAAGATGATTATTATAATTTTTTTGACTATGCCTATATGGGTCAATTTTATTTTTCTAACGTACATACTTCTCAGTAATAAAGCAAAGAAGAATGCCTACCAGAACATGAGATCCAGCCTCCTTCTTTCTGAACTTTTGGAAAGTCAGGATTTTGAATCCATCTCTCATGAGTGCTACAAACCAGGTTTATTCCTATTTGTCAAACTAGAACCTTGAAACTAAGCTCATAAGAAATTCACAAACGTTAGCTTTAACCTAAATCTTGACCAGAAGCCTGCAACCTACTTTTCAAAGCTCAATTCTCTGATCTAAGCTGCCTACAAATTGATTTAAGAACTGCCAAAGACTGCAATCAGAAAATCAAAGGAGGTAAGCATGCTCTGTATTTCTGAAAGGCAGACCTCAGACAAGACCAGCAAAAGAACAGGGGTTTCCTACAGGGCGGAATCCACCACGGCCTAGTACCCAAAGTTAATTGAAATCATCACTGGGGATTCATAGGACGCAATGCTGTTAAAGACAGATATTAGATATATTATTGTGCATTGTCATTAAACTATTTGGATAAAACTCAAGGCATTTGCTAATACTGCTAATGCACCTGATTCCACTCAACCACATCAGCAGGCATGTGCTTTTCCACCAGCAGAAGTCGTCGTCTTTGATATTCTTTGATATTCTTAAGGGTCACAAGTAATTTTTTGAGTGCTCCCCAGTGAAAGATTGCTGCTAGTGGAAGAGTCAACAATGACAGTAAACTGCTTAAAAAAATTACCCTTTGACCTTGTAAGAACATATAGTTATGTATGTAAATATCTAACGTTTAAACCTCAAGGTCTTCATTGCAGCAGCTAGTCCAGGCTTAGAAAAAAGAGGGCAGTGTTGAATTTCTCCATGTCAACCAAAGGGACACAAACTGCTGCTCCACAGAGAAACAGGCTTCCAGCTTTCACATGCTTGAAATGAGGACAGTTCTCTGGGAAACAGGGTCTACTTTTCTATCAATATGCTAGATCTATTTGCTCGAAACAAAATGCATGAGCGTCAACCTCAACTTCACAGTGCACAACAGAGAAATCTTTACAGTCAAGAGTGGTCAAGCGCTGTGAAAGTTATCCATCCTTGCCAAGAGGAAGAGACTTCTTGCAATTTCTCCTTCAGCTGAGCATCTGTGCAGATTCTATCACAGATCTCCACCTGATCAAATCTCAGAGACAGGAGGTCTGCAGGGTGCTTCAGGTGGGATCTAAACATCAACTGGCATGTTTGATTTATTGAGATTTGACCCCCTTCAAGGAATCTTTCTTTGCCTCTTTGTTTGCATGGCTCTTGGGCAATAGGTTTTCTGGCATCTTCTTACATATATATGCAATACGTATATAATCTAAAAGGAATAGTATTTAACATGTATTTTTTTCCCCATCAGAGAATCTAGTCAGATAATATCATTAGGTGTGAACTGTTGAAAGGGAGTGTAGAAAAAGACCCAACATTCTGGTCATTTTTTGTTTTGCAACACTTTCATAAGCCAACAAACCTCTGCCATTAAAAAAAATGCATGGTTAGCAGAAATACAGAATCATTACAGAATCATTTTACTCTGAGGGTGGTGTGACACTGGAACAGATTTCTCAGGGAAGCTGTGGATGCCCCATCCCTGCAGGTGTTCAAGGCCAGGTTGGATGGGGCTTTGAGTAACCCGGTCTAGCAGAAGGTGTCCCTGCCCATAACAGGAGGGTTGGGACTGGATGACATTTAAGGTCCCTTCCAACTCTAACCATTCTATGATTACAGACATGTTTTTTGCGCAAAGGCTTCTCCATAGAGCTAAGGTCAGCTAAAGCCATAGTCTACTTCTATCTACTTCCATTTCTGTCACAGGTTCGTGAAGATACAGCTCAGGAGATAAGAAAGTGTAAAAAAAAAAAAAAAAAAAAAAAAAAAAAAAATGGAGCGAGTGATAACAAGCACAATAAAGCTGGTAAGCAAATAGCTGCATGATGTGATGAGTAGCAAGAGCATCAAAGCCTGGAACAGCTGTGATTCAAAGCCTTGATCTGGGACAATTCTGCAGCCTAAGTGACAAATGTTTGGTTAGTCCATTGTATAGCGTCGCCTTCATTGTTGAAATATTTTATCTGTTTCAATTTCCAGAAGCTTCTTAACATATTAACCCAACTTCTCTGCCTCCTCTTCCTCAGTACTGATTACAGTCAAAGTCAGATGCTGTCCTAACGATGGGGCTAGCTCTGGATCTGCAATTCAATTTCCACTGAGGTCACTGGTCAGCACTCTGCAATCTACCATGAAAAAGCAGCTGCACAGGTGCTCTGCAACAGAAGCATGGTTGGACTTAGTGCTCTTCAGTCTTTTTTATGGTTTATATGGTTAGTAGGTGTCATGGTTTAACCCTAGCCAGCAACTAGGACTACGCAGCCGCTCGCTCCTTTCCCCTGCCTCAGTAGGGTAGGGAGAAGAGGGAGAAAAGGAGGGGAACAAAAAACTTCGTGGGTTGAGATAAAGACAGTTTAAGAGAACAGTAACAGAAGAGGAAATTAATAATAATAATGGTAAAATAATATAAAAAATAAAGTGATGCAACACAAATTGCTCTCAGCACCTGATGATGATCAGTTGCCCAGCCCATGCCGAGCAGTGACTGTGGATTCCTGCCCCCAGCCAACCCCCTTTTCGATACTGAGCATGACGCCTATGCTATGGAATATTCCTTTGGCCAGCTTGTCCTGTCTGTGCTTCCTCTGAACTTCTATAAGAAGCTGAAAAAGTCCTTGACTAATGTAAATATGACTTAGCAACAACTAAAACACTATTTGTTATCAATATTATTCTCATACTAAATCCAAAACACATCAGCTACTAGAAAAAAAATTAACGCTTTCCCAGCTGAAACCAGGACAGTAGGTGCATGGTTGCTAGGATGCCATTCCTGGTGTATCATATGGCCTGTGCAAACCACCTGGAGTTGTTCAGCACTGACTATTGGCAGATACTCACTCATCCCTCAGATACGACGTATAGAAAGGACTGTAACAACCTTGGAAGGACTGTCCTTGCATCAACTTCTCTTGCAAACTTTGGCACCAATAGCCAACACAGGAATAAGATGCCCTATGCATCTTTAGCCAGCGTCATACACATAAAGGCTGTTTCACAACTGAGTCCACTGAAAGCACACCAGGTCCCTGACTGGATCATGGGTACCAACACATTGCACTGTGTTGGTATACTTGCCCCCAGACTTAAGATTTATCTTCTTTTTTAATTTTATGTATGTATGTACTTGCAAGGGCTCTTGAACACTAAATAAATCTTAATCTCGTGCCTGAGTGAAGTGCAAAAAGAGATTATACGTTATATTTTCTAGTTTTCCAATCTGCTTAACAGATTCTTTTTTAATACGCGCAAGTAGCAAGAGTCTATTGGGTCAACTAGCTTATAATTAATTATTGATTAGATATTACAACCATATGCTGAGATTCATTTGGAAACCAAAGTGCTTCCTTGGTACTTATGTTAGCATTTATTAAATATGCATTATTAATCTGAATTACGTTGTGTTCAAATGTAAGCCCTTAGAGCAACGATAATGATCACAGCATTAGTATTTGTAAAACAGAATTGATTTTCCAGCTTCACCAAATTAGCTGAAATATGGGATAGGCTGTAGGTACTGAAGAATGAATGCTACTAGAGGAAGTCGGCATGCTTAGTTTTTTTGATGTATGCCAATAAAAAAAAAAAAAAATCAAACCTAAACTTAATATAATCCCCTGAATACTGTAGGCATAAACAAGGTCTAAAGGTCTTTAAAAAAAAAAAAAAAAAAAATCAAGCAAACTTACTCATACATCATGGGTCACACACTATTTTTACACCAAAAGGAGTCCTTGCAACATTTTTTAAACAAAAAAGTAGTTTTGGTTTTCCATGTGCAGCTATTCCACAGAAAGCCAGTAAAACATCAGTGAAGTAAATGGTTGGACATTTCACTATATATTTTCAAATAAATTATTTTATTTTTCTTGTAATTAAATATAGTCATGTAGGCAAGAAACAAGACTACTTAATTAAATGAGATCTGACAAATGATATTTATGATATTTGTTTGGCATTTCTTAAATTTTGTATTTTAAACACATCTTGAAATCTCACCATGAAATTTACAACTTAGCAACAATCCTGTCAACATAAACTTTCATATACAGCATCCAAACAATATAATATTTTGATGCCTGAATATAGATTATTTCAAGGAATATGGTTAAGTGTCACTTCTCAGCAGAAACATGGAACTGAGTGTAATTTTGACAAGAACAACTTTGAGCATCCTCACGTAAATGATCTGTCATGGCCTTTTTTTTATGTAGCACATCAGACAAGGGTTAATTTTAGCATTATAAGTGTTGCATTAAGAGGTGGGGGAGGTGGGGGGGGCAAGAAACCCAGAACTGACCCAATAATGTGAAGGATCAATATTAGGGATTACATTACATAACTTACAGGGATAATTTCATTCATTTGATAGCACATTTATCTAACGTCTGGTTTAGTGTTTCTCCACAGCCAAAATGTTCTATTATTTGCATTGAGAATTTTCACATTTATATTCATATTGTTTTCACATGGCAAAAAGGATTCAAAAAGAAACGTACTGACACGGTTATAAACTTCACAAAAATGTGTAGGGTACTGGGTGGGAGATACAGAATTTAAAAATACCCTTCTGTCTGCTTTTTTCTTTGTAATACTTCAAAATTACGTTTAGAAGCAGGAAAGAAAGACGAAGCAGATTTGTTATTTCATAATTATGCAGCGTACACTTTTTCTGACAAGACTCTGCAACACTTGGAAGGGATGGGGAGTTCAAGAACAGGCTTTTGCTTTACAATTTAAAACTCCAGCACAGCTAAAATCAGTTAAAGGGTATTTCACTCTGTTGTTGTTGTGGGGATTTTTTGGCCAGAGACTAGAGGCTGGCATTTATAAAATGGCTACTAAATCTGAAATACAGAGGGAATATTGTGACAGAGAAGAAAGTGGATACTTGGAGTCAAGTATGTTTGTTATACCTACTAACCTACTTACCACTTCACATGAATAAAATATTGAAACAAAACAACAACAAAAAAAGAAAAACATCACTTTGAGGTATACTTGGGTTTAGAATTTGAATAAGGACAAGAGTATATTACTGTTTTGATGTTTGCTTTCACTAAGGGAAAATATGAATATTAAACTGAGTGCTGCAGGTTTAAGACACATTTGTACGTACACACATACACACACACAAATTACAACTAAAGAGCAGACCAGGGACTAAGTTATCTACTACAGATAAACCTGGTTTTATAATCATCGCTCATTTTCTGTCTGTCTTGTGCTTTTGTTGTCTGGCTCTCCCTTTTCTATGATTACTTTTAAGCTCAGGTATATTTACTTTCCATTTCTGCTCAAAAAGTTGCTGAGAATTAATTTACACACACTAGATGGAACAAATGAACAGAAGTGTTAATAAAAAATTAGAGCTTGATGCAGCATATGCTCAAAAACATAAATTAAATGCATTTTGATCTTTAAAGCGCAAGTTAGTTTACGAGAATATCCTCTCCTGTTTGTACGCGTAAGTACTGACAGGTATTAAATTAGATACTGAAGAGCTTACCTATTGTTCTGCAAATGCAATACAATACTATTTTCAGCGAACAAGGAAGTGAATAAAGTACCTAGAATATAAAAAAGATTTTTATCTAGTAGGCTGCACACTGTTGGTTCACATCTTTGAAATTAAGCCAAATTATTTTACAGGTGAAAACACCTTTCACGTACCTACAATTATTTCATCACATATTATGGAGACTTCATTTCTGATTAAAGCTAATACAATGGTATACAACAAATGATTAAACTTAATCTCCCTTATTATTAAGTGACAACCACATTTTATTTAAATAAAGAAGTTACTACTATTTCCATTTTAATATAGCAGCACATGGATTTCTTATATTTTTTATATACCTGTAGTTTAACGTGTTTCAGCAAAGAAAACTCACGTTTGTTTTCACGGGTTCAGTGCATATGGAACGAACATATTTTGAAGAGTACATGCACCAGGAAAATCAAAACCAATTTTTACAATGAAAAAACAGTTTGTGAGCTTTCTCACCCCTAGCACCCCCGACAAAAAGCTTAATAATACTCTGAACAGACTTCATATAGGTGCCTGCATGGTCTGGAAATATTTGTAGACTCTATCAACAGTTTACCCCACGAGGTTCCTGTGTGTTTATGTACTGTGTCATACCATTATACATTCAGTATAAAAAGGCATATACAAATGTCCTCTCCATGTTTTTTCTCTCAAGAAGTTAATTCAGCAGTCTCAGGTTACCACTTTAGCAATACTCTGATCATTGGGTAGTGACAACAGGAAAGAGGGAGAGGGAGAGGAGGAGGAGAGCGAGAGGAGGAGAGGGACCTGCTCTGAAATTACTCTTCAATCAATTGGCAAGCTATCCTCATGTACCCAATGAGCATTGGAATGACTATTGGGAGCAAGTAGGCTGGAAACTGTGAAACTGTGCCTTAGCTGGTGTAAAGATTCAGAACGATACTGAGGTTAATAGAACATGCGGGAATTTACTCCCTGATCTTTGATAAAGGTTGGATGAAAGGCAGAATTTCCATTTGCTAGGAAATCTAAAAAATCTATTTTTCATTTTGGTTTAGAAAGAAAATCAATAGTTTGTATTTCCTGCAAGATCAAAACCCTTCCAAAATCCAGCCAGTGTAGGAAGGAAAGAGGAAAAAATAAATAAATAAGAAAAGAAAAAGAGGGAAGGAAAGTTGCTGGGTAGGATGACTAGATGCACTGCACACGTGAAAGCAGCTGTACCAAACTAATTTGGGGAAAGGCAACCTTCCTTGCATGTATACAGTCCACAAGAGATGTACATACTCTCTTTTTTAGTAAGAACAACAATGAGAGCTGGGTATTGCCCTGTTCGAGGCTTCCTCTGAGGTATTTTGTTCACATATCAGCAAAGACTGACTCCAGTCCCATGGGTTTGCATACCAGCTAACCACCACCTACTTCTGTCTCCATTCTCCCCCTTCCTTTTTCCCTTCCTTTCTATTCTCTCCTTCAAACACATTCCTCCTTAGAGGAGCGCTCTTGGGAACAACATGGAGACTTAAAAAGGAGTAAAAAATGAAGTGGTACAGCTATTAAAAGTAGCAGTGTTTTTGCTGTTCTTAAATTCGGTTTTCTTGCGTTACAATAAAAATAAAATGTACTCAGATGTATTGGTCTACAGTTGTACAATATGTTTTCAGGTTGATCTGGAGAATATTTGGGTACTCAGGATGCACACTCATGTATTGTAGAACATCAACAAAAAGTAAATGAATATACATAACACTAGGTCATGATTATTTACAGTATACATCTGAATATCAAGCAAGTGGTGCTCAGATAGGTGAACTAAAGGTCAGTATTGAAAACAAGCTGGAAATTATTCTAATCTGCAACACAGAATCTGAATAAATATCAATCTTAAAAACCCCTAAAAATACTGAGGCAAGGTGGTAAGTTGTCTGTCATTAGAGCTCCTTAACAACCATTAGACAAACATTTTTGGGAACAGATTATATGTTCTGTCAGATTCTCTCCAGTCCCACTTATTTGTGTTAATATTTATATTGCACGTATGATATATACAATATATTGTAATGCTTCTCAGCCAAAAAGTGCATGATAAGTATGAGTGATTAAACTTTGGATTTCCAGTACAAGAACATTTAAAGTCTTCTAGAAGCTTAAATGTATATCAGAAAAGCTGTGTTAAAGTCAAACCTCCACAGGGTCCTCAAGAAATGACTTCTAATAGATAAATGGAATTGAAAATGTGTCTTGTTCAGGTGTCTTGTTAAGCTGGTATGAGCTACTTTAGTCTTGCCTCTCCCAAAAGCTAATTTTGACTTCTAATTCCAGGAAAAGAAATCTGATATACAGTAACATTTATCCGAATGTAAACATCAAAGCAAAAAGTTTGACAAGTATAGACAAGCAAATTCATCCAGAAAAGATGTAGAACAGTTTCAGTACTTGCTAGAAAAAATAGTCTCCCAGGAGATCCAAAAGCTCCTTCCCTTCTAACCTGAGCTAACCCCCTAAGTGGAGGAGGTGTGAGGGATCAGTGCAGCTTTGTGGATCAGCCGATGAGACCCGCTACTAGCCAGGTAAAAATGATGAATGAGAATACATGAAAAAGTCAGTTAACCTTTCTGTATACTGATTTTTGGAGATGAGCTATTATTAAGGTGTACAAAACAAACCCAACCAATACTTCAAATTGTACCAGTAATAACAGAATGAGCTTATGAAAGGGATGCTCAGTTCATCATGGTTTACCAGAGTCGATTTGGTAAGAGCTAAATAACGCAAGCAAACTTGGAAAGATCCAGAAAGTCTCAGTCAACATTCATTTTATGCCTCAGACTTTGAGGAGAAACACCAAAAAAAACCACATCCAGTGAGTGAACTGCCCATTATCTATGTACAATACATGGTTCACTGACTTATCACTCTGAGAAAGAAATCCATTTGTAGGCTGTAAATTACTAAGCTGAAACTTCCATGCTAGTAGCTTTTAATGCACTTTGTTTCAGGAATGCTGGCAAAAAATCCAGGGTGATGTGTCTTCTTTTACTGCAAAATATGCATTACAATTTAGAAATATTGATGAAAAGTAAAAATCAATTTCTTCTCTCATACCTTTGTGCAGAGACCATTTGGAAGGTGATATACTGCAGTTCCAATCACTCTTACATTTTGCAGCACCTATGGAAAAAACAAGTAGGTAAAGCAAAATGGTCAAAGGGGAAAAGAAAAAAAAAACCCAAATTTAAAGATACATGCTTCCAGCATCACTATACACATCTCCAGCAAGAAATCTGGCATATTCTTTTTATTTGGTGCCAGATCCACCACTCACTTAAGTGAAGATATAGGCTATTACTGGCTACAGTAGGAGCTGGAAGAAACCTCTAAATTGCCATTGCCAGGGTCTTACTTGCTTTGTGATATTTGATATCAGCAGGTATTAAACAGATACTGCATTTTGGCGGCATTTATACAGCATGCAGATAATAATATATTACAGAGTACTCATTGAATAGTGCAATGTTGCCCTATGATTGCATGTTGTGGTAAACATACATTTTATGACAGAACATTTGAAGAACTTTAAGAGTACTGGGAATATAATCCCAAAGAATTCACAAAAATACATGCAAAAGTGTGGCTAGATAGACAGATATAAAGGAAGCCTGATATCAATGGATGAATAAATGACGAATTCTAATATAATATTATGCACTTTACGAAACAGCTTATTTTGTGAAGATACTACTTTTTATTGCCTATTTTTAATTGGGTAAAATTCAATAAACAGTCCTGTTTTCTTTGGACGCATTTTGGCTGGCTTGATTGCTTTTGGAAAATGCAAAATGTTTCATTTCTGTTTTCAAGATGAAACATTTCAACCTTCCATTTTAAAGTTGCAAAAAATCCCCAAATAATAGAGATGGAGTAGAAGAGGTTGAAACATACACATGCATCGCCTTTGATCATTTCCCAGCTTTACACAGGAAGCCATCAAAAATAAACTAAATTCAACCAATTTCCCTTCCTTGTTTTTATCTATTTATTTTTTATCCCACAATCTAACGCTGTCTTTCTTGTCTTCTTTAAAGTTCTACTCATGTATGCATAAAAAAATACAGTGATTAATTCAGACTTTTAAAAATATAAATACCATAGTGTTTAATGGTTGCAGCTGCACTTAGTGTCCACATCCCTGATGATACATATCAATCATGTGCAAAAGCTGGTGACCCAGCCTTTTACTGTTTGGGACTGAAGTGCCCCAGTATTTCCCTTACAAAGAGTTGGGAAATATGCCAGAAAGTCCACTAGGACTCTCTAGATTAGACTCATTCCTGGGTTCGCTTTAATCGTCACCAGTGCGTCTCTGCTGACAGATCTAGCTGCCTTCGCTCAGCCACATCCATCTCTTCTCAAAGGTATCTTTTTTTTTTTTAATATTATACTTTCCCAAGATTATAGATTTTTATTTGATATTTGTTTATCTTCACGCAGCAGCAAGCACAGCTGGACTCCTGCACTGATCTACAGATTCCAAATACAGTTAAACAAGGCACTGTTTACAGAAGAAAGAGGAAAGACATGAAAATTTGCTCAGCACTCTTGTTCATTTGAACATGCAACTGTATAAGATGCTATACAAGATCTCACAGCTTAAGATTAGTAGCTATAGTCTCACGTTATATTAGCTTTCATTCTGTTTGTAACCATTTCTTGCAGCTCCCTTCATTGCTGTCCTATAAGTGCTTTCTAATATCCAGAAGGTTTTTCATGCAACTCTTAAAATATACCCACTGTCTCTCTTACTAGCATCTCCCTTCCCAAGGTATAGTGTGTATATATATCATGATTGTGAACCTCAGACCTCAAAACATATTCTAAAATTTCTGTATTATTTAACAATCACATAAAGGATAAGATCACTAGAACTGTGCTTTTTCCAGTTAAATTAAGAAATATGAAAATAAATGCAATGAAGTTGCTCTTTCAAATAATCTTTTTGAAGACATTGAGGGAATATTTCAATAGATGTCCCAGAGTCATGGAGACAGGTTGCTTACAGCATTGACCAACCAGTCTTTGGCTCCTCAGGATAGTTCACATTCTGGGGTCGCAACAGCAGACAAGAAATGCCATGAAAAGGGCTTGCTCAGGGGGAGTCTGTATGTTTGTGTGTGTGTTTATGGGATGGGGGGAAGAAGATGCAGCAGGAGAAAGAACAGTTTTCCAGTCTCTACATCCCCACAATATTGACCACACTTACTATTTCCAGGTGTGACAGGACCCAAAGCCAAAGAAATTTCTCTTAAAGAGTACTGTGACATGCAGTGCAACTGGAAGAATGAACCAACAAATTAAAGAAAGCATTGTTAGTTAAAGACTCAAGAGCTGTCCTATGTTTACATTCAAAATGCTTTTTAATAAAGAATTTAGAAAGGGAAATCTTTCTCAAAAAGGTGGTTAGATCTTGAACTATTTATTTTCCTTTTCTTTCCTCCTCTCTCATATTTACCATGCTTTGCTTGAGTTTGTTTGATTTATTGTCCCATTTGGACAACAAAATAGGGTCATTGTTTTGAAGGCTTTTCATTGTTATTTTGTTTTATTTTTGTATTTCCCCCCATAAGCCTAATTAACACCTGCTTTGTTAGAAAGCTGGCTCTATGTACAAAGTAGGTTACAAACATTTTAATAAGCAGTCACTGGCTGCACGTGGTATTTATTTAAAATGCTAACTTATATAATAGATGTGCATATTTTGATAGCACAGAACAACATGTGCTTTGAACAAAACAAAGGATTACTCAGAGAAGCTATTAAAACGTCCCATTTATATTCTTGTTTATAGCTATTTAGCTCACATATAATAAACTGTCCTCCTTTTCCCCTGGTCATGGATACCAATTTGTCTTTCCTTAGTTAGCTAATCTGTGCCATAAAAAGTTACAGAGCTCCAACTTCAAAATCAGATTTCTGGTTATGATTCTTCAAAGTACGAGCAAGTGGGCTCAGGAGTTGATACAGAATGGGAAAAAAAATGTTAAGAATCAAAAGCAGAGAGTGGAATTTGTTTACTGGAGGGAGGTTTGAATTGTTAATTTGTAAGATCACAAAGTTGAAGCAAAATGGAAGCCTTAAATTTTGAGGAATATAAAGTAGGAGAGAGCAACAGCAAAATATTTTACGACAGATATTTCTATGTCATTCAGGAGCAATAAAAATCTACAAATAAATTATGAAATTAATAAAACCATGCTTACAATATTAGACTATCATAAAAACTTTTTAAAATGCACAATAGTTCTGACCTTGCTTGTGTGGTTTTTAATTTGATTTTGGATCTCAAATTGACACTAGAGAAGATTAGAGTAATGCTTCCAAGCACAAAAACATGTTATACCTAAGTGGAATTTATTTTAAGATTTAGGATTATGGGTATATTCTTTTGATGCAGCTGTATGAAAAAAATACAAATTTCAGATAATCTTTATTTTGTTATTAAAATGCTAAAATTTAAAAACTGCATTTCAGTAAAAAATATCTATAATTTACAGAGCTAATTCATAAATTCATAAAACATAATTCATAGGTCACGGACTGCAATCCTCAGATGAAGTTCTCCTTTGCTTAAGTAAATAAACTTTTAAAATAAGGGCATTCTGCCTGTGAACAGGGCATGCGCGGCACTGCCCAGTGCATGCTCTGTGTAGTGCAACTAACTAATGGATTTTTCAGTATCACAGGTCACGGACGAACTAAATTCCTTGTCCCTTTGAGCTCTTTTTATTATTTTGAATCATATTATGCCATTGATTTTTTAAAAAAGAATTCCCCACAGAATCCAGTGGGACTCTGCTTGGAAATCGATGGTATGATACGGCCTTAAGTATTCTATCTGATTCAGCTGCAGAGATGGACTGAACAGGTTAAAAAAGGTGAAAACCACACCAGCAGGTAGGCTGAAAATAGACCAGAAAAAGAATTATCTCCTTTCACCCACTGATTCCTGTGAGTAAAAGATGAAGTAGGTTTTTTCCTGCCTCTCCAAGGGAGCACAGTACACAGCAAAATACCGGAGCTCTCTTCTCCCTGTAGCTCAGTTGAATGGTTTGAGTAAGGACAAACTGAAACCTCATCCCCATGGCCCACAGGCACTGCTGTATCCTCATGCCCCAGGTACAGCCCTGTAGAACAAGGGACTGGCTTCCTTATCACCCCATCTCCACCCCATCAAGAGGTGCCACAGGCCAGCCTCTGCTAGTTTCTATGCAAAAAATAAACATGATTATCCCTTTTCTGCTCAGCACTTCGGTTGCCAGAAGCTTACACACAACTGAGAAATACCTAGGACCTAGAAATTTAGGAAATCTTTCAATCTGTGGCATTGACTGCTACAGAATCAACAGGAATGAGGTTAGCTTTTAGCCACTTCTGACACAAAAGACTGGAAATGAACAAGAATAGTTTCTTCTACAAGTAGGAAAAGCAACTGATGATCCTAGATGGGGGGGCTATATTTTCAGTTCATCCACTTTTTCTATGCCGGTTTTCAAGCTTCAGTTAAAAAAAACTTGAAGAGAATGCTTGCAGGGGCTATTCATTTATAAGGAAAAGACAACCCAAATAATACAATTTTGCTGTAGGGGTCATAAATTGCAGATCAGTGACTAGACATGCATCTAGCAGAATCCAATTTTTTTAATGGCTCAAGTCGGGTAATTTATATTCTAAGAGGGCAAAAGATACATAGTGTACTACCTTATTCTCTCAGACTAATTTTAAATATGGCCTAGCTCGTTTCCCTTCCTAGTAAATTGTCAAAGACTGATGATGAGAGTGTAGTGTTTATTCTAGACCCTCTTCCCTCACTTTCTTCAAGTAAATTAACCCCAGCGCCATATGGAGAACACAATTCCAGAATCCAAAGCCTGATCACATTCCAGTCTTGCTCTCCCATCATCCATATGCAAGCCAAGCTCAGAGACATTAATTTGTGCAGAATAGATCACATTTAGCATATAAAATTCAATGAAAATAAATGCACAGAGCAGAACTTTGGGGGGG
>VZSZ01007313.1:595895-627623 GCA_013398815.1 Ibidorhyncha struthersii | reverse complement strand
GGGGGGGGGCAGGGCTAGACATGGAAGAGTCTATGTTACGAGTGGAAAAAGAAAAGCACCAATGTAAACTAAAATAATTTTTTCCACCATGCCCTTGTATGGTTCCTCTCTGATTAGAACAAGTTTCTTTTTAATATTAGGTGCTTAGTAACAGAAAAGAATTTGTAATAAGACTTCTTGCAGATGATGCATCTGCTTTTTCTTTTCAGGAAGCAACATTTTCTTTTACCCAGCACACTTTTTAATTGCCTAAGATGCAATTTCCCTTATGAATAATTTGAATACAGCTGACTTTTTGACTAAGCAAATTTTCTTCAGAACTCAAATGATGTGTGCACCGTAAAATATGGAAACCCATGTGGCAGGGTAGCAGAAGCAAAGTGATGGAAGTATAGCACTAATTTTAACGTAATTTAAGAAATCACCAGGGTTCTTACTCTGTCTGTGACACGTGCCTCAGACCAGATGTGTAGTCCACATTTTAGTTCGCAGCCGCAAAGCTATTCTCCGCAAAGCTCCCTTCACATCATCTTACTTAATGCTGTCTTTGCCATTACAGACCCTCTGTCAGTAGCTCGTAACGGCTCTGCAAAAAATCCACTGCAAAGTGGAGTTTGGCTGTATAGCTCCGTCTCTCCATCAGAGAATTTGTTACTGTCTTTCCCTCATATACTGCCCTCGTGGGACCCTACGTTTCTGGCTCAAAAGATGAATAACTTATTGAAGTCACTATGTCCTGCAGTTGGAAAGCAAGCCTTAGCAGCTATACTTAAAATTATTCTACTTTCTTTTGACTGAAGCATAATAAAGCAGAAAAAAAGATTAAAAAAATAACTAAAGAAGCACATTCTTTTCTGGTGCAAGTGGCAGGTGTAAATTTTCAATAAATCATGCAAGAGACAGATATCATCTGAGAGTCATAGATAACTTATAATAACTAAAAATAGATCACCATCTTCCATTAACAGAATCAAGCTGTACACAAATGGCAGTATTAATGATACCACAGGGCCAAAAGAGGACTCATAAAGCAACTCTGTTGACATCAGTCTATATAATTTGGAAATGCATTATCTGGTCCTGAAAATGCAGTCAAATATTTTGTAGAAGTTGTATTAGCTGCCTAGTCTAGTAAATAAATGTAAATACTAATTATTCTTTCTTTGGAAGGGGGCTTTGTTATTTATTTTAATGTTAGAATTATTTCACTAAGAGGAAGTTTATTTTACAAGGATTGTGTTGGGAAAATTTGTCTCCTAAGGGAAATAAACTATCTACTTTTGTAATAACATAAACCACTTTAGCTGATAAGTAACCACTAACCATAACTTAATATAATTTCAAATTATTTGCATTTTCACTAGCCTGTAGCAGCTAAGCCATCTGTTACACTTTTTAATTTTTTTATTATTATATTTTTAAAAAAGCAGAAGCAAACACTTTTTTATCTGTGCCTGTTTAGTGGTAAGACAGTGTTCAGCTAAACTGCAGCAGTAAGTCTGAAGAAGAAACCATATCCGGCAGTTTCTGATGGCTCTTCTAAATGCATGATACAAGATTTTAGTTCACTGGACCAGATACATACACACACTAAACTCTGGCAGATGAACATATATTCCATGAAGTTGAACCTCATCATGTTTTATACTATTCAGCTATTTTCAGTTCCATGTAAAATCAGCTAAATCTACTACAGTCCTATATTAAACTCCATTTTATAACAATAACTTGTAATTAATGGACTCTTCAGTACATCTTGATTAACAGAATCCAGAAAAAAAATCTTTGACATGTGAAATAGGCTTTTATTCCTTTAGCAAATAATAAAACACTTGTAAGAAAATCGGCCCTCAAGTTTATTAGTCATTTATATCTCATGTATCACTGACCATGCTGAGCATTTTCCTGTGACTGATGAGACAGCAGACTCTTTTTGAGTTTATGCAATACATACTATTTAAGACAGAAAGTAAACAAAACAAACAAAAAAAAACAACAAAAAACCCACACCACTCTCCCTGCCCTTCTATTACTCTAGTGACATTCTGCTGTTTATTGAGTTGTGGGATTTCAAAGAAATCCACATTAAAACTTGGAAAATGTTTCCCCTCTGGAGAGCAGCACTAATTAATTCATTAGTGATGAAATGTATTAGTGATGAAAAACGTCTATGTATTTAGGTCTATCTTTTGATTAGGGAAATCTTTTCTGGGTGTTGGAGAGCAAACTATTCCCAGAAATTAATACATAAAAGCATCTCTCTGTCGAGAGGAAGTTTAGTAAAACTCTGAGGGAAAAAAATTAAATGAATTCCTAAACTGTTTCTTAGTGTAGACAGTTTTCAATATTTAATGGGCAGACAAGTTGAAAAGAGGACATAACCTCTTTTTCTTTTTTTTGTCCTTTAAGATTGTAGTGATGAGGTCTTTTGGTTTTATTTTTATTGAAGACTTACAAAAAAATCTACCATCCTGCATCTCTAAGTGTATATATATATATATTTAGAACAAGAATATTCCAGTTCTACCAGTGGAATTGATAACAGCTAAATATAAGCAGGTGTATTAACATTCAGGTGGCGCATGGTCAGGGAACACCCACAGAAAATTTAGTGAATTACTAAAGTTCAGTGGTTTTTAACCTTTTACAGCTTGAGGGCCCTAACAAATTTCTGTTAAAAGAACAAAATCCAATAAAAGCGTCACAGAATATCTCTATACCAAGTATTAATTTGACTTGAGGGAGTGGGAGGTGATGTGGAAGTCATCAGAAATCACCTTAGAAATCCCTAGGGAAAACTGAAAACAGATTCCTAGGAAACAGAACCAATCTTGAGAAATACTGACCCAAGAATTGCCAGTTTAGCAGCTAGGTTGCATGGAGCAATGGAATCCTCCACGGATTTCACAAGTCTCCCAGCCAAGGATAAAGAGTTCAACCCTCAATGCCATGCCTGAGAGGCACAAGAGTAGAAAAACCCACTGTCTGGGACTCCCGAAGCCCTAATACTCCAATGATTTCATGGAGATGCAAGATCACACATAATAGCTTATGGCAGGCTGAGTAGCTTGTTTTCCTTCTTTAATAAGATAAAGTAAGTATAATTTAACTTTATCGCCTCAAAATCCAAGGAAAATTTCACTGAATTTTCTAAGGAGAAAGCTCTCCACTAGTATAAAATATATCACACTTATGCTTATTTAGGACTATCTTATTCTTTTTCTCCTTTACAGAACAAACTGACACCTCTAATGTATACTAGAGCTGAGAAATTCTGCCCAGTACACGTGTTCCCCTATAAAAATTAGATCAATAAGTGAGGGTATCCAGTCACTAAGGTGTTATGCAAGCACTGTTACTTGCATTGCTTTGACTCTTTACATTATTACTTTTATCACTGAAGAGTATTTTATGGTCTGCCATGCTGAGTGACTTGCAGTGTTACAGTGGAAGCTTGCACAGTGCATGGCTGGCTTTGGTTTTGAAACCAGCCCAGTAAAGGTTGACAAAACACCTCGCTTTTGTTTTGGAACTAAATCTCACTGAAAATACAATTATACATGAAACGTAGTTGTAGAATTTCAAAGCACCACCAAAGAGGAAGGAACAACTTTTGCCTGGACCACAGGCTAAGCAAACAACTAGAATTAACGGAAAATGAAATTTGTTGCAGCCACCTACACGGACAGAGTGTGAAAAAGCTAATCAAAAGAAGCGGATATTTTATGTAGTGTACACCTCAGACTGGCCTTTCGTCTCTACTCTCATGTTTTTAAGAAGGAAATGAGCCTCTTTTAACCCCACTGAATATGAAAAACTTTTCATTTGCAGTTTCCAAACCCTTATTTCTCAAAGCTAAGGAAAAAAAAACATTATGTGTTCAGGAATTTTGTATTTTTTTTCCTTTATTTTTCACCATTTCTGTAGATGTTTGCATTTACCTAGTCTAAGCAAACTGTTTTAGGCAATTTCCAATTTACAAAGCTATTAGCCTTTCCCCCGAGCACAGTCTGGTTTCTTAAGGTAGGCAGTTCTCTTGCTCTAAAGCACATTATTTGTTTCCAAATCTGAAACTTTTAAAACCATCAAATCCCTCCTCCTAGCAGAGCTTCTCTGTACAGAATTAAATTAGAAGTAGTGTCTGTGAAACACTACTTTCTAAAATTTCGTATGCTAAATCTATATAAGCTCCCTATATTGATTTCACCAACAGTACACTGGCTTGTTCATGATTCCCTTCCCTTGACTGTCACCACATTTAATCTTTCAGTCCACTCCACCTACACGTAATTGTAAGAGAAATATGAGTCCAGGGCAAATAAAAATATAAATAATAATTAAAAAAACCCAAACCTTACATTATCTTGTGAGACTAGCAGAACTTTAATAGAACTAGATTCACGCTAAGGAGAATAAGATAAAGAAGATTTTCACTTTAAAAGTTGCAGGATAAAAAAGTAAAAACAAGATAACGGGGAAAAAAAATCTTACCAGAATAGTACCTTAAAAATCTCACAAAGGGTTTTAGGGCCAAATAGTGTATTTGATGATCAAAGGGATGAGATTAAAGTTAACAGCTGAAGTTTAAGAGAGTGTTATCATTTTTTTTCCTCTTTTCCTTCTTAATTTAGAAGAACATGCACATTGAAATCAAGTTTCATTGTAAGATATACTCATCCAGTCCTAGACTGATGAATTAATTTAAGTTGGAAGGAACTCTGGGAGGTCATACCATCCAATCCCCCCTCAAGACATGGGTCAGATTGCAAAGGGCCTTGTCCAGCAGATTTTCGAGCATCTTGCCGGATGAAGATGCCATATTTCCACACATCTAATCAGTTTCCTCTGTTGACATAACACCTGAGAGCAGCTCGTGGCTGTCTCTCCTTTCTTTTCCCGAAACACCTGTATTCCTGAATTCTCATCCTTCATTAAGCAGGATCTAGCCACTACTATAGGTTCCATCATTAAAGTGAGATGACTTCAATGTCAGCCACCAGTAAATCCAAACTCATGCCTGAGCATGGATGCAGACAGTACATGTACGCAATGTGGCATGATCACATTGTGGAACAAAAGGTAACAAATGGCCTTTTGGGTGAATCACAAATATATACTGGTAGACTGGTAGGTGCAAATTTACCTCGCAACAATTCATGCATTCCCATGGCTTTAGCACACTCTAGTAAATGCTTATTACCAGAAAAAGTAACAAAAAATAGACCAGACTTTGAACTGGCAGTGATTTTAGAGCAGTGGACAAAAAATAAATAATGCACATAAAAAAGGTATAAGCCATTTTTTTTAATGGACTAATGAGAACAATGACTGGAATGGGCACAAATTTAACAAATCTCTTTCCTAACTGGAAAGAGGGTAAAGTTGAACAACAGAGTGACACGGTGCTGACATCTTATTGGTAATTTGTATTAATTCTGAAGGAAAATTTATATTTTAGGAAAAAAGGTCTACTGGAATGGCAGAAAGAAGAAACAAAACCCAAGAGCCAATAAAGAGATATTAATATATAAAATGCAGTAAAATTCAACATAAAGCAAATAAACACACATTTAATAAGAAATACTCACTTTTCCTCTGTACAATCAGAGCAACAAATTACATAAACCTGAGACTAGCTAGAGACCAGAGTTTGTTCAGTACAGTTGCAATGAAATAACAGGCAAACATTGATGATTACAGAAATCAAGAAACTAACCTTGATCAGGAAATAACTATCAGTTGCAGACAGCTGACTCAGACACATTACAGGTGAAAGGGATTTGCATGTAGTCCAAGCAGGTGACTTCCCATGATTCCCAAAATCACTAAACATTCAGCCAAGATAATATACATAAGACCTGGTGAGCCTAGCCTAGGCACTGTTCTCCTGCTATCATTACCACTTCTATCAGAGAAGGAATTTCTGTTACAGCAACAAATGCCTCCTGGAACTAATTGGCACTCATTGGCAATCTCAGCACAGAGGCTAATGAAGTACCTTTTGAGCCTGAGAGTTTCTGAAGAGGTGATCTCTCCAGCTCAGAACTGAGACTCAGTAATGAGGCAGGATAAGGATGATTCCTCTGCTAATGCTCATTCCTCACCTGTCCTCACTGTAACAAAAAAAAAAAAAAAAAAAAAAAAAAAAAAAAGAGAGAGAGAGAGAAGGATTCATCCATCTGTTTAAGGAATCCAGGAAGCTCCTGTGTAGAAGCAGCATTAACATTGCACTTTATTGCTCACAGGGAGAAGGATCACAAAGTTTGCAGTAAGAGCTGGTTTGTTCCCCTCACCCCCATCTCCTATTTGCTTGGAAAAAGCTATTTAGGATCAAGGAGGGAATATGACTGAACAGTGGTAACAGCAAAGGAGTGATACCTGGAAGTCATCACTGATATTCTACCCTAAAATGACAGCGTCTCTCCAAAATTTAAGCATAGTTTGGAAGACTGACACCTACATAATACCTGCTAAGTCTTGAGATACTAGTAGCTTTATCAGTCAACTCTGTATATTCCTATGAGATGACCTATTTTTATTATGTGGAGTGCAAATAAATACACATTAGTTCAAGCTGGCAGGCACCTTTAAAATGAAGAGAATACTTTAAGTGCTGGACCACGGTCTTTGCCCGTGCTACACACTGAAGCGCTCACAATACAGGAGAAAGCGTTTGACCAACACAAACATGAGACCTCGGCAGTCTGGAGACAGTATAATGGGCTTAAGCCAGAGCTCTTCAGAAAAAGGGGTATATAATGTGTGTATTCTTGAACTTGAGGTTATAACTGCCGTTCATCAGTTTTTAAAATTTTCTCAGACGTAATAGTTCATTCTGGCCATCAGTTAGCTGGAAAAAATGGAATTGGACACTTATTATTATTTTGGATAACCCAAACAAGCATGTTTATTGCTTCATTTTGCATTTAGTATTGGTCAGAGATTAGGCACTTCTAGGCAACCTGAATATTAAACGATACCTCTGTTGCTGTGAAATTACTGTTGCAAGGAATAATAGNCCCCGGTCTATTAAAAAAATAGCCAGCAGAGCTCCAAGAAAGAGCAAGTCAGAAGCATACATAACTCTCCCTGAAAAGATGACAAAGGATTTGTCATCCAAGTGGTTAAAGGGCAGGGCTCCAAATAAAACACCTGGGAGATGGACTGAGTAGGTGCCATTTGGCAAAAGCCAAATTGTCATTTTGGCACATGTGGATACATGACAGAAGGGTGAGAAATCTGTGCCAGTGTGCTGCAGCTTCTGACGTGGGCCCTTTATCTCCCCTTCTCCTGAGATGTTGTGCAACTGTTGCTCGTGGAGTCTCATTGACAAGCTCTTCAGAATGGCAATTGCAACTGTGATTTAGGTATGTGGATTGCTAATCTGTTGCCTATGTCAAATGCACAAGCAGGTCAAAACTTCTCTGCAGTTTTCTTCTTTGAGGACTGCTCTGAATCTCTGGAATTTTGTGTCTCTGTGCTTGCTCTGACAACAAAGATAATTACAACTGTTTCTGAGTTGGGAGATAGTAATGCAATTCGTTATTACATTTACTTAAGAATTTATGATATTTTTATTACTAATCAGCAGACTTCACAATGATATACCACTTAAATGAAAGTGTCAGCTCTAAATTTGCCTCCTGACAAAGTTTTGTTTTGTTTTTTTTTTTGTTGTTCGCATGTGTGTTTTTTTAACTGCACATATTAGTCCTGCTATTTTGAAATTGTAACAGTGATTTTCATGATAATGAAAATCAAGAGGTTTATAATTTGTATATACCAACTTGGGCCTTAAGCTTTTTTAAGTTCTCCAGTTCTTTAATTTAACCAATGTACTTGTCAAAATCTTTTAATTCTATTTAATAAAGAAATTAAGTCTTAGACAATGGAGATCATCTATTATTCTTCTCTCTTCTAATCTACTTTCTTTCTCCTTTTTGTTGCTTTTAGCATCTTCTACGCTACCTCTAGACTGAGGTACATTTGAGTCTGCAGCCCATCAGTTCAGTTTGTACTGAACATTTCCAGAAACCAATGAGAGCAATCACAAGATTGTGTCTTGGCTAGAAAAGCTGAAGATTCCCTCGTGTTAGTGTCTCAAACTCAGTCGTACCTTATTAGTTGGTCTAACTATGTGCTTTCATATTAGTAATCATAGCATATGAGATTTCTTCACGAAGACATAGGCAAGGATTTTTAGGTAAGAGTACCTTTCTACAAGAAACTGAATTTCATTATAGGGAATTTTAACCCACATAAGTCTGTATCACAAATGAAATTTCCAGCATTCAAACTTCAGCGTACATAAGAAAGGCAAAGCATACACTCTTTAATAGTCTTTATATATGTATAAAAAAATCAGAATGTGGAAGTGCATGCAAAACAGAACTGAAATAAATACTGAAAGGGAAGATGGGGTGTGTGTGGAATTAATACACAAACTAAAGTCTTGAATATTTTTGCTGCAGTGAAACATGAGAAAATGAGTATGTTCTGAGCTCTCTTCCTAGCCTGGTCAAGGGTGACAATAGTCATTCATGCTCCATAGAACACATTTATCACCAATATAAGTGGACAAATCTTTGAAATTAGTTAATATGTATAAGCTCTTACAAATAACAGGCTGCAAGAAAGATGTTGCATGAAAATTCCAGAGTAGCCAAAGCATTTAAGCCTCTCCTTTTTTAGATTATCTTCCAGTCATCACCTAGGATTTGCTCAATCAACTAAGCAACTCATTAAAGTAAACTATGCTAGGAGTAGTCTTACTTACATTTTGTTCCTAACTTAGTAACTTGATTTAGCTCTGTACAGGAGAAGTCGGACTTCCTATGCCATGGTATTGCTTCAAATGCATCTAGATCTAATAATTCATAAACATCTTGAGGTAATGACAGTCCTTCTCTATCACAACAAGCAATATCTATCACAGTTTTAATGACAGCAACTAACTCGTGTTTCTAATGTCAGAATCTCTTCCAGCTCAGCCTTCCTACTATTTTCCTATGTCTAGAGGAATCTGCTTATTTGCAGTAAAGGAAAGGTTTATCCCTCTGTGGATGGGTCATTTCATCCCCTCTTGACCATCTCCTACCCAACTCATATCCTGCAGGAGGAACACAGACATACTTTTCTGAAGAATTCTTCTTCCTGAATATGGTATGTATCTGTTATTCTGTCTCCCCTTTCCTATTTATTTTGGTAACTTCAGCTTTCAGTTACAGTTCCAGAGCTCAACGTCAATACCAACTCCTTTGTACTGTGAGTTCAACAACATTAAAATTATACACAGCAATGTACTCAGTTTAGCAAAGTATACACATATATATATGCTCACAAACTATACATATGCTTAGAACACACATCTGTAATGTATTTTAAATATACTAGCAGAGGCACTCAGCTAACATTTGATATAAGAAAGTTTTTTAATGTGCATCATCTCAGTGTCTTGAAACAGTACCTACTTGATTTATCTATAACTTACTTTCTTAGTAACAGAATTTTTACACGTCATTTCTGTCTATTATGGTGATCAGTCTCATGGGAAAATCTGTACTTAAAATACACCTCTTAAAAATAATGTAGTTATTGCATTCATAGCTTACTGGAAAGCCAGTCTGTCACTGAGATAAAATCAGCACTATCAATTATCTTCAAAAGTGCGAAATCTGTCCGTCTTGCAGATAGTCAGATTGAAACACAGAATTCTTGAACGGAAAACAAAATACAGGTTATAAACAAACAAGAGCTAGGATAAGATTCAAATGTGGACAGGATATTACGCTGAAGGCAATTATGTTCTAATACCGACTAACAGACAAGCCAACCTGATCAAACTTGCAGATTTGTTCCAATTTAAATATAAATGGAATTGTTGGGAGGTTATAGAAAGTTATCTATTAGTTACATATAATCATGTTATTAGCTTTCATGAAATAGATTCACAGTACCTTCTAACCCTTAAATCTCTTATTTTATGATTTTTATAACAAGAATTTTTCCACTCAAGATGGCTGTTCTCTCTTTTGATATAAAGTTCTAATCATACATGGAACATGAAATGATTGACAGAATACTAACTAATATTATCTTACTCATAAGAAATTACTTTCTGATTAATATCTACACTGCTTCAGTATACACACAAGAATTTATGAAATTCATTGATTATTCAGACTCTGGTCATAATGGACTGCGCTCCAGACAGGCAGCAGCAGATTATCTAAGATTCAACATCGGTTGCTGGAGTACAGAAAGTGCACATGCTTAGAAGAATACAATTCAAAGTAACAAAAATGAAAATGAACCAGCTAACCAGGCAAGCAAAACCGTGGGCTAAAGTTTCTAAGTAAACAAAGCTGTAAGAAGAGCGTACGTGTGTGCTTGCTCCTGTGTTTTGGCTCCCCTGGAAAATGAGGTATTATTCACTTAACTGTTTCCCTCCCCTCCCCCTTATATTCAGCCAACTGCATAGCTAGGAACTTGGGCCGGGAGGGGGGGCATTTGTGGGGGTTTTAAAGCATTGTTGAAGGCATAGATCACTCATCTGAGGCCATAAAATAATGTAATGTTAAATAATTAAATAAACATTAAATTTAAACAACATATTGGAAGTCCTAGGTTCATTTTCTAAGCCTATACCTCTATAAACATCTTTGTTTCCCAAAACCACCATCATGTAAGAGGAAACACAATTTTTTGCAGTATCTGTTCACTATTGACATTTCTGAAAGACTTACCAGTCTGAAATTGACAAGTGTGTAAAATATCAGTCATCTGTAAATGACTTTCATTATAAACTTTTTACATATATATTGCTTCTGCTCTTCTAATCCTGGAAACCGATGAACTAAGCCAGCAAATTTTACCTACAAACATGGGGTAGGTTGGCTAGTAGCAGCAGGACACAGAATCAGAATGCAATGATTGCAATGGCACAAAGGCTTTATCACTATGGTGTGGTTTACACTGTAAATATATCATTCTGATTATTTAGAAGCTTCTCTACCAGAGGAAAAATCCTTACTCTTCTTCCCAGGAAACACAAATATAACCACAATAGAAGGCAGACTTTCCATACCTAGCAAACGTGATCTTTATTTCAGCCAAGTACAACCTTCTGTGTATAACACACATGAACAAGGGTCCCGCAAATTCACTTTGAGATTCTTTACTGCGGCATATGGGTACAAAAAATAACAAATCTGATAGCGATTATGAAGCAAGATATTCCACAGAGGCCTGACAGCAATTTAACAAGCAGCAGCATTCTTTTATCACCTTCATCATCCTAAACCTTTTTACTGCTTGTCTACCAGGTGCTGGCCACTTATCTTACCCCTAAAGAGCCAGACACCCAAACACCTTACAAAGTTTTATTAATCTTGCATTTTTTTAAAGTCTCTGTTTCCCTGATGTCAAGCTTACCTCCCCTACCTGACTAGCAAAAGCATCCTAATAGCAGCAAACTAGCAGAAACCCTGCATGGAGCTCAGCCTCCTCTTTATAACTGACAGCACAACAGCCTTCCACCTACTTACTCTCTTTTCTTCAAGACAGACAAAAAGGGAGGAAACTTCATCAGGAGGTAGCAGTTTAGAAACTTGACATTTCACTGCTTGATGCTCACTTTCATCAGCAATAAGCTCTCGACTTTAATACTGAAAAATAATGAAGAATAGCAAAATCAAAACTGACACTGTGTGTCTGCTTAGACTTATGGTGCCTATATGCTACCACAGAGTATAATAATTTCATCCTTTTTTTAAAGCATTTTGCTATCAAATGAAAAGTACCTTTAGCTATATCGATTCATTGCCTATAGCAGTGAAGCCAGTCTTTAAAAAGGAAAATTCAAATGTGTTTCAGATGCATTAATCCATAACTTCCTAAGTAACATGTTACATTAGTGTACCCCACAACGTTAAATAAACCAGAGGGGAAAATATTGTGATACGCTGCAACAAATCACACCACCCAGATATATTAACATGAAAGAAATCACACTACATTTTAGAAATATATTTTCTGTTTTGTAATTTAAAAAAGTGCACTAAGGCTACCAAATAAATTCTGTTTGAAGCTCTTCAAGGGTTATAGAAGATGAACTATTTCAGGCTTTAGTTTTGTGTTATTTTTATTGCGCCTTCTCCATTCTTTCATTTCATTCTCCAATAAAGAGCTAAAAGCTGTGTGAAAATGAAAGAAGATATTTTTCCACTTACTACAGGTGTTTGTATGTATTGCTACACTTACACACACTTAACTACAGATCAGCATGTCTTCCATCCCACAGCAGTTACTGTTGTTTCCCTCTATTTATTCCTCTCAATGCACCAGGAAAAATAACGTATTTTTAGAGGAAAATGGAAACAAAGCAAAAAGGAGCAAAGGAACAACATTATTGTAGAAGAGCAAATGGCTAAGATATTTGTCTGTGAGTTGGGAAAACTGAGGCAGGTAAGTTAGACACTGACAATTGGCCTTGGGTCTCTGCCAATCTAGTTTCATGCCAAGTCCACTCTATTTGCTTTTCTAAGAAAAGGGGAGTATAGTCAGTGTCCTTCATTTTAACGTGAAATTACACCATAAAACTTTATCACTCAAAATTGATTTGTTGTCACAGAAAGCTTGTTTCAAAGAATATTCATGTCCAAAATGAAAACGTTTAAATAAAATTTCCAGCACTCCCACTTATCTTTTTAGAAGGTGGCGAAATAATTCCTTATGACACTATTACATAGGCAAGTCACAATACAGTGCGCTTATGACATGATATAAAAATATGTGCAGAGGAGATTCTTAACAAGATTCAATGAAATGGTCACTAGTGTTCAAAAACATTGCAAAAGAATTTTCAACCACTTTGAGGATGTGATTTAAAAAGTGAGTCAGCAATGGTTCAGGCAAACTTCCACGAAAACCTCAGAAGTCTGTGTTTTCCCAAAGCTTGAACAGATTTTGCAAGGCTCAGATATTGCACGAATTATAAAAGCAAGCTACACAGCAAAATCAGCAACAGCTCTGTTGTGGTACTGCAGCCTACTTGCTAGCAAAATTGCTATCCTAGGATCTAGATAGTTCTGGAGAAGTCAAAAATTATAACGTTTACCAAATTAATTACTTCACATGTAGCTGCGCTTGATTTTTAAGAGATAGAGTACATTTTGCTCAGATTCTCATTTCAGTAAAGCTAGGGTTGTTCTTTTGTGCATGACTTTCTCTCTGCCCCCCACTTCAAGAGCCAGCTTCTATGATTGAACACTTTTCCTACCTTTTATAGAGCTCTATGGCCTTTCCTGTTTTCAGCACCTTTTCTGTTATTAATCTATTTGTTTCACATGCATCTCTTACACAAAGGTATATTTTTTTTTCTTCATGAAACTTAAAGTTCTAGTTATCTGCCACCAAGTGAAGGAATACATATATTGCTGTGACTGCAGTGTACAACATTTAATCCACATTGTGGTTTAGTCACAAGTGGGAAGTAAAACAAAAAATCTTTGCAAAATCTTGATTACTAGTTTATTATTTTAATAGGAAGTTCTCTCTGTCTTCATTTTCCAAATGTAATTTTCTTTTCTAGTTGCACAGGTTCCAGGACTGGTGTTTACTGCACCCACTGTTCTCATTGTGGCTTATCAAGCACTTAACATACTACAAGAAACGCAGGACCCATAATGAAAGGCCAAAACCTAAAACTTGCAGGTAATACACAAGAAGCAGTAAAGTAGGAGATATCAAGGATACCACTGCTGTTTGAGGATCCTGCAATATGGGGGGAAAAAAAACAAAACCACCCATAAAAACATATTTCACTCGTCTCCACTGACTCTAGAAAGTAAAACATATCCCAAACTGCAAAACATGACAGAAATCCAAACAGAGACAAAACCACTGTTAGTACCTAGCTGTGCCGGGTAAACATTTCTGACTGCAAATTTAGATCAATATGCTGAGTCTGTGCAAGCTGACATGTTGGCAGACACGAGGCCTCTACAGTCCAGTTCTAGCAATGAACAACAATCTTAAAAGGCAGCAAATAAACATATAAATCTTTGTGATCAAATTAGGAATCAGTAGGTGGTATGCAAATCGTTTTTTCCTTTCATTTCCATCATAGACAGCTAACAGAAACCTTTAAGCCAGTATTATCCCTTAGTTTAAGTAGTTCCTCTTCCTCCTCAGTATCTAGCACTCAGATGTAATTTTAAGGTTCATATTCTTAAACTTAAAATAGATGCTTCATTGTCTTACTCAGCCTAGTAGAAATAGCACCATGTCAGAACAGACAGAGGATATAAAATTATTAACTTAGTGTGCAGTGAAGTCCATTCCTCTTGTTTTCTACTTTCCTAAGCAAAGTGATGAAAATATTTAAAGTTTGATAGAGGTAAGCAGCACTAAAAGACCTTGTCGAGGCTACGCAGACAGCTGCCAAAAATTACTGCATCACCAGTCTAATTACAGCCACACCTATCTCACATGCCAAAAAGAAAAAAAAAGTGAAATGTTCCTACTCAGGTCTAATGTCAGTGAAATATTTTAAATTACGCCTTGGGCAGTGAACTTTTGGAAAAAAAACTAATAGATCACAAGGGAAGTCCTTCCTTCTCTGCAACCATCTGCTAAACTGTCCAAGATCCATAAGCCATTGTATCTCTCATTTGTTCAAGTCTACTTTGGTCTTTTCAAACATGTGTGCCAGATACACTGGGTTTGTGCCAGTAGTCATCTTCAGTTAAAATCAAGTCAGCTGGGAACTGTCGTATCTACAGAGAATGCTCACTAGACATTTTTACTTCAGTCAAAAGAGATGTTACTTTTTTATTTTCTCTCACTGAACTTCAGAATCCTGAATTTCAAGAACATAAAATTTCAAAGCCACGCAGTATTGTGTGTATATTTGCATATGCAAACGTTTCTAACATTAATCATCCAGGAATTGTATTTCAAATTCTTCATCTGCCTGGCTCTAAGTAGCATTACTAAGTTTTGTACATATTTCCTTGTTTGAAAAGTCACTAAAATACTTCACAACAAATGAAAACAATTAATTAGAATGAGGGGAGGTTTTCCACACAGGACCTAAACATTAAGAAAAATATTCTAGACCACTGCTAATGACTTCTATTCTTAAAAGGTGTCTCAAGCTGAATTACATCTAGACTTGCACACAAATTAATTGCCTAGAGAAAGGACTTGTGGTCTAATCTGCAATATATTAGAGGGCTTCATATCTGATTGATAGACGGTGCTGCAGTAGCCATATTTTCCTTTCCCCTTTGGAATAAAGCCAACTCAGAAGTGACATCTATGAATTACTGGGTTTCCTGAAGGTTAAGCCACTTACAGAGAAAGTATCATTTACAATCTGTACATCTTTTTTGTAAATCCTACTTTCATTCTAGGTTGAACGCTTTAAATGATATTGTGGGAGCCCCACACAGAAAGCAACATCACAAGCATTTGCTGCTGTAGTGCTCCACTGCGCAGAAAAGAAGGATGCTGCCATTACCACAAGCACATGAACTTTGATTATACTTCTTAAAGCCATTTGCTAACATCGAAAATAAAGTGCAAGAGGCTATATTAGATGCTTCATTGAGTTTTAATCAAAGGCAGAAATGATATTTCTATTTATTATTTATCTATCTTCCAAACATGACTAGTATTTCTAGTGATAATTGCTGAATTTCTGTAACGGTTAGCATTAAGTATGTCTAGATATTAATACAATTTAGTTTTAATGAAGTGCCAGTTAATTACAAAAATTCACTCATACACACATGTACAAACCCCATAATTCTGTTACAGTTTTTAGAAGGTAAACTCACTTCTGCTGACACATGCTTTAGCAAGTAAAATACTAATAGTTAATGCCGTATTGAAAAAATCCTGTTTTCGCTATCACAGTAAAACTGTTCTATTTCTTACTGCGTTAGCTAAGTCTTTCAAAATATCGGTACACTACACTTACACAATACTGAATTGTAGAAGAACTGTTTAGATACTTTGAGTAGATATAAAAAAAACATAAAGGGCAACCTACAGTCCAGGTCTATTTTTTTTTAATATGACAAAAACATGAAAAATCACATTTCAAGAAATAAGTGTTTATAGGTTATTAAGACATTCAATAATATCAGACAAAGCATGAGAAACATCCTATCAAAGCACAAAAGCTTGAACAGAGTTTCACTTGCAAAACATGGAAAACTTGGAAGTGAAAATGAGAAGGGAGCAGATTTTTTTTTTTTTTTTTGCCTAACAGCCAAGCAGACTTAAAGGTGAAGATCTATGTTAAGGGTTTTGTTCCTATAAAAGAAAATATTGATGGATCAGTTTCAGCACCTTGCCCTTAGCATTTATATTGCATTTTCCTGCTTAAAAAAATCAGCAGTCATAATTGTGATGTCTTTCTTGAGATTATAAATTATGACTCATGTCCTCAAGAGTGTTTGAGCATTTGGCTACTTCTGTTGGTACTAAATTTACGAAACAAGAACCACAGATAGAGCTTTGTCACCAACCTCCTGAAAGCTCAAATATTTAAAAAATGTTCAACTTAGCTCTTTTTGAAAACTACTATAAAAAAAAAGGTGAGCCCTGGCCAGTTTGAGGGTGGTGGAGCACTGGAACAGGCTGCCCAGAGAGGTTGTGGAGTCTCACACTCTGGAGACATTCAAAACCCGCCTGGACGCTGTCCTGTGCAACCTGTTGTAGATGACCCTGCTCTGGCGGGGGGGTTGGACTAGATGATCTCCAGAGGTCCCTTCCAACCCTGACTATTCTGTGATTCTGTGATTTCTAACCAAATATGAGTTCTGTTTAATAACAAAAGATAGACCATATTGATTAACACTTAACCAAATTGCTTAAATACGATACTCCTATTTCTAGGGTAATCATTCATGTTTTGACAAAGTAACTCAACCACTGAAATTTAGAGGCTTTTAATGAAATAAAGTTTTGAACAACATTTTACACACCATTCTATTTTTCTCATGTTCATGTAACAGAACAGTCAAATAAGTTCTTCAGGAAATTACTCAATGAATAGTATCCTTCAACTGCATGTATTTTGACTTAGATTTGCTAAACTATCCCATAGGAGAATTGTTCCATTATCATTAGTAAAATTACTCTCGTGCAAGAAGTTACAAATTTAGCAACGCACATACCTGGAGCACATCATGAAGTAGACTCTGACTCGCGCAGAAATAGAGAAGGTCACTTGTATTTTGTGTCTTATCTTAACAATAAACACCACTTTTGCATTTTTGACACATTATATTTGTAGACCTAGCACATTTGTTAAAAAATCTCAAACTTATAAAATGGCTCTCTTGCACTGGCTGTGGCGATTACAGTGTCTCCAGGTTCAGAAAAGTAAACTGGGATACAGAAATCTGTATCTAATCGGGGAAGAAAAACCAACTGCAAGTTGTGCCAGCTGCACAAATTAATTCTTGTAAGTTAGTCAAGAAGCTACCATATTCATCTTCAGCTAAAACTCACAAAATGTATGTACCATGGTAGTACTTATCCCATGAGGGGACAAGGAAAGTGAGTGACAAATGAACTCTTTGTATTAGTTCTGATGTGTAAAACATCAACAACAAAACACCTGAACGGACCTTACTAAAACAAAGAAAATTGACTGAAGAGGATATGAACCCCCAATCATTTTGTGAGCAAGGTTCCTCTCTCTGGTATAAATCAATACCGACTTTTATGGAGCTACACTAGTCCATGCCAGATGGAAGTCTGGATTTCATCAGAAAGGCTTAACTGTAGGAGGGAAAAATAAAGAAACTAAGTTTCTCAGTCAGTAATTAGAAATTAAAAATAATAATAGTAACTGTAATCAAGGGGAACAAGAGGCTTCAGCACAAGTTTTGGCCAAAGCCATGCTGAGCTACAGTAAGATTATAGAAAACAATGCCAGAGATTATTCACAGAAAGGGAGAAAACTTCTGAAAAGCTGACAGTGCTATCCAAATCATACCTGGCAGGAGCACTACAAAACCCACATCTGTTGTTGGGAATTGGCTCCCCTCTTTGAATAGGAGAGCTACCTTAGGTTATTTGTTGTGGTTGTCATAAAATGAAATATCAAAGTAAAACTGAAATTTACTGTTATATTCCAAATCCCAGGAGACTGTCCTCAAAGTGCCTCCTGGTTATAAGAAAGCAAGATTCCTTTCCATATTATGAATACACAAGAAACAGGCATGCTATATGAAGGGCTGCAACGTTTGGATTTTTAACTTTCAGGATATATCAAAACTTCTCACTTTCAGTGAATGCAGATAAACTGAAATAGCATAACTGATGGAATCTTAACATGATTTTTCATAACTTTAAATAAACTCAGCAGTTGCCCTATGTCTGTTCTCAAATGTACTGGTTTTGCAAACAAACCTGAAAAGTTCTATTTATGATGTAATCTGGCTGATGGTATTACACAAGAAAGACAACAGTGTTAGAGATGGATAAGAAAGTAATCGCTACCATAACAGTCCTGCTGTACCTACTCCAGAAAGATCTGCATTCATGGTGGGGGTGTGTGTACATTTCTGTATAAAAACATATCTTCTGGAATTCTATTGTATTATCCAGGATGATGTTTTCAGACACTGGCCAGCCCAAAAATCAGCCACATAGCCTCTCAAGACTGTAGGACTCCTGTACTAGGAACTCAATATTAGTGAGGTCCTACCTTTTGAAACTCTTGTTGATGGTGACAAAATGTCATGGAAGAAAGGGGGTAGTACTTAGCTAGTCTTTGTCAGAAGATGGGAAAGCGTCACAGTAATGTAAATGCTTGTATACCTTAAATAAAATAGCATTTATACACACTTGTGCTAACAGAATTTATTTATTCTATTAATAGTGAAAAGGTGAAGTGTAATAGGTCAAAGCCTAAAATAACAAAGTTAGTAAGTGTAACTGTCCCAAATCTAATAGCATTCTGAGACTCCATCTTGTACATGTTTATTATTTTAAGAAATATGCTAGAATCCTGTATAGTTATAGCATAGTAGTTATGAAAGACTAAGAGGCATCAGCGTTTGCCTTTCAGAAATACTCTGCCAGGATCTCAGAATAGCAAAAGCTGTATCTAATTTGCCAGGCTTACAAAAAAGGATGCAAGACTTTTCAGACTTCATGACCATTTCAGGACTGGTAAGTTGCAGATATGAGGTAATATGATCTCCAGTGTCATTAGGGAATTGCTAGCAATTCCTCCTTCACTGACAAGTTACACTTAACAGAACTGGTTTTAATAATTTTCAAAGAGCAGTCAGCATCTGAAATTCATTGTATAAACAAACTTAATGGAAAAAACTTAAAAGGGACTCCTGACATTTTATTTTGTGAATTATAGACCTTATGGACTTGAGAAACTGCATGAAAAGGAAAGCCGAATTACTATATGGTTTTAAAACAGTTTCAGAGACAGAATAACCCTCTCTCTTTTAAAGATATTCCTTTCACATCAAGGATTAAGACTCACTGAGTACCTGTATTTCAAATCTTGCACGCTCTACTGACAGTGACTGCCTTTTACCCAAGTCAGTAATAGAATCCATGCTCCAGGTATGCCTGCAACATGTCTATTTCAATACAGATCTAATCAAATTCCCTTTAAAGACAGTATCCCGAATTCTAGTGACAATAACTCGTTGCAGTGCTTCGTCTATTCAGCAATCTCCCCTCCTCTATGAGGTCATGACACGAGATCACTCAACACCACCACAGCTCAGCTAAGTTTCAGTTGTTTTTAATTTTGGCATGGTTTATAATCTTCTCAGATTAAGGCGAGGCTCCAGTGCCGCATCTTATTGTTACACAAAGGCAGAAGGAGTTAGAGCTCCCAACAAAATCATATATTGGTAGGCTTGTAAGAATGTATTTTATGAGGTTCTTGCCAAATCTAAGAATAGCATACAAGCTGTGCTCCCTGCTAACAGAGTAGCGAAAATTAAAAACCAAAACCAACCAAAAAAAAAAAACAACCCAAACCTCTCCCACCACTGCTTTCTAGTGAACTATTAAAAGGAGGCTCAGTATCTACAGTCAGTGAAAGAAGCACAGGCTTTAGGAACACAGTTAGTTTTCACAGTTTAGAAAATCAAGTGGAAACTCTCAAGCTCATGCTGGGATTTCTGCACCGCTCCACGTGGTTCCACAGCAGCCTAGAGCAGCCATACAGCCTGGAGAGAAGAGCCCAGTGCTGAGCTTCTGAGGCACACGTTGAAGGGCAGCAGCATATCAGATCACACCTTTAACATTTTCAATATCCAGTCAAGCAAAGAGAATATAATTTAAAAGAATTATAATAACTCCCACTTCTGGAACTCCATATAAGTCAAACAGTTCTAAGATATCAGACTCAATAATACCGTTCAGTCTTCTACAGATACTAAGTCTGCATTACCTGCCACCATGACCAGCTATGCTGTAGTAGTGAGGGAGATGGGTGACTAAGAAACATTCACACACTAACTGTTCCCTGTAATTTGTAAGTCTCAGACACAGAGCAAGATGGGGCTCTTAACCAACAGTAACTTCACACCCAACAAGACTTACCTTCAATGACCAGTAGTATATCCTTCAAGTCCTGCAACAGAATCCCAGAGAGACTATGTGTATACCACCTATCCCTGATGTAAAAACATCCCAAACAGACAAAGAACACACACCTGTAAACATCACATGACAAATTCTTTTTTTCAGTGGGCTCTAATGAACTCAGGTGTTTTGCATTTTTTTTAAATAATGTAAGTGGAAACAAATTACTTGATTCCTTTCCAGGTGGCAGTGATAAGGGTACTTGGTTTCAGGTGATAAAAAAGGGAAAACTGCTGTCAAACAAGTCTCAAATTCTCATTCTCCTAAATCCTCCTTCAAGGGTTACTGTTCTTGTCAGTAATGACAGGTTTTGGAGTCCATGATTTTGTTCTAGCTTTTTTTAACTGGAGGGTTCACCAAGGAGCAAGCCATAGTTTCCTTAGCTCACAAAAATGTGGTTATGTAAACAGTGCAGCAATCATCTTTCTCAGCCTGATGCTTAACTCTTCAGATCTATACATCACTCTCAGATATCAACAGTCTAATGCAAAATAATATCTTATTTGAACTCTCTCAAGAATTTTTAATGAACAGGGTTAAATTACTGGAATATTAGCAGTTAGATTTTGAAATGAGAACTTTCTTGGTTAGTTATAAGATTGCATATACAGTTTCTGGTTACTCCTGTTCCCTCATTAGATTATCATTATTTTAAAACCAGTAAGAAGGATTAACATAAATAATGTGGTTCAGACTGATGTTCCCTTGAAGTTTAAGGGTAAGACGATGATAAGCAGGATACCAGAAACTTAGAAATTGTGAACCATTCTATTTTCTGAAACACATAGGCCTTTGCTTGAAGTACCATTACAATGGAGAAAAAAAAGAAGCTGCATCTTTCCTTTTAGCCTTTTTTTTTTTTGTTAGCATTCACAAATATAACTGCACAGATGTTTTTTGGACCACGATTCCTGAAAGGCTTTAGCAGCCTTTTCCACAGGAACATTCAGAATACCCTAAGTAAAGAAGTGCACGTGTAAATTTTTCATCTTCGGTATCACAGTATGATCACATCCTTTTTGCTGCAAGATCATGACAAGAACAACTTCTAGCTCAGTGGTTTCCTTCCCAACAGTGGAAAGGCGGGAATCGCCAGAGAAGAGCCGCCCATGCAGAACCAGATAACACTACAGTGGCATTAACTTCCAGCATTCCTGGCCCATGAGTTTCTCAGACAGAGATGCTGATTTTGTATGCAAAGGCATTATCTTTTAAAAAAGGCTCAGATGTCCACTGACATTAGCGGCAATCCCCAGAAGTAATTTACACAGGCAGAACTAGAGGTCAACAGCGAATAAAAATATGTTATTGGACAATTCTTTACTACCTCAGAGTCTGGTTCCACCTTCCGATCATACTCTCACTTTATAATCGGACAGGTTTGGGACATGTATCATTCCCTAACCCTTATTTTCTGGCTCCAGCTGAAAGGGAAATTAGGCATGTGTTTGAAGTGGGAACTGTGGCATGCTCCAGCATAGCCAGCGTTTTGGTCATTTCACTACAAACAGATGGGCATAATATGCTAACTGGTCTGATCTACTTCCAAAATCAGGGTCCTAGACTATAGGCACATGCACATTCAAGTCAAATTATTTGAAATTACTATTAATTATGGCTGCAATTCTAACATTTATGAATCTGTCACAAGCCAGCTAGCTTTAAACCGTCCATCATTAAGTATCTTTCCAGCACATTAAGTACACAGCAGAGAGCAGTGACAAGAAGTCCTGATATTAAAAGATAAACTAATTTCAAGAGGCACAAACAAAAACATGTTTACTTGAGTCACATTTTGCATGATATATCCCTCAGCATGGTCTTTACATTTGTAATATGGTAGGAATCTGGCAGTCCTGGACTTTCAGCATAGAAGCGAGTGATTCCAAATCTGTGTGCCCTTGTGGTGTGAAGTGATCTACACCAATCACAATACTGGGGGCAAAAAAAAAAGCGGGGGGGAGGGGGGCGAATTAAGTGATTTAGCCTTTGTGACCCTTCTTCCAACTATCAGAAGACTTGCAACTGTTTCAGATCAAATCTTGACTCAAGTTCCCTTCAGCAATTCATTTAAAGTAATTTTTAATAGTGAAATTGCAAGCTGAATGATGTGGACCTTAGTCTAGCTTCTATTTTATCATACTGAAATTATAATAAATACATCCACTTTTTTTGTGATTATAAGTACAGTTTCACCTTTCATAAGGTGTTCACAAGCCATCACACAGCACCTTACCATAATATTGTTGGCACACCACTGACAATGTCCAGGAACGCTTCCACAGATGAAGGTGAAGTGAGGTAAGTGCTCCCGGAGCACATCTATACCAGGCATTTACGCTGCCTCTAGGACTTCCTTTGCATGGCACTGTGTCTTGTCGATATGCCTACCTGGAAAACTATTGATGTGAAATTCAAATGTGTGGCACAAATGTGCTGCAGTTGTGCTTTTCCCAGACTCCAGTGAGTTGACACTGTGGCCCCACTTCCATCCTGAGACAACTTTCAATCTTGACCTTTATAATGAATCTTCTGAAAAAATTAACCTTGTTTCTATGTTGAAGCAGGATGTAAAATGTTTTACATATACACTATATATGGAAGTGTGTGGGATACAGGGAGAGTCATATGGCCTTCAAATGGGTATCTCACTAGATACCGAGCATTAGCTATAGGCAGGAGAATACACTGGCTATACTGGATGCCATGCTTTTAGCACAGGTTGAATATCTATCTGTACTTTGTTTCTTCCTTTACACCTCAGAGAACGAAGTTCTTCATGTACCTGAAGTTGTTTAAGTGTATCTAAACTTGCAAGCCTAACTCAGTGTTTTGATTTCAGAGGTATTTCATGTTGCTCTATTTAGGAAAGCAGATGCTCAGACTAAATAAAATCATTATTTTCATGCCTAAATGTAGACTTGAGCAGTTTTTCAGTACCAAATTTCAGTTTATATCACCATTTCATCCCGCATCTCTCCCATATGTAGAATTCCTTCAGAGAATGCTTTGGAAGCATGGCAGCATTACTGCCCAAAACCCACTGAGTCAACTCATGACTTCGGCTATGACTACTTTCTATATATGTTGGCAGTTCATCCATGTAAGCTACAAAACAGATGGTGATAAACTTCTTGTTTTAGGCTAAAAGGCTGTGACATGGTACTTCATCCCCTTTTACCTCTACTTTTTGCATTTTTATGAAGCTGACATTTTTCTCATTTGGGACACACCCATCATGTAATATCTATAGAAGGGTATAGTCTTTATGGTAATTTTTTTGCATCCTCATGTTTTAGTCAATCATGTCCAAAGCAGCAGATACAGAATAATGTAACATAAGAGAGTCATTTACCTAAGATCACTAGGAGTTTGGAAAAGGTCACAGAGACTAAATACAAAGGTTGTGTCAGGCTTTTGAAATAAAGTAGATAGTGTTTATTTTAGCTTCATTTGGCAAGCAAACACAGTTCATAGCACTTCAACTTGACTTTTTGTAATATCTTTTTTTTTTTTTTTTTAATTACACCAGTGAACTGGATGAGTTAAGTAGCTCCTCATTTCTTTTTTCAATAAGCCCTTCAGACTGAGGGGAAAAGCCCTCTTAAGCCTGCAGCAGAACAGTGCTTGCAGCAAGGCTGTGCCTGAAATAGCTAACCATCCCTAACTCCCATTGATGGGACTTGTGGGCATGGAAAGAATGTAAGATTGTTCCTAGCAAGCTTTAGAGAGAAAGGTAATGACAGGAAGGACATAGACAATAGAGCATTTAAATTTATCACTACAACTCAGGAATATTTTTTTTCTTATTTTTGCCCACTACAAATGTAATGTAATTGTATTATAAAATATGTGTGCATATGCATATATAAAAGCACATCTTTTTGTGAATATATATACATGTATGTACATAGTTAAAACTTAACACTGAAGTGATTCTTTTAAGAAGGTTCAAACTCTGCTTTAAAATATTTCACAGCTGCACTATGAATTTTCCTACTTAAATGTTTTGTTTTCAGTCATGCTACACTCGAGAGATAACTACTTGGAAAAAATCTGAAGTTAGGTACTATAGTCCTTGAATGATGTTGCACTGCATCCTTAGATTTTTATTTACTTACCTTTTCTTTTCTTGTGCTTCATTAGAAGTAGATATAGATAATAATTACCAATAGCAATACCTACATCACCTATCCAGAAGATAAACATGATTCAAGCAGACTCCTGTGTGACGTTCATTAATAGTTTTATGTCTGATAACCTAAGGTTAAAAAATCTGCCTTTCATATTTCTGTGGCCCAAATTTTACCAAATACAAAATGGTCCTAGTTATCAGGGGCTATGGTATTGCAACTGCAGGAATTTTTCAGTACTTAGAGGTCTCAGCGTTTTTCTTAATAAATTAATGTTTCTGGTACACCAAATTTAAAGAAAAGAACAGGGAAGAGTGTCCTTACTTAGGCTGCAGACTATCACAAGAAAAGCTATCAACTCCTAGGAGGATTTGCCATTTTGGAAACACATTTGTGTTTCCAAAATGACTTTTAGAATATTTACTGCAAAAATACTTGTGCTATATATTTTTTTATCCTAACTCAGTATTTTGAATACTTAAATAAGCAAATGAATTTTAAGCCATCTTTCTGCCAACTGTACTGTTTATTTCTTCTCTAAAATAGTACACTCATTTTTTTCAAACTTTTCATAAAAGAATGTTTCAGTGAGTCAAATCATTTTCAGTGTTTAGAGAGATGAGCATAACAACTCAAATAAAACTTCAACACTCATTTACAGACATACATGGCAGTATTTTCCTTATTATTTCCTTCTATTCTGCCTTTATGCATTCTAACATCTTGTTTGGTTTTTGCCTGAAGCTGCATTCAAGAAAGGATTTTTCTGAGATTTCTATAATGGCAGTGAGTTAAGTGAGCTGAAAGAGTTAGTTTGGAAGTCTAAAAGTTCTGTAATCTTCCCATCTTCATTGCCTTATTTTACATTCAGACTCTGTTTTCCATTGTGTGACACTCTAGTTGCTAAATGAGTTCTAAATTACATCTGCCTTCCCTGGGCTTGGTTCACCTAGATACCTTCACTGGTCAACCCTTCATGCCTTCTGATCTATGGTAAAACTAAGATTCTTCTCCTTGAACACTCACCCACCCTGTTTTTCCCGTCATTCGCATCTGCATTTAATTACTACTGTACAAGGATCATTTCTTGCCATATTTTTTTATATAGGCAGTATCTTCTGTTTGGTTGGCTTGCTTCAGAGGATTTCCCCAACTTGAGATAGTCATTTAAAGTTCTAAATCCCCAAGTGTGTTTGCAGCCCCTGCCAGGCTGAGGTTACCCACATGTTTTTTAGGCACACTCACTATGTCATTTTCTGTGTTGCTAACACTATTGAATAACTCCGAATTCCAGCACCCCATGCAATATATCTGTTGTAACAACAAACTTCATGCAGAAATATCAATTTGTTTCAAAAATTGTTATGTATCCCATGCCTCTTCATTACAGAGAGTTCATTACAGAGCTTTTACTAACCTTTTACCCATGCCTGCTGAACTTCCTCAGCTGCTTCTTGTCAAATTCATTCAGTTGTCTTATATCCACTACAAATGCAAAGAAATACAGAACAATTACTGAAGCACAGTTTCCATTTCCAAAACATTATCCTGGTTAGACGCTTTTCCATCATGATTTTACAGATGTTCTATGATTGTATTTTAGTGACAATTAACCAGGGAGAGCTGTAAACTTATTGGTAGGTTAAAAAACCTCTTAAATACATACATAAAGTTCTTCAGTCCTCTAGATTGGAGGCTGGATATTTTGTTGGACGTTCAGACATTTCATACCCAAGTTCAGTTAGAATAACTTTATGCCTAGTATCTGTCCCTGCTGATCTACCAGTTTTGTTTCTTTACCTTTTTTTCTGACAGAATCTCTGATTCACTTCACTTTTAGTAGCAAAACAGATTTTTATCCATCAGTTCTAGCATTTCCACCTATTTTAATAGGGGTATTTAAAGATAGACTTTGTTTCTTTTTATGCATTTCATTAGTTACTCTGGAAATTTGTTTCGGCCTTTCTTGTATTCCTCATACATACTAACTACTGTTATTTATTTTATTTCCTGTTTATTAGCTTCAGTGGGTCATATTCTGAAGGGTTTCTTCTCAATTCAGTCATTTGAAATCTGTTACTTAGATATGTAACTTTCTCCCTATTTCTCATTTTGTTCAGCAATACAACACCTCCTGAGACACTATTACTGTTTTCTTAAGGAGAATAAATGCCATATCCAAGGAGTTTACTTTTCCTTAGGGCATTTTTGATGAGCTCCCTCATTTTATTAAATCCATCTTTCTGAAGTTTATTGTCATTCTAACACTTTTGTATACATAACTCTCATTATATGGATCCTAATTATATTGTGATTATCATTGTTTTGTAGCTCTGCCAGCACTACAATTTAAATGAACATCTATGTTCTACTTTTATGACTTAAAGAGGTATCCACATCACCTAAATCTAGACATTTAACTTAGCTAAATTCAGAAACAATTTCCCTAGGTTCCCTACATTGTCAATAAAGACAAAACACACACCTTCAGGAGGTGATTCAAGAAGAATACTGCTTGCCAATATGCAAAGTATACTTCCCATCTGAGAAAAAACATTCTAGCTTCCATTTAACTCACCTGGGTCACTACTTTCAGTTTCGCGTGATGTACATAGCTTTTGAGATCAATGATCTGCTTCCTCTGGGTGTGCGCACATGCCATGGAGCCAGAAAGGAAACAGTCAGGTATTCCTCGTGCAGCTAGAAGACAAGAAAAATGGCATCTGTTCTAATTAGGTAATATTAAATAATAATGTTCTAATTTTTAATTAGACTGTCTCTTTAAAAATAACAATTTGTCTGAGTAACATCTTTATATTTTCATAAAGTCTTCATAATGACAAGATAAAACCTCATGCTGTCTGGGAGTCAAATCACCCAAGTGCTTCTGAAAGTGAACAGTGTTTCATTAAATGGGGCATTTTCTCTCCACGATTATCAGAGAAACTACAAGAAATATCAAGTGATTTGAAACTAACATGCGTCAAGTAAGTTTTTGAAATAATCTTAAAAATATATATACACACACATCTACAGTCTTCTTGTTTGTTTATTTTAAGAGGACTCCCTGAGGCTCAAATATTAAGGAGAATTAGTAGTTGTGTCAGCTGCCAGTTGTCTGAGCTAGACGTTCTATGATAAAACAGTGCTGCAGTTAATGTTCATAGAGCTGAGGAGCTATCCATTACTATCCAAAGACAGATGTGTAAGTTTTGACTCATAAAAACTGTATGAAGGAAACTAATGGGACGCTAATCTCCTGGTACCTCATGGGACAAAGAGGAAGAGTGAATGAGATATTTAAAGACTACAAAATTTGTTTCCTCTGCAAACGCCTTGCAAAATGTTATAAATAAATCACCAGTTTCATCATTGTTTGACTTCTGGGACCATCACCACGACAGAACGGAAAAAGCCACGTCTTGGTACTCTGGGACAGTACCAGTCTGAGACAACAAACTCCTGTCTGCAGATATAAGCTTCTGGGAACAGGTATTTCATCAACTACTCGTTGATGACAATTATGTGATATTTACAATTCCAAAACAATGCAGATAGAGCTCTCTCTATATAAAACTTTAACGAGCAGCATGTTTTGTTGGAAGTGTCATAAAACTTTCATCAAAGTTCAAAATATTCCCAAGAAAACAGCTCTGTCTTTGACAAGAAGATCAGAAATTTGCAGTTTAGATCAAACACTGTGAAGAGGAAGAGAAATGTCGTCTGTTATAATTATTAGGATACGATAATTATACTTTTACCAGCTCAGAAAATTTTTAAAAAGCAGCTCAGCAAACATTGTAAAATTCAGTATTAAGATTAGCTTTTATAGTTTTCCTTATAAGGAAGATAAACAAAGTCATAGTAGCTAAAAGCCAAACAATAGTAGTAAGAGAGAGAATGTTGATTTTTTTTTTTCCAAAGAGGACCATAACCAGTGTGTATGTGTGTGGGGGGGGAATAAAAAACATTCTTTCTTTACTTCATTCTGGAGCAATACTTTTTTTCCAAGTAGGTAAAATTCCTTTACTCCTTTCCCGTAACTGATACTATAAGATAAGCTTACAGAAGCAGGAGGTCCTGAGTTCATGGGACTTTATAGCTGTTCTTAATGGTTAACTTGCAAGCAGTTGCAACTAAATTAAGTGTGCAGCTTCTTTATCCAATGGTTGCATGAATAATTGAATAAATGGCCCTTATGACCTTTGGGGCATTAAGAATTAAAACAAATCAAGGCCCAAACAAGAACTAAGTGTTTTAGTATGAGAAAAGTCAGGATGTAATTAAAGAGAGGGTAAAAAAACCCAAACAACAGAACAAAGGGGAAAAAATAGAAAAAAAGAAAAATTCTACAGGACTAGATAGATAATATGGGAACACAGAATATAAAAGCAAATCTCATCTGGTCAATAAAAATATGATTATATATGTTCCTTTCAGTTACAACACACAGGTTAATGATGAGCAGATTCTAAGACTCATCTTTATGGTGAAACCACAACAACAGGGTTTGCCTTCTGTTTCTGCTTCATTTTTCTGTGGGTAGCTGCAGCATAGGCCATAAGGAAATTCTTTGAGGCACTCTGTCAGGCCATACCTGGCCCTGTTTTGCACACTTTGTGTTGCCCTCCATAGCACATATCAGGGTGCCTGCCTGTTCTCTCAGCCTATGGCTATCCTCCCCACAAGCTGTTGGAAGTTTCAGCCTGTTCTGCAGCAGTTCTTAGGTCCTGAATTTCTATACAGTTTGTCTTAGCCTGTCAGTGCATTAAAATAGAAATAACCTTGACAGTCCTCCTCTCAAATACAGTTTCTCTCAAATTTATCTCCTGCTTCTTTCTCTGGATGGATCAGCCCATACACCATGGTTAGGCCAACCTCTTTAACAGCAGGTATAAAGGTTCAACCTTTGTAATATAAGTCTAGATCCCCAGCCCTTTCTTTGAGTGTATCCCTCAAACTAAGCCAAGCAATGGTGACAACAGTCCCCTTCCATGTTAAAAGAAAATACAGACCTTCTATCAGGCTCAAATGCACAGCTGCAGCTCCAGGTTTGGCTCCAGTCACCTTCAGCTGTGGACCTACTTTAATCTCCTAAAATCTGGGTGTGAGACCTACTTCTTGGGTCAGTCCTTAGTTCTTTGATCTACAAGACACATGAAGTATCATACTAGTAACAAAGTGCTATACTGTTCAGAGCTGCAAACATGACCCTGAAAGCTCTCAAATGCCTTTTAAATTCTTTTCTCAGGTACCCACTTGCTCAAACCAGGCTGCTTCTGAGCATGCCTGAAAATCAAGGATCTTTTGCTGTGAGAAGCAAAAGTACCAATTAGGTCAGGTAATTAAAAAAATTACCTTTGGCAGCTAGCCAAACTTCCGGTCTTTGGCAGTTAGCAGGCTACATCTTTCTGACACCCGCCTTCCTAAATGTGGGAATGAGGTGGAATTAGGACAGGCTTAAATTCATCCTATGCCTCCTTATGCATGTATTGACCAGTGGATACAGTTTCAAACTCACTAGAACTTTCTGCTAGAAATGAAGATCTTTCCCAGCAATTGCTAAGTTGGAACTGAAACAGCATCTAGATTTTGGTTTCAGATACTACCTCTGCCCTCCAGTTTGCCTCTACTAGCTGTATCTATCCATGATACAAATTCTTAAGAGCCATGCATCCCGTATTCCAAATTACTTTCCAGCCCAAATGGCAAGGCAGTGAAATAATAAAATGGTGTTTGAGCTGCAGGGTAGCCAAAGCACCTCTTAGCTTCCCACTGGGACTCCGGAGGGCAGAGGAGTAGGTGGCACAATGCTGCAGACATGAGGTCCCCGATTTCACCCTGGGCTCCGACCTCCACGACTGGAACTGCAGAATGGATGCTGTAGGAGGCGGCAGGATGGTCCATCTCTTCAAACCATTTCACTTCATCGTTGCTCCAGTGCAGCAGCTTAGAAAATTTTCTGCCACTTGAATGAAAAACCATCTGGCAAATAGATACAGATATTCCACAACGCACCTTTTTTTGTTGGCCTGCCTTTTCGGTCTTTCCTTGCACTTCTCTTCCTCTGCATTTTTAAAAGCTCATTCCTTTCACTTGTGTTTGTGTATCAAAGTCCTGTGTTTATTCAGTATGTATTTATGTAGATATTATGTTCAAAATACCTGGGTTAACAGAACCGGGCAAGCAGTGTAAATCTTTTCCTCGTTATGTATCTTCAGCACACAAATTAAAGTAATTGAAATTTTTCCAAATGTTGTTGAAGACTTAAAAAAAAACAAGCAGAGGCAAGATAGCAACAGTGTCAGATTTTCAATAAAAACAGTAGGGATCATTGAGTTAAAGATTGTGGTAGAAAACTACTTGTTAAATTAAGAAAAAGAAATCAAAATGGATTTACTTAATTATGCACTTGGGTATATAAAATAAGGTACTGAATGCTTATTACAAAGAAGTTAAGTTATGCTAGTTAAAAGTTTATCTCTCCTTCCAGAGATCTCCATGCTTTCAACACAACAAAGACATTGCCACAGATGCTGGAAATATAGCTGGCTGAATAATAAAAATAATGTATTCATGAGTAAATTATTCAAAGATTGACAGAAAAATGTTGAATAAATTATTCACAGAACATTATTTAATAATCTAGAGAGCTGGTCAAATAATGGAAATATGTATTTCAGATAATTTATTCAGAAAGTAATGTCAAAATCCTTTGGCTAGTCCATTAGGAATGAATAATTTGACAAGTTATTGATTATAGCTCATTTCTGTATTAAAACAAAATTCAGCAGGAATGCAGCTAGGCAGAAAGATACATAATTGACAGTAAAGTGTCATCATCCTGACGATTAAAATCTTTTATGGTGCATACAAACACACAGCCTGTGTTCATGGATTATTTTGAACTGTGCTTACTTACCACATAGGCTCACACTTTTCCTTTTTT